>OX244028.2:85298790-85867018 GCA_945859785.2 Tridacna gigas
ATGCTCGACTATAAGACACCTTCGCTTATAAGACGCTCCCCCAACTTTGTGATTCCGAATCAGGGATTTCATTGATGACCTCCTATAAGACGCAGGTAGACTTCATACTGACGGTAAGAATGCAAAAATTGTAATTATTCAACTGGGAATATGCCACGCAGATATTACGATCTATTGCCTGGTATCGGAGTCACATTATTAAAAAAATAAATCTGCTATGTCTTAGCCGATTGTATTTTGATTCAAGTCTAATTTCTTTTAAAAAATGGAACAAACAACTTGAAAAACTGTAATGCATAGACCAAACCACTCACAGTTTTTGTTAATCCTGTCGGGTAAATTAGGCCTTCAATGGTTTGCTCACATACTGTTATTTATCAATGGGTACACAAAGTTTACCTCACCGATGGGAAGAGTTACACCAAAGTACTCTAGTATCTTACATCCAGTGCAATGTATTCTAACTCTTTACCAAACTACAAGATTTCAGACATGCCCAAATTGAAAGGATTTGAAGATGAAAAAAAATACTGGACTCAAAAATTTGAATTTGTTTTAACAGCATTTTCACCTTTTTCCACAATGTTTCGAAAGTCTTTTTTCCGGTTCATTAATACTACGAATTGTTTGGTAAAGGGTTAAGTATCTTCATGGTAAAGGATATATTTTGGCATTTAAATCATGAGCCATCAGAATAGAGAAATTAATGCTTGCTAATTTAAATCTAAATTATCATAATCCGCTATTCTGGTCGTAAATATTAAAGCTAACTGTGTAAAACTGGTGTTATCAGCACTAATTTATCGATCGGTGGCTTGGTCAGCTCAAGCTGTAAAAGTTTGGCATCAAGCTGTAAATCTCCTAAAAAACAGGTGTTGTCTGTGCTGTAAAGCATGTACTGCAATCACAACCCTTTACTTTCTTACCTTGATAATCAACTGATTAACGCAACAGTCTCTATTTAGATCTGAATTGCACTGTGGAAATATTTGTCTCAGTTAGATTACTTGTGTCAATACTTCATCCTAAGTAGTTTCATTGACAAAATGACCAATTAAAGCATTTAATTTTGTGAAGTGATTCTTTTTTTTAATTTTAGAATTGAGAAAAGGGTCAATCAATACACCATACTTTTATAATATTTACCACAGTCGACTCGAGGGCTGTATTGTAACCTGACTGCTACAACAACAACAAGAGGAATAACTGCTCAGCGTGGAAATGGATTTAAAGCTAAGCTAACAAGTAAAACACGAAAAATGTGTATTCTAGACGTTTATTTCTTCATACAAATGGTAATTACAACTATTACCCAGTCACTTAAAGCTTTACATGAGCGTGACTAGTTCGGGGGGTGGTTGTATCTCTTCGTGTTGATCGGCACATAAGTACATTCTCAAGGTGGATTTTACAAAGTCCTTTAATTATGCGCTTATAAGACGCTTCCCCCACTTCAAGCTCAAAATTCTAGCGGAAAAAATGTGTCTTATAGTCGAGTATATACGGTAGGTCAGATTTAAAGAAATATCTTGTGGGTACTCTAGTGGCCACAATTTTTGCTCAAATGACCTGAAAATTGGTCAGCTTGTTTGTCTTGATGATATCTCGGATGAGTTCATAAACAAAGTCACCGGGTCACTTTGAAGAAATACCTAGTGGGCAGTCTAGAGGCCACAATTCTAGCTGAATTGACTTGAAAATTGGTTTACATGTTTGACTTATCTCGGATCAATCAGAAATTGGGTCTCATAGCGTCATAAACTAGGTCACTAGGTCAAATTTAAGAAATGTATCGTGTGCATTCTAGAGGCCACAATTTTTGCTCAACAGACCTGAAAATTTGTCAGCATGTTTGACTTGATGATATTTTGAATGGGTTTGAAATTGGGTCCTATAGGGTCATAATCTAGGTCACTAGGCAAAATTACAGAAATACCTTGTGGGCACTCTAGAGGCGGCAATTCTTGCCCAGTTCACCTGAACCTTGGTTAACAAGTTTGTCTTGATATTTTGGATGAGTTTGAAATATGGTCATATAAGGTCATAAACTAGGTCACTAGGTCAGATTGAAGAAATACATTTTGGACACTCCAGAGGCCATATTTTCAGCTCAGTTGACCTGACAATTGGTCAGAATGTTTGTCTTACTAATATCTCTGAGATTTAAATTGGGTCATTATGACCCTGGGTGAAATTTTGCCAATTGACCCAGGTGAGCAATCCAGGGCCATCATGGCCCTCTTGTTTCTTGTAGTACTTTTCTTGGATATTACAGTTTTGTTTGGAATCATGGAAATTGTTGTCATTACTTCTCACTACTTTTGATGCAATGTATCCTGAAATATAAATTTTGTTAATTCATCCTTTATATTGCATTTAGTACCTATCAAAATGTCCCCTGACCTATATTACTTACTCTCAATGAAATTCTACTGAAATCCAATTTTCTGTCTTGTAACGGACTACTCACAAAATTAAAAAAATGTTCCAGAAAGAGAAATGGCAGAAGAAAAGGTTAATTTCTCTTTTGGCTATGATTTTTAGCTCCACTGGCCGAAGGCCAACGGGCTTATGTCATGGCCTGGTGTCCGTCGTGTGTCCGTGCGTGCATCCGTGCGTGCGTCCGTCCGTCCGTGCGTTAACTTTTATTTCAAACATCTTCTTCTCTGAAACTACCCATCCAATTTTCATGAAACTTCACAGAAATGATCCTGCCATGGTCCTCTTCAGAATTTCTTGAAAGAATTTGATTCCTTCAAAAACTCTGGTTGCCATGGCAACAAAACTGAAAAATACTGGAAATCTTTAAAAATCTTCTTGTCTGAAACCATAAGGCGTAGGGCTACCAAATTTGGCATGTAGCTTTATGTAGTAGACCTCTATCAAGTTTCTTCAAATTATAGCCCTGGGGTCAAAATTGCCTCTGCCCCAGGGGTCACAAGTTTTACATAGGCTTATATAGAGAAAACTTCAAAAATCTTCCTGTACCTAGCCATAAGGCCTAGAGCTACCAAATTTTGCATGTAGCTATATCTAGTGGGCCTCTACCAAGCGGGCCAAAATTTTAGCCCTGGGGTCAAAATTGGCCCCGCTGCAGGGGTCACAAGTTTTACATGGGCTTACATAGTGACAACTTAAGAAATCTTCCAGTACCTAGCCATAAGGCCTAGAGCTACCAAATTTTGCATTTAGCTTGATCTAGTGGGGGTCTACCAAAAGTGCCCAAATTACAGTCCTGGGGTCAATTTGGCCTCATGCTGGGGGGTGGGGGGGGGGGGGGCGAGGTTCACAAGATTTACATGGGCTTATATAGGGAAAACTTTTAAATCTTGGTGTACATAGCAATTTTGCATAATTATAGCACTATCTAGTGGACAACTACTAAGAGGGCCCAAGTTACAACCCTAGGATCAAGTTCGGCCCTGCTCCAGGGGTCACAAGTTTTACATGGGTTTATGGAGTGAAACCTTGGGAAACCGTCTTGTTACTAGCCATAAGGCCAAGAACTCCCAAATTTGGTCATAAACATGTGCTTATAGGGTGAAAATTAAAAAAATCCTTTTGCTCCTAATCGCAAACCCAAGGGCTACCAAATCTGGATCACTTTTGATTTTTTTTTTTTTGAAATTAGCCTTGCATCAGGGGTCTTATGTTTTACAGAGGCTTTCATATGGGGGAAACTTGAAAATCACCTTATTTATAACCATACAGCATAGACTTGTATTATTTTGGCATGTGGCTTTATCTTGTGGACCTCTACCAGGGTTCAAATAATTATCGCTCTGGGATCAAAAATGGCTTTGCCCTGCAGGTCTCAACTTTCACATGGGCTTTTAAAGAGAAAACTTTGCAAGTCTTCATTTTGAAACCATTTGGCTCAGAATTGAAATGTTTAGTATTTATGGTTTATATTTATAAGCCAGTGGAGCGATACAGGGCCATCATGGCCCTCTTGTTACACATGTCAAATTGATCCATGTAAACCATCAACATTTTACTAGTTGTCTGCAGCCATTTTGTCACAGGAGATGATCTGATTTTAACCATATTTCCTGTTAAACTTTATTTCAATAGGTGCGAGGTGTTGGGGCAGGTGGAATTGTGTCCAGTGCCTATTGTTTGTTGTACAAACTGTTTACACTTAAACTTACCAGGAAACAAGTCAATGGTCTGCTAGACCACAGTGACTCTCCCTACATTCGAGGTCTTGGCTTTATGTACCTCAGGTATGTTACCCTTCCCAGTTTGGCTTGGTCCTCTGTGAATGAGTGGTTTAGATTTTAGATTTGTAATCTTGGTCCGTATTCACCAACCATTCTTAAGAATATTCTTAGTCTTATTCTCCAGCATTTTCTGGATTTGAAAGTAACACAACTTCTGATTGGCTAAACTTTCAAATTCAGAAAATCTTGGAGAGTAAGTCCTAAGAATATTCTTAAGAATGGTTGGTGAATACGGACCCTGGATAACCTGGTTTTATCAGTTGACAGAACTAAGTCCAGCAGGAATGTCTTCAGATAAGGCACTGTATAGGACCAGCTGAATATTGGTGGAACCCAAGAAAGACAGACTAAGTGAGCTACTATTGTCTTTATATATCTAAAAATTGTTGGAAGTAGTGTAGAACTTGGTTCAGACATGATCTTATCTCATTAGTTACATTTAATATAATAAAATTACTACTATTTTGGGGGACTTTATAAATATCTGGAAATGTGGCAATAATTGAAACATAGAGAACATTGTAGCAAATTGAGTTAAGGCTCGTTGTTAGGAGTCTACCTGGTCATGTAACATTATTTCTAAAAATGTTTACAGACAGGCAGGCTGTTTCCAGGATACCTTCATAGTATTTATTTTTTGGGGGTTTAATAGTTTGTATTGTGAAATACAAACCAAGTGGATCAAGATGAGGCTTTACTAAAAGATAGTAGATCTGCACTGTCCGCTTCTGTACCAGATATTCCTACAAATAATTTAAGCTGCACTCTGGCACTATACCAAGCAAGTCATCAAGTGATTATGGATCCATAAAAACCATTTTGTCTAACAACTAACCATCTCAGAAGGTTGACTGGTACTTTGACATACAGAAAATTGACGAATAGCTAAAAGTGTCGGTCCAGGTCAGTCTGAGCAGACTGCGCAGGCTGACCTGAGTAGATACTTGTCGCAGATGCATTAAGCCCACCTTTTCACAGAGCAAGGCTCATTTGTGTATATTTTACAGGTATACACAGGATCCGAAAGAGTTATGGGACTGGTTTGAGCCCTATTTAGATGATGATGAGGTTAGTACTAACACATAACACAACCAACACACATACACAGTTACACACACCCAGTATTTAAATATGAATCAACAAAGTCACCATTAGGCAATTTTAGTGCTGTGTATTGAAGCAGAGGTCATATTATTTACATATATTGTACCTTTGTAGGGCTGAAGTGGATTTTAAGTGCATATAAATGCAAACTGTGTAGATCAAGGTCAGACTGCACCAAAAGATCGTAGATCTACACTGTTTGCTTCCTTGCCAGATACCCTGACAAAAGTAGCCTTGGAATTGCAACATAAGCATCTTTAGTACTCACTGAGAATATCAATTTTATTGACAAGCTCCACAAGGTTAAGAGAAATGCTGGGAACTGTTACTGTCTTTAGTTTTGAAGATAAGTGAGGTGAGCACAGTTGGAATAAAGTATTTGGTGTTTCTGGTGCTTTCAGAAATCTTGTAGCAGTTCTTTGGCAAATTAAGCTCTGTAATAGAACCAAATAATTGCAGCAAATGACTGTGCCAACATCCTGGTAAAAGACAGAAAATGGGGATTTTTAACATACGCATGTACTTAAAATGTGTAAGAAATGAGAAGCAACTAGCAGTTACACGATTTGCTAAAGTGGTCTGCTGCATTCTTCTGCTGAAGGTATAGAGCGATGCGATCCCTTTCCCAAACAACAATCGATTAATTCCATCTAAGTTGAAGGCAAAAGCAGAAGAAAAATTCGATATATGTGCAAATGAGCTGGCTGAAGTAAAATAATTTGGGAGAGAGACAAAATCTTGGTAACCAGTGTTTTTTTGTTTTTTTTTCTTCACAATTTTTTCAGAAGCTTTCTTCACCGGGGTCATTAACTTTTTTTTTTGTTAAGGGTTAAACTGGGGGAGGGTGAATCAACATAAGAATATTAAGATGTACTTTAAAAAGTAATGATACATTTTTTTTTTTTTTAAAGTTTTTACCAGTAAAGTATTTTAATTTGCAACAAAGTATAAACTACAGCTCATACTGAGTACATGTATATACACACACTCTTAACACATACACATAACATACTCTTTGCGGCTGCAAGTCCAGAGGGTTCCAAGTGTAAAATCTTGTTGGTGAGTATAGCAATGGTTTTCCTTTTTTCTCTCCATTATTTTACTTTCCCTGTCACTAAATCTTTCTTTATTCATCTGTAGAAAGTGCTTTAACCCTTTACCACACAACCCCAAGATTTAATGACCCTGAAAAAGAGGCCTTTTGAAAACATTGTGGGAAAAGGAGAAAATGCTGGTAACCAGCATTTTCTCCTTTTCCCACAATGTTTTCTACCCTTCCCAAAACAAATTTGAGTTTTTGGTTCACATTTAGTTTGTTGTCTGCAAATGCTTTCAATTTGGACCAGTCTAAAATTTTGTCATTTGGTAAAGAGTTAAAAAAGTTTAAGGAAGTAAAGCAGAACATGAAAAAGATTAAAATATTTTAAATGTGGACAATTACTTACTGTAAAAATGGCAATTTATGGTATGTCCCATGATAATTTTTTTTCTTTTAAAGTTTGTCAGTACATGTACATGTATGAGATTATGTTTTGAGTAACCTGCAACTTTAACATGTTCCATGCAAAGGTAATTTAAGTACTTTTGCAGAGAATGGATCAAAGATCTGGCTGCATAGATTGTGCATTAATCTTTGATTTACATGGATGTACCTAGAGATATTATGGTCAAATAGCCTTGAAGGTCTGAGAGTTAAAACGTATAATGCCACCAGTACATTCATCAAAACTTAGTCAACATTGATAATATTCTAACAGTTTAATAATACACATCCTGTCTCTCTTTTTGCTTCTCTTCTTGACTATTGACTGATATTCTATTTATTATAATGTTTTGTACCTACAGGGATTGCTCTAGACTTCACCGGTGGTCCAGTACTTTCAGACGTCCAAACTCAAGGGACCTCATAAATATAGAGGTTATAATTCATCTCAATTTCACGATCTACAGGCGGAAAGGGGCCTGTGTATCGTAACTATGATACCTTTGATATTCTCAAATTGACATCTTCAGTATATTTTCACATGCTTTAAAATGTTTTCCTTTTTCATACAGAATCTTGTTGTTGTATTTTTAAGTATTTAATCTGACAAGAAACCATCTTGGTGAAAAAATTCATAGTTTTTTTCAAATTTTGAGACTACTTTTTTCCATGATCAAATAGTTTTGAAATTTTTTTATCTTTTTGCTAGAAAGGTTTGAAAATTGAAGCATGTAATGAATTTAAACTTATGTTGTCATAAATTCTCAAGGTTGTTTTTTAAGTTGTATACTGCATATTTATTTCTAGAGGTTCTTTGGTAAACTGCTAAATAATCTAAATAGATATTTAGGTTAACTCTTTACCACATGACAAAAATGTAGAATAGTCCAAATGGAAAACATTTGCAGATGACATTTTAAATGTAGCTCATAACATAACATTTAACTCTTAAAGGGTAGAAAACATTGTGGGTTACCAGCATTTTCTTCTTTTCCTACAATGTTTTCAAAAGGCTATTTTCTTGGGATCATTAAAAGTAGGGATTATGTGGTAAAGGGTTAATACCCAAATGTTGTGATTTCAAATTTCTTTTCATTTAAAAAATCTCACTTTATCAGCCAGTGTAGATCTTGATCTACATTGTGCACAACAATGCATTTAGTCTCACTTAGCAGTATGACCCTTCACAACACAATCTCAAGTTTTAACAACCTTTAGGAAGAAGGCTCTTGAAAACATTGGGGGGGGGAAAGCCTGAAGGGAGAAAATGCTGGTTATGAGTATTTTCTCCTTTACCCACAATATTTTCTACAAACAAATTTCAACTTTTTGAGTCACATTCATGCTGTTGTATTCAGATACTTTCAGTTTGAACTTGTCCAGAATCTTGCCATTTAGTAAAAAGTTAATGATAAGCAGAATGAATGCATGGCTCATTAGTGTGGAGAGAAAGTGCATTAGCAGTTCTGGTAGCTGGTATGAGCAATCAAAGATGCAATCAAAGATGCTGATGCATTGTTTTCAAATGGCATGTGGGTGTAAGTTATAACTGAGTGAATTTTTAAATTTTTCAGTAATCAAGACTTTAAAGATTTACAACTCTTGCTTATTGCATTTGTCAGGTGGGAATGTCCTTTGACAAGGGTGTGCAGGTGCAATGCCTAGAACAGGTGAAACCCGGGAAAAACATGAATAAGTGAGTTGCCACTTGGATGTTACTGAAATACTTTTGAAACTGAGAGAATATTTCACACCTACAGATAATGAATGTACTGTAGTTTGGTTAATTAATGCTTTACTGTCCACAGAGGCCTAGAGCAAACCCAGACCAGAACATACAAGAAAGTCAATCCAGATGTCTTAATGGACTGTGTTGTTTTTGTGTCCTTTCAGGAAATTGATGTGAAGGCTGGTGGTGGACATATCATGACTATAGGAGAGATGGTAAGGCAATGGCTAACTAAGCTGGAATGGTACTCAACCTTGTTCCCACGTATACCTGTACCAGTCCAGAAAGACTTGGTGGTGAAGTTCAAGGCCAAGAGTTTACAGGAAGCGCCACCAGTGGTAGAACCTCCACGTCATATTGCAGATGATGAAGTCAACTTCGGAGAAGCTGAAAAATATGCATCTCAAGCTGCTTCAAGGCGCAGGTATCTAGAATATTTTAGAAATTTCATACCTGTCGGAGTAAATTTAGATTGTTTAACTCTAACATGACTGGAAGGCTTTTTGAGTAACTTGTATCTGACTGTTTAATGTGATGTAAATACCTTTCTTCCTAGCCTCCTGCTGGCAACTTTGAAGCCTTCTGTAGCAAAAGGATAAACTGCTTAAGTACTTTGTAGTTTAATCAAGTAATTTGCTCTTTCGCAACATTGTTCTTGTTAAAATATTCAACCTTAACCCTTTACCACACAATTCCGACTTAGACAACCCGATGAAAGAAAGCTTTTGAAAATATTGTGGGATAGCATTTTCTCCTTTTCCCACAATGTTTTCCGTACTCTCCAGAGCAAATTTAAGTTTTTGTGTCACTTCTATTTTTGTTGTCTACAAAAGCTTTCAATTTGGAAAAGTCTGAAATTGTTGTTTGGTAAAAGGTTAGGTCATTCATTAATAAGCCAGTTTTTGGAAAGATGTTTGTAGAGTCACCAGCAGCTGGTTTGTTGTAGTAGATAATGAGTGAATCATTGAAACTATCATGAAATTAGTGAATAGTGATATGTGAACAATAATGATGTGCATTGGATATTTCTAAAAACCTGAGTAGAGTATCCCACAGGATATCTTACTGGCTCTTGTGTAATTTCAAAAGGCCTAAGCAAAATAAAAAATAAGCGTAAAATAAAATATGTATATGGAAATTAAATTATTTCATTAAGTTTTTATGTCAAAAGTTACTGTTTAATAGTTATGACTTTTTTAGATCCCCAACACCTCCCTACAGATCAAAGCCCAGATCACCGCCACCCAGAAGGTCCCCTCCCTTCAGACGTTCCCTGCCTCCTCGTAGATCTCCACCTAGACAAAGGTCACCTCCAAGACAAAGGTCACCTCCACGTTACTCCTCATCCAGACATAGATCACCCCCATCAAGGTAAATCTGTAGCCTTGTATAGAACTTTGAGCTGCTAGGGTTATCGTAGCTGAGCCCTAGTCACTCAGGCAATAGCATACAGGACCTGAGAACAGGGAGTTGCTGGTTCAATCCCCAGCTCGGCTAATTTCTTCCCATTGATTGATGATAGTCATTGCAACAGGATTCATTCCTCTTTCACTGCTGACCATTGTTTCAACGATGGCTGACCATTGTTTCAACGATGGCTATGCGGGAAAGCAGCCAGTGGCGTGGAAAGAATATTGTGCGTAATACTTGTAAAAGAACCTTCAGGAAAGCTTGCAATATAACTGAAATAATGTTGAAATGGCGTTAAATACCATACAGTCATAATTTAACTTATATAAAATATAAAATGTTTCTTTTGCAGTAGTAGCTTGCATTTTACAACGGGAATAGGTCACCTTGTTTACCTCTTCACTCTTTGAAATAAATAAGTAGCAGACAACTATCAAATCAGCCATGTAGAATAGGGATTGTCAGTTTTAACCTTTTATCACACAATATCAAGTCTTAATGACCCTGAAGGAAAAGGCTTTTGAAAACATTGTGGAAAAAGGAGAAAATGCTGGTTACCTATGTTTTCTAACCTATCAAAGGCACAAACCATCCCTTGAGCTAAATTTATTTCGTCATCTGCAAATGCTTTCAATGTGGTCGAGTCCAAAATATTGTTATTTGGTGTAGAGTGAAGTAAGTTGGAAGATACAGGTATAATTGAAAAATTGCGAAGAGAGAAATTGATGGTAAATAGCAATTTCTAGGAATGTCTCAGTGTCTTCCAAAATATTCTGGTGCAAGACATAAAAGTCTTATCTGTTGAGAGTATGGAGTTTTAATCATTGAAAAGGGTAAACCCAGAAGATATGTAAATCATCATTAAACAGAAAAGGATCTGAAAGATATGTTAAGCTTTATCACACAATCCTGAGTTTTAATTAGGGATGGCAACAGTTAGTAAAGTTACTAACTGGTAAATCTTTCGACCGGTTAACCGATTAACTGAACAAAGAACTTTGTCAATTTATCTATCATTGGAAATACCTTCAAATGGGACAATGTTTTGCTCTAGGCAGGAAGGAGGAAGTGTGCTGCATATGATACACATAACCATGAAATACACTATAAGCTGAACAAGGCACTTTATGCAGTGTCATAAACGGACAAGTTTTCTCTCTATTCTCTCTCTCTCGGGAACAAGACAGTTCCCCAACAGGACAGTTCCCCGACAAATTTGAAGACACTTCCCTGACACATTTGAAGACAGTTCCCCGACACGTTTGTTCTATGTCAAATCAGAAGAATTGTGGTAAAATTGGTTGATGAGTGATTTTATGGATGAATGATTTATTGTGGTTGATTGAAATGTTTGTACTTGTAATTGACGAGTACATTTGGCCTCACGGATGTTTGTACCTGTAATTGACTAGTATATTTGGCCACTGTGAGATCGTCCTTAATTTTCTATGATTGCAATTGTGATTGTCTGTAATTTTTTATGATTGCAGTTGTGGAATGGCTGTAATTTTCTACAACTCGGCTTTGTTTGACGGCATAGTTTGACAACATTACGACGCAAAATGCCAAACAATTTTAGATATACTACATTTTCCCGATGGTATAGATCTATATAATATGCATGTACAGTAAAATCACTATTAAGACCACTTTGGTTCTTTGACAAAGTGGTCTTAATAGCGGGGTGGTCTTAATACTGGATCTTGACTGCCATGCAATGTAAAAAGTCTTCTGTATCTTGAAAAGGCTTAATCAGTCCTTTCGTTTTCGGCAAAGTCTTCTTTTCCCGCAATGTTTTCAAAATCTTTTTATCTCAGGGGCATGAAAAGTCTTTCCAAACAGTTCTTAATTTCTCATAATGTTTTCAAAAGCCTTTGACATCAGAGGCATTTAAAGTCATTCCCAAAAATTTCTTTTTTGACTTCAGTCATAAAATGTCGTCTGTACAAGGAAAATGCTTAATTAATCCATTTCTTCTGAGCAATGTCTTCTTTTCCCACAATGTTTTTAAAATCGTTATATTTTAGAGGCATGAACAGTCGTTCCAAGCAATTTCTTATTTTCTCATAATGTTTTTGAAAGCCTTTCAGAGGCATGAAAAATCTGTCCAAGCAATTTCTTCTTTTCCCATATTGTTTTCATAAGCCTTTGACATCAGAGGTGTAAAGTCTTCTCTAGCTGCGAAAGGGTTAGTAAAAGGCTTCTTGTTTTTTATGATGTTATACAAAGGATTTTCTAAACACAAAAGGATGCAATGGTCAAGAAGAAGAATGATTTAGCTGCGAAACAGTTTTTCTAAAAAAAAAAAAATCTCCGTCAATAAACTCTTTTCTTTTTGTTTCACACTAGTTTCACATTTCAAACTATCACGAGAAAAAAATAAAAACACCCACCTGTGTTTTCCCAATTTTAAACTGTGTGAAAACAGTGCATCCGAAAGATAGAATTTGTTTGAATGAAAATCTTTAGTCAACAAACTGGTGGTCATTAATTGCCAATCAAGTCCAGTCAGTCAAATCAACAAACAGAACAGTTTGTGGTTGTCGTAATTGGTGATTGCCGTAAATCACATGTCCCAGATCAAATGTAAACAACTTTGTTCACCACCTAGTATTGATAATGATTTCACAAGGTGTGAAGTGATGGTCGTAAGTCGGGTGTCATTTTAGACTGTTTCCTTTAATTAGTTGTTAATTTGCTGGTCGTTATACGGAATAGCGGGTGCCCGTTTTTACGGGAGGCAAATCATTTGAAATAAAGAACACAAAGTTTGGTTCTGGAAAAAAAGGGTCATAATAGCGGGTTGCCCGCTTCACTGAGAGGTCATTAGGCGGGGTTTTACTGTATTTAAAAACATGGGATTATGGAGAGAAACTACAAGGTAAACAAAAAAAAAAATTCACACACTCTCTCTCTCTCTTTAACGTAATTCGAAAACACATTGTAGAAATAAAGAAACTACAAATACTACCCAAACATATGGTTTTAACTTTCATGCCGGCAAAGTCTTCTTATAAAGTCACTTATTTCCATGATAATCACGAATCATTGTGAAGTCACCCATGAGAGAATAAATTCGATACATCAGTTCTCCACAAATATTTCTAATTTGTCATGATTATCAATTATAATTATCAGTAACAGGTTGTTTGAAATAGAACAAAAGTGTCGGGGGAACTGTCTTCAAATCTGTCAGAGAAGTGTCTCGAAAGCTTGTGTCGGGGAACTGTCTTGATACCTCTCTTTCTCAAAACCCTGTACATGATAATAAAATCATGAGGAATCGTTTCTCCCAGAATGCTTTCGTGTTTGTTATTTATATGACAGGTCGTTTAAGGCTGTTCAGTAGATCTAGATGCCATTTCACAAACAAACAAGTTTTCTCTCATTCTGGGAAACACACACAAACTTCTGATTATTTAATCATGAGCACAGTGCATTTCATGATGTTCTCGTCAAAGGTGCATTTGAAAAACTTCAAAACAGCTGACTTAGCTGGAGGCATTGTTGTTTATAATTTCAAATATTCTATAATAAATTCCGATGCTGCTTGTCGTACAGATAAATTGATAATGAAAGGAGGCTAATCGATATACAGTACATATGTGTGGCTGGTAATTCGTTACATAATAAATTTCAATTATTCTAACATGACCGGTCCGTTTCCATTGAGTGTTAATTGATGAGGGTGGGCAAACAAACCGATCATGACCAAACTGTAAAACTTTATGCCATTGATTACAACAGAATACCTGCAGTTGACAGTTTATTGATTGTCACCGGGGCCCAGTAGGCCAATTAAAAAAGACAAACCACTGTCATTCTCCATTGTTTGTTTCACAGACCTGTCAAACTGTATATCTGTGTGTCACACCTCCACCGAGTAGGCTGGTGGCGATATGGATTTGTGGATAATGCATAATATGAACGGTGGACGACGAGCTGTCAATTTTCAAAACTTTTTAAAGTTCATTTTCATAATTTTTTTCTACTTTTGCCTTTTTTATTTTCCTAAGTCGTTACCAATTTTCTAACCGTGTAACTGATCATTCAATCAGTTAACCATTGACATCCCTAGTTTTAATGGTCCTCCAGAAGAAGGCTTCAAAACATGGTGGGAAAAGGAGAATAAAACATATTTATTGTTTGCAAATGCTTCAAAACTGGACTGCTAAAAAATTTTCTTGTTTGATAAAGAGTTAACATTCTAAAGGAGAGCAATGGCAAAGGTGATACACTTGTGCAGGTTGAATATGAGCATCCATTGTTGTTCAAACTACTGTGAGATGTTCATATATTTCTTACGAGTCTCATTACTACTGTCATGGAGCAAAGCAGGAAAAAGCAATCAGTTGCCATGGTATAACTATATATAATGATAAGTTTAACCTTGATATATCAAATGGAATTATATACCCTGTATTCTTTTACCAAATAACATTTTTAGACTTCTACAATGTGAAAGCATTTGTAGACGACAAATGTGACAGAAGCTGTTGGATTTGTCTTTGCAGGGGTAGAAAACATAATGGGGAAAGGAGAAAATGCAGGTTACCAGCATTTTCTCCTTTCTGCACATTTTTTTAAAATGTCCTTTCCTCAAGGCTGGTAAAACACTGGATTGTGTGGTGAAGGGCTAGACCAACAGACTTTCATTCTTTTTAGAATGTCCCTGACAGTACCCTGACAGACAGTTTTTCAAAATCTTAGCTTTGTAGAAGACAAGCTACCTTTAAATCTATCCTGTATTTATCTTCCAAAAATTAAAGAAAAAAAATCTGTTAAAGTACATCTTGTTGGCATGTAAGGAAAGAATTTCATAATTGCTCAAAAAAAAAAATTTTTTTTTTCCTTCTCTCATATGCATTTAAATTTTGATACAACTTGTCTATTACTTTTATATTGCCTGTGTTAATGCTCCACATTGTTTATCTTTTAGGTATTATCCATAAATTGTAATCAGTTTAATATCAAATAGAACTTACGTTGTGATTCTATAAGTGCATACCTTTTAAGTAATGGTGCCTTTCAAGACAATGTGGATCACAATGTGGATCAGGATCAGATTACAGATAAGATATAAGATACTCAACTCTATTGTTGTGAGCACTAAACTAGGTGATAGTATTTGGTAATGGTCCTTATAAAAAGCATTTGCAGATGATAAATTGTCTGTGTTTCAAATGATGGGATTTGTCTTTTATGAAAAAAGTAGAACACATTTTTGGTTCCCAGCTTTTCCTCTTCTTCCCAAAATTGTTTCTAAAGCTTTCTCCCTTGTTTTAAAACTAGAGTGTTGCTTTGTAGAGGGTTCAAAAACTTTTCATATTGATAGTGTTTTCTGGTAACTCTTCTCTACAGGTACAGAAGGTCTAAATCACCACAAAAGAGAGGTGCATCTCCCTCCTGTCGTGGGAACTCCCCAATAGACTTTGCAAGAGAACTTCAAATGGAGCGTGAGAGACAAATCAGGGAAAAAGAACATCGTGGAAAAAGGTCTCATTCCAGAGAGAAACACAGATCGAAGGAAAGAAATGTGTCACCATCACGGGACAAATATGGGTACAGGTCACGCTCAAGGTCGAAAGAAAGACATTCACATAAACATAGTACAAAGTTGTCTGACAAACACAGTAAACATCGATCAAGGTCCAGGGACAGGCATGCAGGAAAACACAGTTCTAGTTCAAAGGAGAAGAAGTCCAGTAAACACAGGTCAAGGTCGCGATCGAGAGAGCGTAAGAAGCACAAACAAAGACGAAGGTCCAAAAGTCTGGACAGAAATGGAGAAGCCTATTAATCCATTACCTGACAAGGAATGAGCCATGCTTTTGCAAAAGGAGGGCTTAATACCTTATACCCAGTAGGTCATCATATGGTTGGTGATCCATAAAATTCATTTTGTCTCACAACCAGCTGACTCCTTAGGTATAGTGGTCCTTGGACATAGAGAAAATTGACTTGAAGCAAAAGGATTCGACCAAGGTCAGCCTCTGCAGACTGTGGAGGCTGTCTTGGGTAGAAAGTTTTTGTAGATGCATTAAGCTCCCTTTTCACAGAGTGTGGCTCAAATTGTAAGGCTTGTCCAAATTGAAAACATTTGTAGATGACAAATTTTGTGTGACACTCGAATGATAAGATTTTGTTCCTGATAGAGTAAAAAACATTTTCGGAAGAGGAGAAAATGGTGGTTACCAGCATTTTCTCCATTTCCCAAAATGCTTTTAAAAGCCATCTTCATCAGAGTTGTCAAAATGGGATTGTTTGGTAAAGAACTATCTTATTGCCTCCTGTGACAATTTTGCCGATTTGTATTGATTTGTTCTTGAAAGAGTAGAAAACATTTTTGGAAAAAGAGTAAATGCTGGTAACCAGCATTTTCTTCTTTTCCCAAAATGTTTTCAAAAGCCATTCTCATCAAGGTTGTCAAAACACGGGATTGTGTGTAAATAATTATCTCATTACCTCCTGTGACAGTTTTGCAGATGATCTCGTAAACATGCCCATGTAAAAAGAATGACTGACAAGAGTTAATATATGATTATGGCAAGAGAAGACAGTGCTTGTATTGAGTAATTTTATTTAATTTTAATTATGTACTTAACCCTTTCCCAAACAAGCCCTGGTTTCCCAAACAAGCCCTGGCTTTCACGTGTCTGCAGTACAAGTCTTTTGAAAACACTGTGGGAAAAGGAGAAATTGCTCGTAATGAGCAATTTCTCCTTTTCCCACAGTGTTTTCTACCCTTTTTGATAACTTTCTGCCATTTTCATCAAATTTAAAATTGTCGTCTGCAAACTCTTTCAATTTGGACCGGTTCAGAATTTGTCGTTTGGGAAAGGGTTAAATGATTTTCTTGCAGAACTACTGGATCAGTTCCTATGTGAATTTTTATTCAGACTACTGGATGTTAGAAAGAAATGTTAATTTGTCTATTTTGATAGGAAAACATTAAATCTTTGTCAAACAATCCTGTGTAATTATACGCCAACTGAGCCCGGTAGGGCAGTAGGTAGCGTACATAAATGAAACCTGGGAGTCTCTGGTTCAAATCCACACCTCAGCGAATTTCTTTCCCAGGACTGATGATAGTTACTGCAATAGGATTCATTCCTCTCTTACAACTGATCATTGTTTCGAAGATGGTTATATGGGAAAGCAGCCAGTGGCTGGGGAAGAATTTTGTGCAAAGTACTTGTAAAAGAAACTCTAGGAAAGTATGGTCAGGTGCAATGGCCACTGCCATATAACTGAAATGGTATTTAAAATAGTGTTAAAAAACATACAAAGAAACAAGCAACTACATGCGTGAGGAGGGAGGTTGTGCAAAACATTGCAAGACAAGGAGTAAATGCTACTTCTCAGCAAATTTCTCCTTTTTCCTTAATTTTCTCAGTGCTTTCAGAGATGAATGGCATAATATGAGCCACTATCACGTTGTGTGACAGCAGATGCCTTGGCCTGGACACAATCTGGAGTTTTAACAACCCATAGGAAAAGTACTTTTGAAAACATTGTGGTAAAAGGAGAAAATGCTGGTAACCAGCATTTTCTCCTTTTCCCACAATGTTGTCTGCCTTTTCAAAGAAAAATTTTCGTTATTTGTGTAGCACTTAGTTTGTCTACAAGTGCTTTCAATTTGGACCAGTCTAAAATTTGGTTGTTTGGGAAAGGGTTAATATGGACAAATCTAAATGTACTTTGTCTTGAAAAGAGTTACCAATCGATCCCCATTTGAGGAAAAAGGCCTTTAAAAACATTGTGGGAAAAGGACCACTTACCGGTAATCCATAGGCTTTAAAGACTTTCAGGAAAAAGGCCTTTGAAAACATTGTGGGGAAAGGAGAAAATGCTGGTTTCCAGCATTTCCTCCTTTCAGCACAATGGTTTCTGCCCTTCTGAAAGCTTAGCCCAGTATTGGAGCAACATTTAATTTGTTGTCTGCAAATGTTTTCAGTTTAGACCAATCTGAAATTTTGTTCTTTGGTGAAGAATGAATGTTTCTGTTATCCACCATACACCTCTATACAACTCTTTTAGTAAGTATGAATATTTCATTTAAATTGTTGTGGTTGAAATATATGTCTTAATTTAACCCTGTTCTTCTTAACAAACTGTTTTGAGAGTAGGAGCAAAGTAATTTTAAGTTTGTTACTCTGCTGACCAGAAAAACTGATAAGCTAATAAAAAAGGAGATAATCATAAGCAGGTTTCTTTTACTGATGATTTAGTTTAACTTTTAAGCAATGTTGGACTAAATTAGAAGAAAAAAAACAATTGTGATTAAAATTGGTATTTATTTTATGGTAATCAGTAAGGTTTGATTGTTTAGTCTTCTTCGGTATCCAGCATTTTCTCCATTTCCCAATCAGAACAAGTCAACAAAAATTGTCTTTTGTAACACTTTAACAAACAACAAAATTCTAGACTTGTCCAATTCAAATACGTTCACAGATGATAAATTTGAAGTAGCCCATATTATGATTTCTATCTTTATGAAGGTAGAAAACATTATGGAAAAGGGTTACCAGCATTTTCTCCCCTTTACCACAATGTTTTCAAAAGGCCTTTTCGGAAGGGTCTTTAAAACTCGGGATTGAGTTGTAAAGGGTTAAAGATTTAACCCTTTACCTCACAATTCAGACTTTGAATGCCCCTGAGAAAGAAGCCTTTTGAAAACATTGTGGGAAAAGGAGAAAATGCTGGTAACCAGCATTTTCTCCTTTTCCCACAGTGTTTTCTACCCTTCCAAAATCAAATTTCTTTTTTTGAGCCACAGTTGAATTGTCGTCTGCAAATGTTTTCAATTTGGACTGGTCTTAAATTATGCTGTGTTGCAAAGGGTTAAAAGATGTGACAGCTGCATGATGGTGTGATCCTTAACACCCAAAAATTTAGTAAGGAGAACTGAAATAAAAATTAAGCCTTTCCCAAACGATAAATTTTAGACTGGTTCAAATTGAAAGAGTTTGCAGACGACAATTTTAAATTTGATGAAAATGACAGAAAGTTCTCCAAAAGGGTAGAAAACACTGGGAAAGGAGAAATTGCTCATTACGAGCAATTTTTCCTTTTCCCACACTGTTTTCAAAAGACTTGTACTGCAGACATGTGAAAACCAGGGCTTGTTTGGGAAAGGGTTAAATGTCAACCTTTGTTTGTATGTATAATTTTTTTTTTTATGTTGAGGCAAGAAACATTATGCTATCATTAATCATTCTCATTGGCTTTTATTTACATTTCTTTTCACATTTATTGTAAAAAGGAAAATAAATGTTTTCACCATTCAGCCTTATTTGCTTCTTCTGGTGCGGTAATTAACTAAATCATCCTTACCAAACCTCTTTGTCTTTCTCTTTTAATTATTTATGGAAAACAAAAAAATTGTAGCCTTACCCAATTTGAAAGTATTTGCAGACAACAAATGTGACTGAAAATATTAAATTTGTCTTTCAGAGAGCAGAAAAGATGATAGGAAAAGGAGGAAATGATAGTTACAGCATTTTCTCCTTTTCTCACTATGTTTTGAAATGGTCAGTGAAAGTCAGGATATTTTTGTAAAGAGTCAAGAGACAAAACATAATATGAAGAACTCATAGCCTTCCAGGAACAAGTTCCGTTGTTTGTGGTTGCAGACAGTGTTGATGCAGATCAGACTGCACAATTTCAGACTTTTTGACACTGAAATTGTTGATTCCATTTATAAACCCTTGTCTGGCTGAAATGGCATTTAATTGCTTGTGTGGAAAGTGTAGATTAAGATCAGACTGCACATTTGTGTACAGTCTGATCGTGCATCTTAACTGTCAAGGTTTTCAACAGGTTTTCTATAACAGTTTTGAAATTGCATCTTTAGCATGACTACGAATGTCCATTTCAGGTATTTATAAACCCCCCCCCCCCCCCCCACGTAGTAGAGGGGTGTCTACTGCTTTTACCATAATGTCTGTCCAACTGTCAGTCCATCCATGTTTTTGTGCTGTAACTCAAAAGCCATTTGACGTAAGACCCTGAAACTTTATGCAAGTGTTCCCATGACCCAGGGAGGTGCTTATTATTTTGGGGTCACATAGGTCAAAGGTGAAGGTCACAGGTTAACTTTGTTTTCTCTGATTGTGCTGCTTCAGTGACAAGGTGCAGCTGGGGGGTATTTTGTCCACTTTGCAACTGTTCTAGTTGGTTCTGCAGTAATTAACCCTTTACCACACAATCCCACGTTTTAATGACTGTGAAGAGGAATGTTTTTCAGAACATTGCAAGAAATGGAGAAATGCTGGTAACCAGCATTTTCTCCTTTTCTCACAATGTTTTGCATCCCAATCAAAGACAGAAATCATAATTTGAACTACATGCAATTTTTCGTTTGCAAATACTTTCTATTTGGTGAAGTCCAAAATTTTGTTATTCAATAAAGATTTAGTGCTCTAGGGGTCAAAGACAACAGCAGGGAGGATGTGTTCATCAAAAAAGCTACAATCATAAAATTCCTAAACTTTGCTAAACTTATGAGCAAATAAAAGAATTACACAATTTTTAATACTCTATCAAACAATCCAGAAATTTAGGAACTTTAAGAAAAATGGCTTTTGAAATGGAGGAAAGCCTGGTAACCATATTTTCTTGTTTTTCTACAATGTTTTCCACCAGTTCAAAGACAAGTCCTCTTGTTAAAGTCTCACCTAAATTGTCTGCAAATGCTTTTAATCTGGACAAGTCCAAAATTGTGTTGTTTGGTGAAGAGTTTATACTCTACGGGTATCTCTTTACTTCATGAAATGAATTTGGAACCAGTGAACATGGGACTTTCAGCTTTTGCCACAATGTCTTTAAAAGAAGCTTGATACAGTGTTTGCAAAGGCTTTCTGTCACAGGGCAGCAAAAACGAGATCGTTTGGTAACTAGCATCTACCATGCTATTTGAAAGAATCCCCATATACATTTCACCTTAAAAATTTATTAACAAAAGCACAACTGCAAAGTTATTCGATACAAATATTTAAAAAATGTAGCGAAAAACGTCTATCACGAATCAATGTTGTAGGGAAAAATAACAATGTCAATGGAACCAAGGGACATCACTCTACGAACAAAAACAAAGCTCTGACTTCCTTGTTCGTCGAGGCGTGGTCAACTATCTTTTTTTCATTAGCCGGTAAAGCAGTTAGCCAGTTGTTATTAATTTTATTTCAATTGCAAACGACATTTTTCATTTCTTTAACAAATCTGGAACCAATATGTCCCGAGAACTTGCTTTGTTTTGGTAAAGTTTTGTGATTTTTAATGCCAGGAAATGAATCGAGTTATGAATTTGGCACTGTGAGTTTCAAAGTGACACCAAGCAGGCAAAGTATGTTACTATGACAGATATGTAAGTTTTACAGAAAACAAAAAAGAAAAAATGATGTTTACTGGCGTTTGGAAATTTAGTATATTCAATGAACGTGGTATGTTCGACCTCAACCTATATTGGAGTGAGACATATAGACCCTACCTTCAATCTGAAGTGTTGCTATTTTTTGTTATTTTGTGATTGAGCCTCCGCACCTCTTCATCTCAGCCCTTCATTAAGGGCTTCTGGAAATTTAAAAATCTTACTGGTCATCTTTCAGTCTGCATAATGTGTCTTAAATCTGCTTGTCAGCCATGAAAATTGACATGAATCAGTAGATAAATGATTTAATTTCACATTTACACCAAGCACAGTGCAAGGTTGTCATTGATCTTTTTGTAATTTAACTTCTATTTGACATAAATACATCTGGTCAATTTTAAACAAACACTCAATAAATTCAGTTAACTGCACATGCGCAGTCAATTTTATTTAAAAAAATGACATCATGTGATTGGCAATTTAAATGATAATTATGACTCCTCGTAAGTGAAATATGTACATCCAGTATGTTTCAGTTTTTCTCTCTATGCCTAAGCTGATGAAACAGAAGCGGATAAATTGTTTAAAAAAAAGTAATTTTACTGTGCCGGAAATGACTTCCGGAACATGCCCAGTAATATAAAGCCTTGTTTTGATTTCCGTGGAAGTAGGTCATTGGATATAGAGTGGTTAGCACAGATGCCAGTATGATCAACTTTCATTCCAGAATAGAACAATGAATGGCTGAGATGAAGGTGAGGGGAGAAACAGTCACAAAAATAACATCGGAGCGAACCTTCAGACTGAAGGTATACAGACCCCTGACCATTCAGACCCCTTAAAATTTGAATTTTGGGTGACATCTAGACCCCTTTACCCTGGAGACACTTAGACCCCTATTGTAAATGTTTTAGACTCCTTTTTTTCTTTGTTGTTCAATTTACACACAATTAAAATTCTTCTGTTGTTCTATTCATACCTTTTCTACTTATTTCTTGACTGAATAAATATTAGATGAATGGAAGGATGGATGAATTATTTTCCATGTTTAGTATTGTATTTGATTCAAATCATTTGCCATTTAATACTTTATTTAAATCGTGTTTTAACGTTGTTGGATTTTATTTAACCCTTTACCACGCAATCAAGAGTGTTATTGACCCTCAACAAGATGGCTTTTGAAAACATGCTGGGAGTAGAAAAATGCTGGTAACCAGCATTTTCTCCTGTTCACAAATCTTTTTTATTTCTATTTTGTTGGTCAACTTACTTATTTAAAATTTGAATACTATTATTCAGTTCACATCTGTTCTAGTTCTTTCAAGACTGGAAAAACAGTGTCTTAATATAGATGCATGGATAGATTATATTACTGATGGCTGGAGGATTGAAAAGAGGGACAGATGGAAATACTGAAGTTCAGATAGGTTGATGGAAAGGAGGAAAATAGATACAGTATTATGCTAAAATCATAACTTCAAATGGCAGAAAAAGGGATAATCTCTGTACATTAATTTATGGTCCTTTTCTTGTCTATCCCCAGTGGGGATCAAAGGTTTTAATTGGATTATGAAACATCCTTTCAGAAACCCCTTAGCTCTTTACCACATATGAAAAATATTTTGATTTGTCCGAATTGAAAGCATTTGCAGATGCCACACAACAAATTAAATGTTACTCAAAAATTTGAATTTTGTAGGGTAGAAAATATTGTGGGGAAAAAAGGAGAAAATTCTTGTAATCAGCGTTTTCTTCTTTTCTCACAATGTTTTTAAGAGCTTGTTTTTCTCAGGGATGCCAAGGACCTGTTCAAATCCAAAGCATTTGCACGCAACAAATGAAATATTCCTCAAATGGTGAGATTTGTTTTTGGAAAGATTGAAAAGGAAAAAAAAAACGCTTTTTACCACAACTTTATTATACGCCCGTCAAAGACGGGCTGTATTATGGGATCACCCATGGCGTACGGGCGGGCGTACGGGCGGGCGGCGTCCAGTTCTTTGTCCGGAGCATAACTTTGTCATCTTCAGTCCGATTGACTTGAAACTTGGTATTTGTGTTTGTTGCAATAATGCCGAGTGCGATGCGGAAGAACCATAACTCTACCTCGTGCTGTCTTTGAGTTATTTCCCTTTGATTGTCATTTTAACAGCATTTTCTGCTTGTCCAGAGCATAACTTTGTCATCTTCAGTCCGATTGACTTGAAACTTGGTATTTGTGTTTGTTGCAATAATACCGAGTGCAGTGCAAAAGAACCATAACTCTACCACGTGCTGTCTTTGAGTTATTTCCCTTTGATTGTCATTTTTACAGCATTTTCTTCTTGTCCGGAGCATAACTTTGTCATCTTCAGTCCGATTGACTTGAAACTTGGCATTTGTGTTTGTTGCAATAATACAGAGTGCAGTGCAGAAGAACCATAACTCTACCTTGTGCTGTCTTTGAGTTATTTCCCTTAGATTGTCATTTTTACAGCATTTTTGGCTTGTGCGGAGCATAATTTTGTCATCTTCAGTCTGATTGACTTGAAGCTTGGCATTTGTGTTTGTTGCAATAATACCGAGTGCAGTGCGAAAGAACCATTACTCTGCCTCATGCTGTCTTTGAGTTATTTCCCTTTGATTGTCATTTTTACAACATTTTCTGCTTGTGCGAAGCATAATTTTGTCATCTTCAGTCTGACTTGAAGCTTGGTATTTGTGTTTGTTGCAATAATACCGAGTGCAGTGCGAAAGAACCATAACTCTACCTCATGCTGTCTTTGAGTTATTTCCTTTTGATTGTCATTTTTACAGCATTTTCTGCTTGTCCGGAGCATAACTTAGTCATCTTCAGTCCGATTGACTTGAAACTTGGTATTTGTGTTTGTTGCAATAATACGGAGTGCAGTGCGAAAGAACCATAACTCTACCTCATGCTGTCTTTGAGTTATTTCTCTTTGATTGTCATTTTTACAGCATTTTCTGCTTGTCCGGAGCATAACTTTGTCATCTCTAGTCGGAACATCTTCAAATTTGATATGCATGATTGTTGAAAAATTATGGAGTGCAGCGCACAAGAACCCTAACTCTTCCTAGCACAAATTTTGAGTTTTTCCCCCTTTGAGCTTCATTTTTTACAGCATTTCTTACTTGTCCGGAGCAGAACTTTGTCATCTGTAGTCTGAACATCTTCAAATTTAGTATGCATGATTGTTGAAAAATTACGGAGTGCAGTGTACAAGAACCATAACTCTTTCTAGCATGAATTTTGAGTTATTCCCCCTTTGATCTTCGTAATGCATAACTGAACCATCTGATTTGTAGTTTTTTAATTATTTCACTATTTTCTTAGTAAACAGTTCTGAGTAAGATTTATGGCAGGCACGTTTTGTAGCAGTGCAAGTTTGCAGTGGATGTCAAACTTTATACAAGTAGGTATCTGAGTGTTTTTACAATCTGTACAACAGTACTGTTGTGATATTATATGGGCGCAGCAGAGATGACAGTTTATATTTATGTAAATGGAAGTTAATATGTAGATAAATGGAAACAATTTAAAATGTTTACATGATATTATACAGTTATGGACATCACTTCCATTGGATATGATGATATATTCACCAAATAGTGTAATATTGGTCAAGGCGCTAGCCACAACTATTTTATTATATCAAACACATTTACATTCGGTGATTTGTTGTATGATTCGCACTGCCTTGTCAAATATCATTCCAAAATTTTCAAAGGGGAAATAACTCAAAATTCATGCTAGGAAGAGTTATGGTTCTTGTGCACTGCACTCCGTAATTTTTCAACAATCATGCATTCCAAATTTGAAGATGTTCAGACTGGAGATGACAAAGTTATGCTCAGGCCAGAGACATTTATGCCTATTTCAATCACTTACATGATTTCTGCTGCACTACTATTTTCCTCTACCTGCCCTTTTACGATTATTATCCCCCTCAACAACTGGCGGTGGGATGGGCGTATCTTGCGACAGTTTGCTGCTCTTGTTTTTTTATGGCAGGCAGAATGGAATATTTTTGGTCTGTTAATTTTACATTGTAAGACTTTATGAAATCCCTCATTTCCTTAAGTAACCTGTTATTAACAGCATTTTCAAAAGTTTTACATCAGTTGTTGACAAATGTCTGCCTGCATCTAGCTCATTTATATGATTATCTTCGAAATTTCCCAGAATCTATTATAAATTACCAGGTTTGAAAGAAGGAAGGCAGTTTGGGCAGAAGTATAAAACAAAGTTTGGAGGGAAGGAAGAAAGGAAGCTAGAACATGTTTGCAGACAGCTTAAGAGATAGTTTATGTTATTTTACTGAAATTACTGCACATCTGTAATTTAGACATACTTTTGGAAAAAAAAAGTAAAAAGTAATCTGAAAATAGTCATATAGATCTATGTGTATGTTTGTTTAGCCTTTAAGTTGACTGTTTGATATTCATAGTCATTTCATCAACTATTTCTGTTTATACTATGACCTCAAAAGTCAAAATACAACCAATACCATCAAAAAACATAGCCAGTTACACATGTATATTACTATCTATTAGGAAAAGGGGTCTAAATGTTTCTCTGAAACAGGGGTCTATGTGTCTCAGGGGTCTAATTGTCACCCAGATTTTAATGGGTCTAAATGGTTAGGGGTCTTTATGTCTGACATCCAACCTATGTCAGCCTGCTCTCTCTGCTTCCACCTCACCCCCCACTCCCCTCCCTTTCTCTCTCTCTCTACTTGTAATTGGAGAATCAAACTCCTCCTGGTACCTTTGATTCGTCAACATTTGTGAATACTGCAATCACATTATCATAATCAGTAATAAACAATAATGCCACATCTTTCGCTTAAAACCTTTACCACACAATTCTGAGTTTTAACTTTAACAACCCTTGGAGATTATACTCTTGAAAACATTGTGGGGAAAGGAGAAAATGCTGGTAACCAGCACAGGCTTTCAATTTGGACCAGTCTGGAATACATGTATTGGATATTTTGTGTGGTAAAAGGTTAAATAAATGTGTTTGTATATCAGAAATAGCTGGACCAACACTTGTTTACTTCTCTTGACAGTCAGAATCATCTCCAGTTGAATAAGAGACCTACATTCTTACAGATCCGAAGTTCATGACCAGAAGCAATGAGTACTTGTGCAGTATTTGAAGATGAACATGAATTTAATGAATCAATAGCTTCTGTGAGGGCAGATACTTCAGACGATGTGTTTGTCATTGTTGGACATGTTGACAATGACCCTTTGCGAGTACACGTAGTGTATGTAGGTCGTAATGTGGATGAAATTGTTGACCATCTTGATGATTCACAGGTAGGTAAATTCTGCAACAGACATGGCAATATTAGCATTTACTGTGCAAGGTATTTAGACCTACAAAAATGTGTTAAAGATTACACAGTGGTTGAATAGGTGATAATAACTTTTAAATTGCAACAGTTGCTTTTTGCTGTGGGCTCGAAATTTTCCTGATTTTCAAATTCACTTTATCAGAAAGTTTTGATCCTTAAGTCTGATCCTGATCCATGTTGTCTGCAAAAATTCAGTGAATCGAACATAGCAGCTCTTCATCTTAGTTCTAGGTATTTAAAATCACAAATAAACAGATATCTACAAGCATTGCTACACATGCAGTACATCATTGACCGACCTATTGTAACCTTGTGGTCGTCTACAGTCGATGACAACCAATAGTAGAGGGTGGGGTCGTTTCGTCCGGAGCAAAAAAACAGGATACAAGCAAGACTGATCTTTACTTCAGCGATCCAAACAGTTATGAATTGGCAAACTGAAATTAAACAATGTACATTACAGTACATAAGATCTACTATAATTTACGATTATCGACTACTGTTTACAATTATCAACAATTCACATAGCAGACGATCCAAACTTACCCGTTTAAGGAACTGTGAGCCTATCATCTGCTATACCAATCTTCAGTCACCTCTTAAGTGCGATCATTCGTGCTCCTGTAAAATAAGTGTCATTAGTGTAAAAACATGCAGCTTAAAATTATGGTGAATATGGTTTGGGACGAAACGGACATCGGCCGTGGATTCCAATGACAAAATGATGAACCGACTCAAACTTGACAATCTGATCGCGAAGCTATACAATGATCAAAGCAACATCTCAGATGACGATCTAGAATGTAATAAACAAATATAAACCACAATAAACCTCTGATCCACCACGTTTACAACTAATACCAAACAGTGACAAATCATGATCTTTTTTCAACTTAAATGAACGAGCAGAATAACAAGACAAAGAAATCACGTGATAATTGGGCGCCAAGTATTGACATTTGAAATACACCAATGAAATACCCTGTTAGTAATGGAGTTGGTAAAACCAGACTGGGTTACACTATTTTTTGCGGGGCACCACCTGTTTTCATACCCAAACTGATATCCAAGTATTCTTGTGAACTATGAAGTGAATGATGTCATGGTTTGGGTGATCCACTTATTTGAATGTTAACAACAGTGTCACTAATGTAAATTTAAGAAATGCAAGAAAAGCAAGGTAGTATGCAAGTTTCTAAAGGAAAGGTTGATTTTAGTGACAAATTTCTTATGGCCTTTTTCAACCCAAAACATGCATGTGCCCAATTTTAATTCCCCATTGAACATTTAATACAAATCCTGAAAAGTTCCAGATATGTGACATAGTCAATGTTGATGCCAAAAAGTCTTGTGACCACACTGGAATAATGTGACGAGATTCCAATCGATAATTAGATCAGAGAATTTTGTGACTTATTTCGTTCGATCATTTATGACTAAAAAATTTTTCCGGAACATTCCATGCTCCTGAGAGTAAATGTTTCCAACCCTTTTATTAAGACACGCAATATTTTCGGATGTTTTATGATAAAAGGTGTTTAAAAAATTCCTAATCTGTCCTTATAGGTGCATATAAATTGACAGAAGGGAACAAAGTGCCTTCTTTTTTGTTATTCTTGTGCTGCTGTCACAAGAGGGCCAATGGCTGCCATGACACTCATCCATCCCTTTCACCACGCTACAAAAACTAAAATATAATTAACTGAGAAGTTCATTTATATTGTTCAAAACAGTTTCTTCTTTTGATAGTAAATATGAAAGTTGAGCAAGATGTTTTTCAGTTGATGTTCTTTATTCATGAATTGTTCTATGGATATTGAAAGCCACGAAATGAGAGCAGGTTTTCCCATTCGCCAATTCAGCTTCTGGCAAAAGATTGAAGGGTTAAATATGCTGTTATCTTTGAATATGCATGATTCAATCAGAGATTATGGTAAAAGAGACTTTTAAAATTGATCTTTTGGGTAATAGAATAAATTGGGTAAGCAATACATCCTTGAAATATGCCAAAAAGAAAATTGTCAATTAAGTCCTTTGAATAGTGGTCAGCCCACCATACATGTATACAGTAGACCCTTTGTTGTTCACAGCACAATGATTCATGTTTAACCCTTTACCACACAATCCTGACTTTTAACGACCCTGGGGAAGAAGCCTTTTGAAAAAATTGTGGGAAAAGGAGAAAATGCTGGTAACCAGCATTGTCTCCTTTTCCCACAATATTTTCTACCTTTCCCAAAACAAATTTCAGATTTTGAGTTGCATTTATTTTGTCATCTGCAAATGCTCTCAATTTGGAAATGTCCAAAATGTTGTCGTTTGGTAAAGACTTAACTCTTTACCATGATAGAACTTTAGAGTGATCCAGATTTAAAACATTTGCAGATGACAGTTACATGTAACTGAAATTATTTGGTTTGTTTCTAAAAGGTTAGAAAACACTGTAGGAAAAGGAAAAAATGCTGGTTACTAGCATTTTCTCCTTTTCCCACAGTGTTTTTAAGTCATATTTCCCAGTATCATTAAGACTCTGGATTGTGTGGTAAAGAGTTAACAAGAATTAATAATAATTAAAAATAAAAAATGAATTCTAATATGTGATCATAAAAAAGAAAATAATACATTATAAACACATCACAGAACAACAAACCCCACCATTTGAAATTTTAAATAAATACATCTATAAGTACATCTATAAACCGAATAGCTAAAGGCAAGTAAAGGAATCATTACTGAAATAAGGGGAAACAAGCAATAGCACATATACCTGCTGTAAAAAGACTCACCTAACCTGTTACCACACAAATCTGACTTAACGACCCAGAGAGAGAAACCTTTTGAAAACATTGTGGGAAAAGGACAAAATGATGGTAACCAGCATTTTCTCCTTTTTCCATAATGTTTTTGTGCCCTATCTTGAACTAATTTCAATTTTTCAGTCACACTTATTTTGATGTCTGCAAATAATGTACTTTCAATTTGGACTAGTCTAAAACTTTGTCTTTTGGTAGGGGTTGATTTATTGACATAAAACTAAAATGTAGACTTGTCCATATTGAAAACAGATTCTCAGATGACAAATATGGTAGAATGATAGGATTTTTCCTTAATTGTTGAAAACTATTGTAGGAAAAGTAGCAAATGATTGTCACCAGCATTTTCTCAAATAGTTTTTGTAGAAAACCTTTTCCTCAAACCTTTTCCACACAGTCTCGATTTTTAACAACCCTGTGGTAAAAGCCTTTTGAAACCATTGTGGGAAAAGCAGAAAATGCTGGTAACCAGCATTTTCTTCTTTTCTCACAGAGTTTTCTTACAAAACCTTTTCCTTAAGCCTGTATGACACAATCATGAGTTTTAATGACCCTTAGGATATAGCTTTGAAATTATTGTGGGAAAAGGAAGAAAATGCTGGTAACTGGTCTTTTCTCCTTTTTCAACAATGTTTTCTACCCTGTCAGAGACTGAAATCATTGTTTTTGTGACTTTTAATTTGTCGTCTGCAAATGCTTTCAGTTTGGACAAGTCTAAAATTTTCTAGTTGGTAAAGAGTTAAAACATGGGATTGTTGATGTAAGGAGTTAAACCATGTACTGCTAGGAAATGAACACTCCTGTTTGTATGGTCATAGTAGACTACTGACCTTCACACCCCTATCATAAAATATATTTCTGAAAACTTAACTGAAAAAAGAGCATTATTTCATGCTTTTCGATAGTTTATTGGGAAATAAGGGTGAATTATGGTTTGATAATTTCTCCGTTTCAATCAGTGAATTTACCAATTCATATACTCATTGGTACGGAAATACCAAGAGCTTCCCTGTACTTCACAATTCCCAAAAAAATGGGGTTAAAAGAATTAGATAAATAGAATACAAACTTTTTTTTTGGTAAAAGATTGAAAATTATCTTATCTCATGAACATCATTCGGTAATATTTTCACGAGTGGCTGTGCCAATTGTGATTACTGTGTTTTTGCTATTTGGTGTAATGTAGTTATACAATCTCCCAAGTTTTTGTCTAAAGTGATCTGCTGCAGGGTATGGTAGGGAGCAGAAGGTAATTTGTAAAATGATATTTATTATTGCTTGTGTTGCAAAAGTAACTCTTTACCAAACAATCCTGTGTTTTCATGAAAGTATATTTAGAGATGGAGAAGTAGCTGGGAAACCAGCGTTTTCTCCCTTTTCTTCTATATTTCTATATTGTCAAGGACAAATCCCACCATTTAAGCACATTTGTCATCTGATAATGTTTTGAATTCGAAAAAGTCTAAAATTTTGTCATTTGGTAGTAAAGAGTTAATAAAGATTTTGAAATAGGCATTATTTGTATTTGCAGGTGATGTATATTCTAGCTAGATACCAAAGTACTTTTGATATGTCCAACACAGTCAAGTTTGTTCTCTATAGATGGTAAGCCAGTGTGATATAAGCAGGTGTACAGGGGTACTGGGATTATTATCAGGGTTTGTATTCACCAACCATTCATAACAGCATTTTTAGTCTTACTCTAAAAGATTTTCTCAATTTTGAAGTAACACAACTTCTGATTGGCTAAACCAAATTGATTGGCTAAACCGTTTGGATTAGCCATTGGCTAAACCATTTTGTTTAGCCAATCAGAAGTTGTGTTACTTTCAAAATTAGAAAATATTAGAGGATAAGACTAAGCGTGTTTTTAAGAATGGTTGATGAATACAAACCCAGAATTATGTTCTCTTTCAACAGTAGTTTTAAAAGCCTCCTTTCTCAGGATCACAAAGGACATGATTGTTTGGTAAAAGATTGAGGAGTCATAAGTCATTTGTTCTTTGATAAGAAGCTGTGTTATTGGTACTCTGTTGGTACACTGTAGAATTGTAACATCCAGATTGTTTCAACCTTTTAGTGTACTACAAAATCAAGACTTTTACCAACCCTGAGAGGGAAGCCTTTAGAAAACATTATGGAAAAAGGAGAAAACGCTAGTAACCAGCATTTTCTCCCTTTTCCCAAAATGTTTTCTATCCTTCTAAGGACAATTTTCAATTTTTGAATCCCAATTACTCTGACACTTGCAGAAACTTCTAATTTGGGTAAGCCTAAATTTTCTTTCATTAGGTAAAGAGCTAACCTTTTCCCAGCTAATAATATATTAGACCCAACCAAGTTGAAAACGTTTGCAGATGGTGAATCTCAAGTGATAGGAGTGTCTTTGAGAGGATAAAACCATTGTTTCTGTTTGTATTTCCAGGCACGGAGAGGAGGTTGACTTTACTAGGAGAGGAAAGTTTGGTGTGGTGTCTGGAAGCATTAAAGACAAATTTAAGCAATACCATTTGTATATTGAAACTGGCTCAAGAGAGGATTTTGACAAGGAGAAAATTGCACAACAGGTAACAAATATAGACTCTATACCAAATGACAAAATTTTGGACTTGCCCAGATTGAGAGCATTTGCAGCGTGGCTCAGTTGGTGGTATTTCTCTTTGAAAGGGTAGAAAACATTGTTTGCAAGGAAGATGATTCTGGTTACCAGCATTTTTGCCATTTCCCTTAATATGTATTTTCAGTAATCTTCATCCCCAGCGTTGCAAAAGCATGGATTGATTAGTTAACCTTTTACCAAACAATGATCCCAAGTTTTAACAACCCTGAAAAAGAAGCTGTTGAAAATATTGTAGAAAAAATAGAAATTGCTGGTGACCAGCATTTTCTCCTTTTCCCACAGTATTTTCTACATTAAGGTAAATTCCAACATTTTAGCCATGTTTCATTTGTCATCTGCAAATACTTTCAATTTGGACCAGTTTGAACATTTGTTTTTTAGTAGAGAATTAATGTGATAAAAAGTAACTGTTGATCTTGACAGATGTTTCTATCTTAGTTTCAGTTTTAACCATTTACCAAACAATCCCTTTTTTGAATGACCCTAAGGAAGAAGACTTTTTTACTTTTACCTACCTTACCAAAGAACTTAAATTCATTTGTACCACTTTGGGATTTCTCGTCTGCAGATGCTTTCAATTTGGAAGAGTCTGTATTTTGTCGTTTGGTAAAGGGTCAACTGAATTCTTCCTGAGACAAATTTGCAACCGAGGATTTTGAAAATAACCTAATAAAGTATGGAGAAATTACATGATTTTTAACTCTGCTGTTTTTGAAAAAAGGGTTGTGGTATTGCCTTAGCCCTGGTGTCATCGTCATCGTCTGTGTCATGGTGCGAAAACTTTGACATTTTGTAATATCTGTATTATTACTGAAGGTTTTGGCTTCAAACTTTGACAAGTTGTTAATTATCAAAAAGGGAACCTATACAACAAGGCAGGCAATAATCAAAGTATTTTTGACACAGTTATGCCCCTTTTTTGACTTAGATTTTTCACTGAAAATCAAGCAACTGCAAAAGTTGGCACCCACATGCGGTGCTCTTGTTTATTTAAAGAGTGTAGACATCTTTGTAACAGAAGAAAATACTAATCAGCACCAAGCCTATAGCTTTGATATTTTTTAAGTCTGGTAAGCGATGTCTGATCATTATAGACCTGAAGTGTGAGGCATTAAAAAGATTTTTTTTTTTGTAATGCAGTTCAAAACTATCTATTACTGGTCAACTAAAGGCCTATGGTGTTCATAGTATGTAACTCTAGTAAGTCATAAAGGATTGTTGAATTATGGATGTGCTCTTTAAGATTATATATGTATCTATTTTTTCACAATATGTATATCTTTCTTAGTCATAAAAAGTCATTCATTTACTAATATGATATAAGGTTAGAAGAATAAGCTTGAGGCAAAATGTGGGAACCATGCTCTGGCAAAAGGGGACTTAGTGCATCTCCGTGATGCATTGTACCAATCAAGCAATCACATCAGTATAGATCCATACTAGCCCCCTTTTTTTAATAATGAGGTAGATTGGTCCTTGAACATACAGGAAATTAACCAATAGTGAAAAGTTTCAGTCCAGTTCAGCCTGTGCAGGCTGGTCTGGGTCGATATTTTTCATAGATGCATTAAGTCCCCTTTTCACAGAGCACAGCTCATGTAAATTTGTGTTTTAGAACATCTGAGGACCGAATTTTACAATTTTTGTATTAAAGTTAGATGAGAATACAGGAATGAAATCCAAAGTGCTGGAGAAGACAGAGGGTCACCAAATGAGAGGTTTTATTGCAACCCAGCTACCAAACCGGGGACCAGTGGCTAAGAAAGGTGAATTCTTTTTGAAAAATTGGACATTTTTTCTTGATCCTTTACCAAACAATCCTGTGTTTTGATGACCCTGTGGGAGAAAGCTTTTAAAACCATTGTGGGAAAAGGAGAAAATGTTGGTAATCAACTCTCAGAAAGACCTCAGGGTCATTTGTACCAATTTTTCATTGGTCATCTGCAGATGCTTTAAATTTGGAAAAGTCTAAAATCTGTTATTGGGGAAAGGGTTGATCAGTTAATGAAATTGAGAGCCAGTTCCTTAGACTGCTGTTGCTTTTTCAGGCCACTAAACTAAATCAAAGTACTGTAAGTATTTAAAAGCCAAATTTTTTGCTGTAGATATAAGCTGTATCAGAATTCATGTATCATCAATGATAACCCTTAACCAAACAGTTTTAAGTTCAAACAAATCCTGAGGAAGAAAGTTTTAGAAAAGATGGTATGGAAATCAGAAATTGTTTGTAACCAGCATTTTCTCATTTTCCTACATTGTTTAGTAGTGACTTACTCTACTACCCTGTCTTACACAAAACCCTAAAGAAGAAACTTTTGGAAACATTGTGGGGAAAAGGAGAAAATGCTGGTCACCAGAAATTTGTCCTTTTTACCACAATGTTTTCTTCCCTACTGGAAAAAAAATTCAATTTATGAGTCATATTTATTTTGTTGTCTGCAAATGCTTTCGATTTGGACAAATCTAGAATTTTGCCTTGTGGTAAAGATTTAATACCCACATTGTTTACTTTTGCCTGCTATTTGGGCTTTGAATTGACCTTTCTGCCGATTTTGATTGACAAGTGATATCAGCCAATCAAAACGCAGTATAGCTAGTCATATAAACAAAAGGGTTGTACAAAGTTACAGCCTTTACTATAGACAGACAGACAACATATTTTTTTTTTTTCTTTTCGTTTAAACCAAAGAGGATTGGATTATAGAATAATTATTTCAAAATGGATTAAAGTTGCAGATAAGAATCATGTGGTAAGATAATTGTTACATAATACAGGCTGATCGGAAAACTAAAGTAATCCATTCCAAAAACCTGTATCCACATAAATGTCGCTGGTAGATTTAACCAGGATTAAAAAAAAACAGCCTCACTACCAAACAACAGAAAAGCAGTTTTTTTTAATCTTTTGGGAAAGAAAGGACGATTATGCCAAAGTTCATTGTTAAACTACCTATTGCAGTCTTACTCAACGAAAATCTTTCAAACTCCAAGCATTACTTGTAGACAGTCGTAATCGTTGTACGAAACAAGCAACAGGAAGAAGCATATTTTATTGACATCCACTTGTCATTTTGTTTCATAAATAAGTTGACTTTGCGAACGTCAGATGTTCTTTGATTCTTGTTTTAATACCTTAGGGAGCATTCATATTTTATTCCTGTTTCATTAAGACGATTACATGTGACTGTTAATTATTGCACTTTGACCTGGTTCGACCAATTGTTTGTTTTCCCCAGGGTCGTCGCATAACTGATAAATGCACTTCCATTCAAAGTCAGTATAATCCTTATAATCACCTCAAGTGACAAAAAATACCCCCAATTTAGAAGCTTTTACAACAAACATCTGTTAAAATTACGACAAACCATTTTCTTAATTAATTACTTACAATAAAACTCATTGATTTCAACTCAAACAGGTATTTCGGGTGTTTAAGTAAAGCTTTACCTGACAACATAACATTTGATTCATCTATTTTGAAAACATTTGCTGTCGACAAATAAACGTTGCTTCAATGGTGAGATTTGTCTGAAAAGGGTAGAAAACATATAGGGAAAAGAGAAAAGTTTTCAAAAGTGTCCTCCTTCAAGGTCGTAAAAGCACCGGATTGTGTGGTAAAGGGTTAAATTGTAAGTCCTTTTCTTATATTGTTTACTGTCAAACTGACATGTTATATACTGACAAAATGTCTTAAAAACTTATGTCCCTTTTCCCTGTTACTAATTATATATGTTGCCGACAGCAATCTACTCACATTTGCGAGACAGAACATAGATATACGAACATATTTGCGCTGTTTTTACTTCTCGATTTCTTATAAATATGACATTATTCAAAGTATTTTTTCTTGCTATGTTGCTGATTTAGTTTGAATTGATAAGAAAGTTGAGGAAAAAACTTTGGGTGTTTCAATTAGAGTGAAACATAAGCTAGAATGAAACAGAAATAAACGCTCTTTCTCTATGTAGTTGGCGCTATTTTCTGGTTTGTTTGTCGGGCCTTACGACCAAAGTACCGCGTTACTAAGGTGGGTGTGCCAAACTCGCGTTGGCAGAAAGGTCAATTATTAGAAGGAATATTAGGAAGCATTTAGGAAGTCATCTGAAAAAGCAGTCACTCATTTTCCAACACTTTTTGCTGACGACTGAAAAGTTGTATTAATCTTTGACCACACAATGACATTATAGACTTGTCCATTTTGAAAGCTCTTGCAGACGACAAATTAAATATGGCCCAGATTATGAGATTTGTTTGTGGAAGGGAAAATGCTTGTTACCTCTTCCCACAATGTTTTTAAAAGCCGTCCCTATCATGGTTGTTAAAACTCCAGAGTGTGTGAAAAAACGTTAAATCTCGTGAACATACAGTAATATTTTCACTCATGGCTGTGCCACTCGTGAAAATATTATTTAAGTTGTTCACTCGATGAGATAAATTTCAATCTTTCACTGAAAAAAAAAAAAAACAGCTGTCCTCTCTGTCTTGTTACGAGTCATCTTATACAGGTCCGCAGATATCTAGTGCGGGGGCTGTTGTAGAAGTAGCAGAAGAGGTACAGAACAGTATTCATCAAGTCAGAAGTGATGATGACCAAGCCAAATGGATGCTGGCAGAATATCAGTGAGTATGCCGGTACAATACATGTAGCTTGTAGTGTGAAGCAGTGCTGGAGAGGCAGTTTGTAGGACTTATACATCAGAAGTTGTAAGTCTTAACCCTTTACCAAGCGACATCGTCCGTCGTCAACTTTTTACTTTGTGTACGCTCTAGAGGCCACATTTTCAGTTCGATCCGCATAAAACTTGGTCAGAATGTTTTTCTTGATAAAATCTCGGACGAGTTTGAAATTGGGTCATGTGGGGTAAAAAACTAGGTCACTAGGTCAAATCTTAGAAAAACCTTGTGTACGCTCTAGAGGCCACATTTTCAGTCTGATCTTCATGAAACTTGGTCAGAATGTTTGTCTTGATAAAATCTTGAATGAGTTCGATATTGGGTCACCTGGGTTCAAAACGAGGTCACTAGGTCAAATCTTAGAAAAACCTTGTGTATGCTTTAGAGGCCACATTTTCCGCCAGATACTTGTGAAATTTAGTCAGAATGTTTGTCTTGATAAAATCTCGGACGAGTTCGAAATTGGGTCATGTGGGGTCAAAAACTAGGTCACTAGGTCAAATCTTAGAAAAACCTTGTGTACGCTCTAGAGGCCACATTTTCAGTCCGATCTTCATGAAACTTGGTCAGAATGTTTGTCTTGATAAAATCTCGTATGAGTTCGAAATTGGATCATGTGGGGTCAAAAACTAGGTCACTAGGTCAAATCTTAGAAAAACCTTGTGTACGCTCTAGAGGCCACATTTTCAGTCCGATCCTCATGAAACTTGGTCAGAATGTTTGTCTTGATAAAATCTCGGACAAGCACAAAGTTGGGTCAGGTGGGGTCAAAAACTAGGTCACTAGGTCAAATCTTAGAAAAACCTTGTGTACGCTCTAGAGGCAACATTTTCCGTCAGATACTTGTGAAATTTGGTCAGAATGTTTGTCTTGATAAGATCTAGGATTAGTTTGAAATTGGATCATGTGGGGTCAAAAACTAGGTCACTAGGTCAAATCTTAGAAAAACCTTGTGTGTGCTCTAGAGGCCACATTTTCAGTCAGATACTTGTGAAACTTGGTCAGAATATTTGTCTTGATAAAATCTTGCACAAGTTAAAAAATGGGTCATGTGGGGTCAAAAATTAGGTCACTAGGTCATATCTTAGCAAAACCTTGTGTGAGCTCCAGAGGCCACATTTTCAGTCAGATACTTGTGAAACTTGGTCAGAATGTTTGTCTTGATAAAATTCGGACAAGTTTGAAATTGGATCATGTGGGGTCAAAAACTAGGTCACTAGGTCAAATTCAAGAAATGCCTTGTTGGTACTCTAGAGGCCACATTTTTTGCTCAATTGACTTGAAAATTGGTCAGAATGTTTTTCTTAATTAAATCTCAGAAAACTTGAAATTGGGTCACCCAGAGTCATAAAGTAGGTCACTATTTCAAATTAAAGAAATACCTTGTGGACACTCTAGAGGCCACATTTTTCGCCCAATTGACTTGAAAATTGGTCAAAACATTTGTCTTAATTAAATCTTAGATGAGTTTGAAATTTGGTCACCTGGGGTCATTTTGCCTATTGGCTCAGGTGAGCGATCAAGTGCCATCATGGCCCTCTTGTTGTTATTATGCTTGTCAGTGTAGCCAGAAAAACAGTAAGGTACATAATTATAAAAGTAATTAACCTTTAATTTTAAGGGGTGGCAATCCCAAAGGACCTATTGTTCATGTAGCCACAGGGGATGGTGACATTGAGGAAATGAAGGTGGTGCTTAAAGATGACATGCCCATGTATGGATTGTATAGGACAACTGATGTAGTGGATGATATTACAACTGTGAAATTTGTTTTTATCACTTGGTAGGTATAAAGATTTTTTTACAGTTTGGTTCTGCACAACAGCATTTTCTTTTTTTTTTTTCCTGCAATGTTTTTTCCTTTCCTTCATTTGCCTTTCTGCCTTTTCAAAGAGAAATTTCATAGTTTGAAATACATTTCTCCAAAGAGAAAACCATAAACTTACAAATATTGAAATTCATATAAAGACAAGGTTTGCTTTTGCAAGAATAATAAAGCATATCATGTTAATGCCAAAAATAGCAATGTTAAAGATACATCCTTACAACTAGAGGGGAAAACTATTAAAACTTGAAAGTGTGTAGAATGGCTCAGAATTTGGTCAGCTGTGTAAACATAGATAAATTACCAATATTTATGTAAGGGATAAAGAAACTTATGGTATTTGTCCTCATTTAAAACAAGAAATGAAGGCTGCCAAAAAATAAAACGCATTTTCTATCCATTGTTATCTCTGCAACCTTGCAGTCGTCATGGGCAACAATTGGCTTGAAGATACAAGAATGGGTATAGTTCCATAAAAGTAAAGATTTATTGGGCTACACATTCAGTGCGAGTACTGATGTAGTTCCCAGAAGGCAGAATTGAGAGAGATTAGTATAAGTTGTAAGAACTTGTTTCTCAATCGATGTAAAATAGATATGTTTAAGATACGCTCGTAAAAAGTAGAAATGGATTAAAGACTGGCTGAAATTGAGTATAGATTTATCTTTAACCCATAGAGCACTGATTAAATCCAAATGGACACTCTCAGCCTAGAAATAAGATCATAATTATTACAATTTCAAGGCTGCTCTTGTCCAGCATGTCCCAGCAAAGCAGACAGTGTAGATTAAAGATCAGAATGCACATTATGTGCTGTCTTATCTTGACCTAGATTGGCTGCAAAGGCAAATATGGTTATGAAAGGTGCTTCAGGGCTTAATGAGGTCGGGAGACTTTATTGTTGTAAAGCTTGCCATGTCATGATTATTTTTCCCCACCGAGTTAGATAACATTGTTATTTTTGAGACATTTAAACTGGTTTCTAATTATCTTACAGCATGTGCCGGTTTTAAAAGTTGATGAAATTCAATTTTCAGACAGTTTTTAGCTCCACTGGCCAAAGGCCAGTGGGCTTATGTCATGGCTTGGTGTCCGGCCGTCCATCTGTGCATGTGTTAACTTTTGTTTCAGACATCTTCTTCTCTGAAAGTAACCATCCAATTTTGATGAAACTTCACAGAAATGATCCTGCCACGGCCCTCTTCAGAATTTCTTCAAAGAATATGATTCCAATGAGAACTGTGTTGCCATTGCAGCAAAATTGAAAAATATTGAAAATCTTTAAAAATATTTTTATCAGAAATTATGAGGCCAAATTGTACATGTGGCTTTATCTAATAGACCTCTCTCAAATTTCCTGAAGTTACAGCCCTGGGGTCAAAATTGGCCCCACCCCAGGGCTCACAAGTCTTACATGGGCTTATATAGGAAAAAATTTAAAAATCTTCTTGTCCAAAACCATAAGGCCTAGGGCTACCAAATTTGGCATGTAGATTCATCTAATGGACCTCTGCTAAATTTCTTCAAATTATAGCCCTGGGGTCAAAATTGGCCCCTCTGTGGGGTCACAAGTTTTACATAGGCTTATGTTGGGAAAACTTTAAAAATCTTCTGCTTCTAAACCATATTGCCTAGGGCCACCAAAATTGGCATGTAACTTCATCTGATGCACATTTACTTAAATTTTTCAAATTATAGACCTAGGGCCAAAATTGGCCCCACCCTGGGGGTCACAAGTTTACCATGGGCTTATTTGGTGAAAATTTTAAAAATCTTCTTGTCTTGTTCTAAACCATATGGCCTAGGGCTACCAAAATTAGCATGTAGCTTCATCTGATGACATTTACTTAAATTCTTCAAATTATAGCCCTGGGGCCAAAACTGGCCCTGTCCAGGGGTCACAAGTTTTACATGGGCTTATACAGGGAAAACTTTGAAAATCTTCTGGTTCTGAATCATATGGCCTAGGGCATCAAAAATTTGCATGTAGCTCCATCTAATAGACCTCTACTAAGGTTCTTCAAATTATAGCCCTGGACCAAAATTTACCCTGCTCCGGGGGTCACAAGTTTCACATGGGCTTATATTGGGAAAAATTTAAAAATCTTCTGGTTCTAATCCATATGGCCTTGGGCTTTCAAATTTGGTGTGTAGCTCAACCTAATGGACCTCTACTAAGATTGTACAAATTATAGCTCTTGGGTCAAAATTGGCCCAGTCCCAGGGGTCACAAGTTTTACAGTGGCTTTTATAGTGAAAACTTTAAAAAAAATTCTTGTTTTTAGTTGTTAGGCCTAGGGCTACCACATTTGGCATAAAGCTTCATTTAGTGGATCTCTTCTGAATTTGTTCAAAATTTAGCCATTGTTCAAATCAAAATAAAGCCTCTCATGTTTCATCAAGGAAGCTTTGAAAATCTTGTTTATAACCATACAGCCTCGACCTGTATTATTTGGTATAGGGCTGTATCTTGTTGACCTGTACCAGGATTCAATTAATTGTAGCTCATAATTATAGCTTAAAATCGTAAGTAAGGTCAAAAATGGACTTGAACTGGGGTCACAATTTTCACATGGGTTTTTATAGAGAAATTTTATCAGTCTTCTTGTTCGAAGCCTTTCGGCATAGTATTGCTACGTTTAATGTGTATGGTTTGTACATATTAGCCATTGGAGCGATACAGGGCCATCAAGGCCCTCTTGTTGATCGATGTTTCTTATTATGATGTCAGATTTTTTTTTTTACTTGTCCATGAGTAGTCTCCTTCAGGAAGGTAATCCCACATTTAGAACTAACTGTTAAATAAAAGCTTAACCATGTTTCAACAGTAGTTGCCATTGCAGACGGTGTAAATCAAGATCAGACTGCACAGAACATGCAGATTTACACTGTCTGGTTCGCTGTCAAAGACTGTCTTGGCAAGAGCAGCCTAATATTCCACTTATGTAGGTCTTATTTCTAGACTGAAAATTAATGTTGGCTAGATTTATTTTGCTGTCTGAGGGTAAAGTTAATTGACATGCTTTAATCCTTTACCACAGTAGCCTGAGTTTTTATTACCCTGAGGAAGAAGGCTTTAAAAAACATTATTGGAAAAGGAGAAAATGCATTTTCTCCTTTTCCCACTTTGTTTTCTATCCTATCAAGGACAGAAATCATCACTTTAGTAACAATTAATTTAATTACAGTAAAACTCTGATATTGCAAATTTTAGGGGACTGCCAGATTTAACTTGCTGTAAGCATAATTCACTTCATTGATAGTGTGAACTTCACTATATTTTGGGAGTCAATCATGGATACATGTACATGCAGGATACATGTACATACAGTATATGGTTTATTCATCAAAAGAGAGGTTGTTCCAACATACCTTAATTGATTGATTGATTGTATGGTGTTTAACGCTGTTTTCAACATTATTTCAGTTTTATCGCGGCGGCCAGTGCACCTATCCATACTTTTCTGGAGTTTCTTTTACCAGTACTCCGCACAATATTCTTTCCAAGCCACAGGCTGCTTTCCCACATAGCCATCGTCGAAACAATGGTCAGCAGTGAGAGAGGAATGAATCCTGTCGTTATGACTGTCATCAAAAGAAATTGGCCAAGCTGGGGATCGAACCAGCAACCTCCTGTTCTCAAATCCTGTATGCTACCTACTGAGCTACGGAGCTTGGCTTCAACCTACCTTGACAAATAATTCTGTATTTATATAATACGGTAAATGTTACGTCAAAAAATTATTAAGTGTTCTTTCTTTTCATGATTAATTGGTAATCCATTTATATTTAAAACTAATGCAGTAAAAGGTCATATGCATCCTTTTTATTTTGGATGCAAGGAATTTTTTTTAAAGAAAAACAGCCAACTTATTTTTCTGCTGACTACACAATACATGGGACAGGACGGGGGTGTTCTAGAAACAATCATTACTAAACACAAAAAGGCACTGCCAGGTAGTGTTAAGCAGGCATATTGGCTTTGTGCATGGCCATTTTGTGCAGATTGGAGGTCAACCTCTAACCAAGTATAGATTTCTTGGAGCAGAACATTTTCCTGTAAGTGCGTACAATAAACATGTGCATTACAACCCTCTTGCTTTGAATGACTTGCCCGTTAGGTCATACCCCAATCCAAATTTTACTGCAAACATTGTGTACCTGCGATAGGCTTGAAATTTAATGATTTATAAAACAGTCACCTCTTTGGACGCATGTATCATGTATGAAATTACACAAAAGGTGTGAATAACGGATGATGAGTGATTAAAGCCCCTTAATAACTTGGCTTTACAGCAGGTATTTTCATTTGTTTTGATTAAGTTGGGGTCTGGACTTTGAATTCACCATATATGAAACTTTGCTATATCAAAATTTGCTGTAACAATTTTTTTTCATGTAGGCTATACAAATGTTTGGTTTGATTTCACTTTGTACAAATCAGAACTTCAAAGTATCAGAGTTCTCTATAAATATGCTTTACTGTAAATACATTTGAGCCATACTCTGGCAAAAGGGGGCTTAATGCATCCCCATAATGCATGATGTCCAGCAAGTCATCATATGATTATGGATCCATAAAATCCATTTTGTCTAACAACCGACTGTATCATAAGGTAGAAAAGTCCATTGATATACATGAAATTGACCAATAGCGAAAAGTTTTGGCCCAAATCAGCCTGCGCAGGCTGACCTGGGTCGATACTTTTCGCAGATGCTTTAAGCCCCCTTTTCACAGAGCATGGCTCATTTATTTTGTCATCTGCAGATGCCTTCATTTTGGCTGTGACCAAAATTTTGCCATTTGGTAAAGAGTTAACTATCAGTGACGTACCTAGTTGCAGCGCAAATTGTATGTGATAACCTTTTGACCTTGCCTTTTCTCTTCTGATGTAATGGAAATAAAACACTTGTTCTATAAATTCCAGGGTTGGAGAAAGTGTAAAACCAATGGTGAAAGCTAAGATATCTACACACAAAGGAACTGCAGAGCAAACATTTGGTCCTTACCATGTCTCCATTTATGCCACTAATATTTCAGATATTTCCAAGAGCATTATAACAGAAAAGGTAAAAACTCCTCTCCTCCTTTTGTAGATGAGCCCCGGTACTGTAGTTGGTAGCATACAGGACTTCAGAACATGGGGTCAGTGGTTCGAGAACAGAGGGTCACTGCTTCAAATTCCCAGCTTGGCCAATTTCTTTCCTAGTATTGATGATAGTCATTGGGAGAGGATTCATTCATCTCTCACCACTGATGGTTTCAAGGATGGTTATGTGGGAAAGCAGCCACTGGCTTGGGAAGAATATTGTGCAAAGTACTTGTAAACAGAAAACTCCAGGAATGCATGAATAGGTGCACTGGCTGTCGTAGTATAAATGAAACAGTGTTGAAAATGGTGTTAATCAATCAATCAATCAATCAGTCAATCAATTTTCTACTTTGTACCAGGTTTGAGCATTTTATTATTGTTATTTGCTCATAACAAGCAGTATATGAGCCATGCTCTGTGAAAAGAGGGCTTAATGCATCTACGAAAAAAGTATCCAAATCAGCCTGTGCAGTCCATGGAGGCTGACCTGGGCTGAAACTTTTTGCTAATGGTCATTTTCTACCTGTGAAAGGACCAGTCTACCTCATGATGCAGTTGGTTGTTAGTAGACTTTATGGATCCATGATCACATGATGACTTGCTTCATATCATGCATCAGAGGGGATGCATTAAGCCCCCTTTTGCCAGAGCATGGCTCATATATTTTTGCCCCACTGCTTTCATTTAGACTTAGATCTGTTTACTTGTAACCACACAACAAAATTGTAGATTTGTCCATATTGGAAGCATTTAGAGATCAAATTAAAGTTGGCTTAAGTCTTTACCAAACAACAACATTTTGGACTTGGTCCAAGTTAAAAGCATTTGCAGACCACAAAGTAAATATGGCTGTTATAATTGGATTTGTCTTTGATTGGGTAGAAAACTTTGTTGGAAAAGGAGGAAATGATGGTTACCAGCATTTCCTCCTTTTCCAACAACGTTTTCAAATAGCCTTTTCTCCGTGGTCATTGAAATCTGGATTGTTTGGTAGAGGGTTAAATGATGGAATTTGTTTTGGTAAAACAGAGAACATTGTGTACTAGCATTTTCTCTTTTTCCCACACTGTTTTCAAAAGCTTCAGTAGGAAGAAACACAGGACTGTTTATTATCCAGCTAATTAAGTTAAAACTTTCAAGACAGTGGTACAAAACCCAAATAATGTTACTTCAAACTGATTTGTTGGAGAACAATATCTCCGTATCGGAGAGTGTAGATCCAAGATCAGACTGCACGTTCTGTGCAGTCTGATCTTGATCTACACTGTCCACAAAAGGTCACCGAGTTGCACTTAGCAGCTTAAGGGTTAATATCAATTTGTAAACAAAACAGAGTCAATGTTATATCTATTTCTTTATTTTCAGGTTACATCTGCTTCAGGGACCAAGTCTAATGTGAAATAGAGATCCAGTAGTCAGGACTAAGTAGTTAAAGCAGGGTTGCCCATTTGGACCAAAAAATCTCTTTTTATCTCTGTATCAGAAAAGATCTTGTTTTTACAACTTTGTAAGGAGGATGCATTTGAAAACGTTGGAAAAGGAGAAAATGCTTGTAGCAATCATTCTTTCCTTTTGTCAAAAGTTTTGCTGCCCTTTTAACCCTTTACCACACAATGCCGACTTTTAACGACCCTCAGGAAGAAGCCTTTTGAAAACATGAAGGAAAAAGGAGAAAATGCTTGTAACCAGCATTTTCTCCTTTTCCCATAATGTTTTCTACCCTATCAATGAAAATTCATGTCATTTGAGCCACATTGAAATTGACGTCTGCAAATGCTCCAATTTGGAGGGGTCTAAAATTTTGTCATTTGGTAAAGGGTTAAGGACAGTTTTTGTCGTTAAACCACATTTCATTCATCACCTGCAAATGCTTCAATATATATAATTGTCTTATTTCTTTACCTGACAACAAAATTTTAGACAGGTCCAAATTGAAAGCAATTGCAGACAACAAATTAAGTGTTGTGCAAATCAGGAAAATTGGTTTTAAAGGGTTAAAAACATTGTTAGAAGAGGAGAAAATGCTGGTTACCAACATTTTCTCCTATCCCAAAAATGATTTCAGAAGTCCTTGTCCCTTGGGTCATTAAAATTGGGATTGCATAGTAGAGGTAAATTTTTGCTGTTGGGTAAGAATGAAATGATATTAAGGAAGATAAGATGTGAAAGTTATTAACTTATTACCAGCTGCAACAAAATTTTGTCAGACAACTTCAATATTACTGAATTAGGAAGATACATGTAACGAACAAGAAGGAAGCTTCATTGTATATGTAGTTATAAATAGGCCGCAGTCTGGCAAAATAGGGTTTGCTACATCTCTGATGCATTGTATCGAGCAAGTCATCACATAATTATGGACCCATAAAATCCATTTTGTCTAAGAAACGACTAAATCATCAAGTAGAATGATCCTTTGGCACGCTGAAAATTTAGCAATAGGAAAGTTTCAACTCTGGTCATACCTGTGCGGAATGTGCAGGCTGATCTGGTGCAATACTGTTTGCATATGCCTGAACCCCCCCCCTTTTTTTTCACAGAGCATGGTCCAAATACATGTATATGAATATATATAATAGTATTGTGGCAAACTGAGAAATTTACCTGATATGAGCAGTTTTTTCGTTTGTCACAATCTTTTTATAAGTTGTTTGCCGTAAGATGACATCAGGTGTCTACAGGTGGTAACCAACAGATGTAGATTTAATCCTTATGCCGAAAAATGAGTTTTATTGACAGTTTTATTAATTTCTAAATGCTAAAGTTTGAAAATGTTTGACCTTTTACCACAGGACAAATTATTAGACTTGGTCAAACCCAAAGCATTTGCAGACAACAAATTTGATATGACTCAATTTGTGGGAGTTGACTTTGATAGGGTAGTAAACATTGTTGGAAAAGGAGAAATACTGGTTACCAGCCTTTTGTCCTATTCCCACAATGTTTTCAAGTCTTCTTTCCTAGTTTCAATGAAAGTTGGGATGGTGTTGTAAAGGGTTAACACTGTTTTTTTTTTTTTTAATCAGAATATCTCAAAGATATTAGGCAGTATTAGTCAATGATCAGTGAACACAGTTATGATGTGCAGTCTGATCTTGATCAACTCTGCAGTGGAATTTCACATTGGATGTAGTAATTTTTAGTCATAATAAATGCATTTCATATCATTTGTGATAATCCATAATTTTTATACCAGTATAGGGCCTTTGCTTATGAGCCTTGTACTGGTGCTCAACTGAGTTTGTGCTGGGTGGCCACAATATAAGTTGAGTCATGTTGAAAATGGTGTTAAATACAGAATAAACAATAAGTTACATACATTGACTAATTTTATAAGTACTGGCTAAGTCTTTTGTTCTATCAAGTGCCTCATTTATTATTGTGCAATTAGATAGGTTACTAGAAATAGATTGAACTTAAATTGAGCCATGCTCTGGCAAAACAGGTTTAACCCTTTCCCAAACGATAAATTTTAGACTGGTCCAAATTGTAAGAGTTTGCAGACGACAATTTTAAATTTGTTGAAAATGGCCGAAAGTTCTCAAAAAGGGTAGAAAACACTGTGGAAAAAGGAGAAATTGCTCGTTACGAGCAATTTCTCCTTTTCCCACAGTGTTTTCAAAAGACTTGTACTGCAGACACGTGAAAACCAGGGCTTGTTTGGGAAAGGGTTAACCCTTAGAGCGCTGAATAAACCTGCCAGACATCTTCATCCTAGAAAAACGACCCAAATAATTGCAATTTCATGGTTGCTTTTATCTACAGTGATTCAGCAAACCAGATAGTGTAGATCAAAGATCAGGCTGCATGTTTTGTGCAGCCTGATCTTGATCTACACTGGCCGCAAAAGCAACTATAGGTGCTTTAAGCGTTAATGCATCTCCATGATGCATTTTAACCAGGGAGTAGTCACATAATCATGAAGCTGTAAAATCCATTTTTTCCAACAACCAACCGAATTATGAGGTAGAATTATCCCTCGACATCCAGAAAATTGCCCAAAATCAAAAAGTTTCAACCCAGGTCAGCATATGCAGGTTGCACAGGTAGACTTGGGATGATACTGTTTGCAGATGCAATAAACCCCCTTTTCAAAGAGAATGGCTCAATTTCAGATGCTTGGAATTGGATCTAGTCATTAATGGTCAAACTGTTTCAGCCCATAACTTATTACCAGACAACAAAGTTTGAGCCAGTCTGAATAGAGAGCATTAGCAAATGATACATCAGATTTGACTGATATGATGTGAGCTGTTCTTTCAAAGGATTGAAAACATTTTAGGAACAGGAGGAAATGTGGGATACCAGCATTTTCTCCTTTTCCTAAGGTGTCTTTCTAAGGGTCATAAAGACACAGGACTGTTTCATAAAGAGTTATACCTTTGCCACACAATCATGAGTTTTAATGACCTTGAGGAAGAAGCCTTGTGAAAACATTGTGGGAAAAGGAGAAAATGCTAGTAACCAGTATTTTCTCCTTTTACCACAATGTTTCTACCCTATCGGAGGTGTATTCCACAATTTGAGCTCATTTAATATGTCATCTGCAAAAGCTTTCAATTTGAAAGGTCTAAAATTTTGTTATGTAGTAGAGAGTTAACCAAGTGAACCTGTTTAAGTATGACCCAAAATTTATGAAAGAAGTTCTTTTTGTCCAAATAAGAGTAGGAAAAGGTGGAAATGTTGGTTAATGGCATTCTTTTTATTTTTTCCTTTTCGCTCAATATTAATTTTGTGTATGCATTAACCCTTTACCATACAATCCTGACTTTTAACGACCCTGAGAAAGAAGCCTTTTGAAAACATTGTGGGAAGAGGAGAAAATGCTTGTAACCAGCATTTTCTCCATTTCCCACAATGTTTTTTACCCTTTCCAGAACAAATTTCAATTTTTCAGCCACATTTACCTTGTCGTCTGCAAATGCTTTCAGTTTGGACTTGTCTAAAATTTTGTCATTTGGTAAAGAGTTAAAAGACAAATCCAGTTAGGCTATATTTAATGTGTTGTCAGCAAATACTTTCGAGTTTAAATTTTGCTGTCTGGTAAAGATTTAACCAGTAAATTCCCATTGCGTTACTGAAGAATTTGAAGTACCTGCAACACATTTTCATACTGCTGACAGAGCATTTAACCCATTACCTCCAGAAACAGATTTTCAGCAGACAACTAAGAAATTTTTGTACTATATGGATAATCTTCGTAAATTTAGGTTTAATGCATTTTGAAATATTGTGGCAAAAATATGTTTGCAGGAGGTAATAAGTTAACCATTTACCACACAATCCCAAGTTTCAAGGACCCTGAGAAAAATGGCTTTTGAAAATACTATAGGAAAAGGAGAAAATGCTGGTAACCAGCATTTTCTCCTTTTCCTGCAATATGTCCACTCTTTCAGAGACAAACGCAATGATTTGAGCCACATTTAGTTTGTCATCTGCAAATGCTTTCAATATGGACCACCCTGAACAGTTGTTGTCTGGTAAAGTTGTGACATATATACATGTAGAAACAAAGTGAGGGAAATAAAGGAATGTCTCTTCTTTTCCCAAATGTCTCAAAAGTTGTCTGCAGGAGGTAAAAAGGTCATCTGCAGGAGGTAAGAGTTAGAAATTGTATGTAAAATAGTAAATGGAGTTAGGGAATAATTTTGTAGATTTGTCTTAATCCTGTGCCAAACAGCCATGTGTTTTAGTGATCCTGGGGAAGAAGGATTTTAAACATTGTGGGAAGAGGAGAAAATGCCTGTAGCCAGCAATTTTTCTGTCTCCCACAATGTATTCTACCCTTTCAAAGGCTAATCCTATCATTTGAGCCATGTTTAAATTGTTGTCTGCAAATGCCCTGAACTCTTTACCAAACAGCAGAATTTTTGATTAGACCAAATGGAAATCATTTGCAGACAACAAATTAAAACTTGCTAAAATGATGATTTCTTTCTTTGATAGGGTAGAAAACATTGTGGGAAAAGGAGAAAATGCTGATAATCGGCATTTTCTCTTTTTCCCACAATGTTTTCAAAAGCCTCCTTCCTTAGGGTCGTTAAAAGCCAGGATGTGTGGCAAAAGGTTAAGTCAGAATTTGTCATGGTGTACAGGGTTAAATCGTAACTAGGGGAGTAGTCTTTTGTATCATTTTGTAAGTTTGATATTCAAGTATCTTGTGATCATGCTAAAAACAGGTTTTTTTCTTTTTTAATTTTCTTTTAGGAAGTGTGTTGGTTTTGTATTGTATTGTAATTACACAGCATATTCACCTATCATAGACTTCGTTTAGGTCTAAACAGAAGATTCCCATTTGTTCTTCCATACTAACCTACATAGCACAAAATAAACAAAACTGAAAATTTCAGCTGACCAGAATCATAGTTTTAACCCTTTACGAAATGACAAAATTTTAGACATGTCCAATTGAAAGCATTTGCAAATGACAAAATATTGTGACTCTAAAATTGACTTTTTTTTTTTTTTTCCGTTTTCTTTTTTTTTCTTTCTTTTTTTTTTGGAGGATAGAAAACGTGGGAAAAGAAGAAAATGCTGGTTACCAGCATTTTCTCCTTTTCTCACAACAGTTTCAGAAGCTGTCTTCATGGTGGTTAAAAGTCAGGATTGTAGGCTAAAGGGTTAAGACTGTTTATGACCTTATTTTCTCCGCATACATGTATCTGACAATGTAAGCATGTTTCGTGCAATCTTATCTTGATCTAAACTACATTTTGCTTTCTGTATATACTACACAAATTGTGTGCCATATGTTAGAAAAAAATGTAGCCTTACTTAGTATGAAATTTTTTCTATAATGTTTTCAGAATCGTTCTTCCTCAGGGTCATTGAAACATGGAATTGTGTGGTGAAGAGTTATGCATAGTAATTATTTGGCCATTGTACATGCTTATTGTGCAGACTTTTTAACCCTTTACCACACAATCCCAAGTTTAACGACCCTGGGGAAGAAGCCTTTAGAAAACATGGGAAAAGGAGAAAATGCTGGTAACCAGCATTTTCTTCTTTTCCCACAATGCTTTCTCTGGATTACTATCCTATCAAAGACAAATTCTATCAATTAAGCCAAATTTAAATTGTCATCTGCAAATGCTTCCAATTTGGATAAGTATGATTTTTTCTCATATGATCAAGACTTAAATCTGAAATAAGGGTGCATACCAAACTGATGGTTACCAGCATTTTCTCCTTTTCCCACAATGTTTTCTCTGAATTACTACCCTATCAAAGACAAGTTCTATCATTTAAGCCAAATTTAAATTGTCATCTGCAAATGCTTCCAGTTTCGATAAGTATGATTTTTTCTCGTATGTTCAAGACTTAAATCTGAAATAAGAGTGCATATCAAACTGATGAGCCAGGTAGCTGAGTAAGTGACAAACAGGTCTAGTAAACATTGTTTGCTAGTTCAGTGGACAATCTCTTTCAGAGGTTTGATAAAAGCCAGTAGGATGGGATTCATTCCTTTCTCAAAGCTTGACATAGTGACGGCTCTATGTGGGATGCAAGCTAGCATATGGGTGAAAGTGTTCAGGCAAATTCCGAAGTTCAGGGTTTTTAGACCACCAAAAAGCCCCTTTTTCTTCATTTTCCCAATTAAAATTGATTAATTTTTGGAATTTCAGTATTTTCAAAAATTCTAAATTTAGCCTATCCTAGTGGCTTTGTAAATGCTTTTCCATCAGTTATGGTATCAGCAAAAACAGGGAACAAAATGCTAGGTGCACTGGCTGCTGTGATATAACTGAAATACATGTTAAAATGGTGTAAAATGTCCTAACTAACAAGCAAGCATTATAATGCACTGGAGAGCTAGGGAAAAGAATAACCTAAGATAACATCTTTTTGTATTAGTTTTAGCATTTTTTTTCTCAATTTAATACATTTATATTTGTTACTAGCATCAGTTTGTGATATAATAGGACATGTTAACCCTGTGGGAGAAAGTGTTTGAAAACATTGTGGGGAAAGGAGAAAATGCTGGTCACCAGCATTTTCTCCTTTTTCCACAGTGTTTTCTGCCGTATCAGAGAACATAAGCTCATTTGTACCAATTTTGACTTTGTCATCTGCAGATGTTTAGAATTTGGAAGATTTTAAAATTTGCAGCTTTGGAAGTGGTTAATCTGTGTTGTTAGAATTATAATATTGTGAGAGGGGACCAAACTTATGTATGAAAATTGTGATACAGAAGGGACCAGTAAAGAAGTCTTAATGAGTAAAACTATCATTAAATCTCTTGAAAGAGGAAAATTGTGGGGTATTTTTGCCAGTACGTAAACATGTGCAGTCCAATCTTGGATCTGTACCATCTGCTTCTTTAGTCAAGCCTGTGAAATATGAAAAACTGTATAAGTGACCATGGATTGTATTTTTGGGGGTTGATTGAATTGAACAGTGTTTTTACGTGGTTTACAACGTATTAGTCATATCAAGGGAACAGAACACATCTTCATGTATGTTCTGTATTTCAGCTGTACTGGGCTAGGACTCTGAATTACCTTGCCAAAGGACGATCCCATGAAAGACCCAGTGCTTCTATTGAGGCTCGAACCTTGGGCCTCCAGGTTACAAGTCATGCACTTTACCACTGAGCCATGCAGGACCCCTAGTTTTGGCAGTGGAAAGAGATTAACTCTTTACAAAGCAACAAAATTTTAGACTGGTCTAGATTCAAAGCATTTGCAGACAACATATCAAATGTGGTTTAAATCAGTTTTTTGTCTTTGATAGAGAAGAAAACATTGTGGAAAAAGAGAAAATGCTGGTTACTAGCATTTTCTCCTTTTCCCACAGTGCTTTCAAAAGGTATTTTCCTCAGGGTCATTAAAACCCAGGATTGTGTGGTACAGGCTTAATAGATTTGGGGGCTGAAAGATTAAATGACAATAGAAAATGTTCCTGAAATATGCACCTGTTTAGTCACAAATTTGTTCCTGCTTTTGAAACTATAGCTGCAAACCTTTACTATGTAATAGACCTTATATTTTTATACTTAGATAATTTTGTAAGTTTTAATATGTCTTTTTTTTTTTTTTTTTTTTTGTAAATATGGACAGTTTTTTAACTGCATAAGAACAAGAACATTTTTTCTGCATTATAAAGTGATTTAGACAGCTATCATAGTCCATTGTCATGCTTAAGATATTATTAAGATTTACACATACATGTAATTGCTTTTCATGAAAGATTGTAGACAATTGATTGTTACGGTAATTACTGTATAATATTATGTACCCAAAAGTGCAGCATCCAATTGAACATGATGTCAAGAGTTATAAGTGAAAAAATGTGAAACGTACATGCATGTAAATAAGGATTAACACTACCAAATGACAACAATTTAGACTAGTCCAAATTCAAAGCATTTGCAGACGACAAAATAAATTTGACAAAAAAATTGAAGTTAGGTTTGAGAAGGGTAGAAAACTATGCATTTTCTCCTTTTCCACAATGTTTTAAAAAGGCTTTTTCCAGGGAGTCGTTAAAAGTCGGGATTGTGTGGTAAAGGGTTAACTGTTTACCCGATAAAATCTTGTGTCGATGGCATCAAAGAAGAAAACTTTTGCAAATATTGTTAGAAAAAGAAAAGAATTCTAGTAACCAGCATTATTTTCTCTCCCCACAATTATTTCTATGCTTTCAGAAACAAATCCGATCATTTGAGCCACCATCAAGTTTGTTATCTGTAAATGCTTTCAGTGTGGCCAAGTGTAAAATTTTGTTGTCTGGTAAAGGGTTAAGGCGTAAGCATGAGCTCTTGGCATCCTATAGGTGTCTTTCTCTGTCTCTGTGTATTAATTCTTTACTAAACAACGTAATTATAGACTTGTCCAAATTGAAAGTACATTACCGTACAATCCCCGATTTTTAACGATCCAGAGTAAGAAACATTTTGAAAACTTTGTGGGAAAGGGAGAAAATACTGGTAACCAGCATTTTCTACTTTTCCCACAATGTTTTCTTCCTTATCAAAGACAAATTTCATCATTTGAGTCAAATTTAAATTGTCATCTGCAAAATTTTTCAATTAGGACCAGTCTGAAATTTTGATGTGTGGTAGAGAATTAAATGGTGCTCAAATGATGGCATTTGTCTCTAGAAGAGTAGAAAACCTTGTGGGTAGAGGAGAAAATGCTGGTTACAGGCATTTACCCCTGTATCCCCAGGATTTCAAAAACCTTCCTTAGGGTCATGAAAACCCAGGATTGTTTTGGTAGAGAGTTAACTCTTTACCACACAATCCTGAGTTTAAACAACCCTGAGGAAACATTGAGCGAAAAGAGGAAAATGCTGATAACCAGCATTTTCTCCTTTTGTGACATTTTCTACCCTATTACATGTATAGACCAAGTCTATCATTTGAGCTGCATTTAAATCGTTGTCTGAAAATAATTTTAATTTTGACAAATCTACTTTTTTGTGGTGTGGTAAAGGGTTGAAAACTTGAAGTGATGTTTTGAAAGTTTTCTGTAGCAGATTTGTTACAGGGGCATTGAGTAAACTGATAGAAGTTGAAATTTTTTTTAATCACAAGTAGAATTTTCTTGCATGAAATTTTTATACATTTGTCTTCTCAGGTATTTAGATATTTCACTGATCATTTACCATGTATGAATGGTTCATAGATTCATGCTATTAGTGTTTAATTTAGCATTTACTTCTTGAGAGAATTGCATTTTTTATGCAGTCTGATCTTGATCTATACCAAGCCACAAAGGCAACTGCGACTATACAGGGAACTTTACGCCTTTACCACATAATGAGATTCTAGACCTATCCAAATTGAAAGCATTTGCAGATGATGAATTAATTGTAGCTGAAATTAGGGCAATTGTCTGTTTAAGTGTAGAAAAGGAGAACTTGCCAGTTACAAGGATTCTTTCTCAGAGTCATTAAAAGTCTGGATTGTCTGGTAAAGGGTTAAGAGCAAGAAATTATCCTTGATGAATATGCATAATAAACTCCAACAATTACGGTTCAGTGCATTAATACATGTGAAAACATTGTCATAAAAGGAAAAATTGCTCAGGCTTGCAATATGGTTTTCAAAACTAGTTTGCTGGAAGGCCAAAGAAATCATTTGCAAGTACCAATTTTTTCTGGTTCACAGGTTAACCCAGTACTGGTATGATTTAGGGGTCCTGCGTGGCTCAGTGGTAAAATGTAGGACACATAAACTGGAGGCCCGTGGTTCTAGCCTCAATTGAAACTCTGGGCTTTTCATGGGAATATCCTTGGGCAAGTCACTTCAGGGCCCTAGCCCAGTGTTGGTGAAATCCAGGACAGACATGAATACATGTATGTTGGCTGTCACCATGATAGCGGTATGGCTGAAATAATGTTGGCATGAAAAACCATTTAATCAATCAATTTGTATGATTTAGAGCCCTTCCATTTGTCATATCATCATTATTATTTGTATCCACACTTAATAAACATATGATCCTGTGTTTTTACCAACATGAAGAAACTTTGTAGAAAATTGTAGGAAAAAAAGAAAATGCTGGTAGTCAGTATTTTTTCCTTTTCCCACAGTCATTTGTACCCTTTCAAAGACAAATGCCATAATCTGAACATTGTTTGTCATCCTCAAATGCTTGTCTAAATTTCACCAAACAATCCTGTGTTTAATTACTCGGACTTTTGAAAATATTTTGAGAAAAGGAGAAAACGCTGGCATCCAACATTTGGTAGTCAGTATTTTTTCCTTTTCCCACAGTCATTTGTACCCTTTCAAAGACAAATGCCATAATCTGAACATTGTTTGTCATCCTCAAATGCTTGTCTAAATTTCACCAAACAATCCTGTGTTTAATTACTCGGACTTTTGAAAATATTTTGAGAAAAGGAGAAAACGCTGGCATCCAACATTTTCTCCTTTTCCCACAATGTTTTTTACCCCTAAAAGACACATCCAATCATTTTAACTTCTTTTAATTGTCTACAAATGCTTTTAATATAGAAAAAAAAAATCTTAAATTTCGTCATCAGGAAAAGGACATTACTTTCATTTTATCAAGGGAAAAGGTATCATCATGTAGATCTGATAATTATATACTGTGTAATTCTTCTGGTACTTGTCTGTTCCACTTGTTAAATATGCATGTTCTTGTTTTCTGTATCAAAATAAACATTGTTTATTTCATTCCCACAATATTGTGCCATTGTTGTTTGATCCCGTTTCCTTTTTAACCCTTAGATCTCCTAATAAACCTGAAATACATTTTCAGTCTGGAAATTAGACACCAATAATAGCAGTGTCAAGTCCAGGTTGTGTTTGTCCAGAATGTTACAGCAAAGCAGTGTAGATCTGAGATCAGGCTTCACATATCATGCAGTCTGCTCTTGATCTACACTGCCCAAACAGAGCAACATCAGTTGTGAAAGGTGCCTCGAGGGTTAGAAGGGCTGGTTAAGATTTTTGCCCTGAATCAATATTTAATGTCAAACACTGATAAATACTACTAAATAAGTAAATATATATATTTTTTCTGCACAAGGTAGAAAAACCTAGATGTCTGCATTCCATAAAAAGCTGCAATTTGGGGTGAAAAATAAAGGATGCTTTGCCAACTGTTGCATTACTAAATTCAGTGATTGACTTTTAAAATTAAGATTTTGATTGTTGTATGATGGAAAATATCTGAATAGTCACCTTTGAGTTCAAGATCAATCCCCAAAAGCACAATAACAGGTCATCTGGAGTTGGTTATTTTTACCCTAGGCCCTGCTGAAACTGAGAATGGCAGTCAATATACTTGTTTCCCACCCCTCCTTTCGATTGCAGTTTGAAAGGGGATACTGAAACTACCATATCTTTACTCTTTTACTGACACCCTTGACCAAACCACGAAAGTTTAGACCAGTTCAAATTGAAAGCAATTGCAGACAACAAATTTGATAAGGCACAAATTAGATTTGTTTTTGAAAGGGTAGAAAACACTTTAAATGTGAATAGGTTAGCAGCATTTTCTCTTTTTCCCACAATGTTTTCAAAAGCATCTTCCCTTAGGGTTGTGAAAAATTGCAAATGGATAGTAAGGGTTAATGGAAGTCTTTTTACCATAGGAACTTATGCCACAGTAATTTTCGTTATGCTTGGTTGACTATAACACGAGTTATGGTCCTCAGAATCTTTTCTTAACTCTTACGACAAGGCAACCAGTAGGAGGACTTGGCAATCCTACATTTCTTGCATCTTTGCTAGCCATTGGTGACAGTCACTATATGGCTCTATTCACCAGGCATTTTCTAGCTGTGACAGGATTCACATCTCTTTCATTACTGAACATGTGACTTTGTGTGTCAAAGGTCATTAGAAAACTTGTTTATGGATGATGGGACAACTTTCTGTTTACCTCACTTTCTGAAAATTGAAATTAAGTTAAAGTAGACACAGCTATAGTTTTGTAAGTTATGCACAATGTATGTCCAAAATTTTGAAGGACAAAATGAATGGCATATGAATCAACTTTCTGATGGGCTGAACTATCATATGTGACATGGTAAAATCCAGTATTTTTTGGAAGACACAATGAAAATTTAATGGTCATCGTCGGATCTATCGCTAGGAGATGCTCGCATTCACCAACTATTCTTAGGAATGTTCTTAGTCTAATTCTCCAAAATTTTCAAAATTTGAAAGTAACATAACTCCTGATTGGCTGAACCAAATGGTTTAGCCAATCAGAAGTTGTGTTGCTTTCAAATGTAGAAAATCTTTGAGAATTTGACAGAGAATATTCTTAAGAATGGTTGGTGAATATGGACCCAGAGTCCATAAAAAACCATTTCTAATATCATTCTTAGTCTAATTCTCAACAATTTTCTAAATGTGAAAGTAAAAAAATCTCTGCCAAATGATTTAGGGCACAAGCCAATTTCAGGGGACAATGAAAATAACAAAACCAAATATATACCATAGTATTATTTATAGCTTTATTATTCAGTGTTGACGTAAGAGGTGTTTACAAAATAAGCACTTTTCATGTTCATGATAAAATGTTTCAAAGTTATATGCGTAATAGAAACATGTGGACAGTTGCTTTGTTGATCAGTTTGATTAGTTGTTACTAACTATCATTAGTATATCGGTCATATCACAGCAAAAGATCAGTTACATGTTTCTCAGTGCAAAACCTAACCCTTTTCTATGGCTTAGAATACAATCCACAGAACCCCAAAAAGATTACTATTGTAACTCTTTACCAAATAATATAACTTCGGACTTATCAAATCTGACAGCATTTGCAGACAACAAATACGATTCAAATTGTGGGATTTGCCTTGGAACAGTTAAAAAAAAAATGTGGGAAATGGAGAAAATGCTGGTTACCAGCATTTTCTCCTTTTCCCACTTTTTCAAAAGCCTTCATACACGGGGGTCATTAAAACTTGGGATTGTTTGGTAAAGGGTTAAACACTTGAATAAAAAAGCAGATGGTTTGGACAAAGACTACATATTACAGGCAGTCTAAACTTGATCTTTCGTGCCATAAAAAGCCCTTGATTCTGCCTATAGCACTGCAAGGGTTAAAAAAAAAATGGTTTTATCAAAGCAATTTCTCCTTTTGGCACAATGTTTTCACATTTATTCATGTATCAAATATTATTTTGCATTAATTACAAGTGTTATCAAGGTAATCTACTCCAAGTTTGTTTTAGGAAGTTATGAGTTAACCCTTTATCACACTATCCCAAATTCTGATGACCCTGAATAATTATGCTTTTGAAAACTGTCGGAAAAGAAGAAAATGCTTGTAGCCAGCGTTTTCTCCTTTTCCCACAATCTTTCCTACCATTTCATCCACATATCCTATAATTTGAAATACATTTAGTATGTCGTCTGCAACTGCTTTGTATTTGGACCAGTTTACAATTTTGTTGTTAGCTAGAGAATTAAATAAGCTGTGACACTAGCATGAAGAAACTCCTCTCTTCTCCTCACACAAAACTGCAATCAAGTCTGTCCCCAATGAAAAATTCAAGACTACACTAGACTGAAAGCATCTGCAGTTGACATTTTATTCAGAGTGGCTCAAAAGAGGATTTCCGTCTTTGAAATTCTAGAATACATAATGGCAATAGGAGAAATTGCTGGTTACTAGCAGTTTCCCCTTTTCCTATGTTTTCAAAAGCACTTTTCTTCAGGTCGTTAAAATAAGGCATTGTTTGGTAATCGGGCAAATCATAAATTGTCAACACATTTCAATACAAAAGTTCTAAAGTACAAACTAAGCTGTGTCCATTGATTCTGTACTTGTCACCTGTGTTGAGAGGACATCAAATGGAATTTTCTTGACATCAGTGGTCAGTACAGCTGTTGTACCTCGCTTGAAGGCATAACTACCAGCTCTGTACAAAAAAAAAAAAAAAAAACATGTACATTAGATAAAATAACAGGAAAACCTGAGCCGTTACTCATAAACCATTCTAAACTGAATTGTATTTCTAAATTCCAAATCCAGCGATCTGATTGGACAATACAGAACATCTCAACCAGTCAGACCAGAATAACAATTGAATTTAGAATGGTTGGTGAATACGGACCATGCACTTTCAGCATGGAATAATTTATAAAAGGTTTTATTTACTGTTGGTTTGTTTCTAGATATGACCATAATTATGATGTCTTTTGAAACCAACAATTGAGATCAGAGCTACTGATTCTTAATCAGACAAAAAAAAGTATGCACTCATTCATATGAAAAGCACTTGCAGACAACAAATTAAATTTGGCCAATACTATATGATTTGTCTTTCGAGGGTAAGAAAGCAGGGATAAAAAGAAAAACTGTTGGTTACAAGAAGTCTTTTTTTTTTTCTCAAAATATTTTCAAAAATCTTTCTCAGGGTCATAAAATGAGAAAGGATTTTTGGTAAATGGTTAAAAATACAGATAATCATTATCTTAACTCTTTCCCAGACTTTTCCAGACTGAAAGCACTTGCTGACAACTTATCAAATGTAGGTCAAATTATGACCTTGGTCTTTAAAAGAGTAGAAAACATTGTGGGAAATGGAGAAAATGCTAGTAAGCATTTTCTCGTTTTCCCACAATGTTTTCTAATGCCTTCTTCACCAAGGTCTTCAAAACAGGGGATTTCGTAAAGGATTAATAATTCTACAATACTGATACTTCTGTATTCAAAGACATATGTGCGAGCTAATAACCACCTTAGATATCCTTTAGCTAGTGCAAACTAGAAATGTTGCAAAACGGAAAAATATCCCACCCCCACCCCCAGCACCAGCACCTTGTCACTGAAGCAGCACAATCAGAGAACGGAAATGATTTTCAAAACAAAGTTCACCTGTGACCCATATGACCTAAAAACAAAAGTGCACCTCCTTGAGTCATGAGCAACACCTGTATAAACTTTCAGAGTTCTAGGTCAAACAGCTACTGAATTAGAGCATGAGAACAATTTTCAAACGAAGTTCACCTGTAACCTTGATCTTTGACCCACATGACCCAAAAATGCTAGGGCACCTCCTTGGGTCATAAGCAACACTTGTATAATGATTTTCAAACACAGTTCACCTGTGACTCTGACCTTTGACCCACGTGACCCCAAAACAACCACCTTAGATATCCTTTATTAGATATTAGATATCCTCCTTGGGTCATGAGCAACACTTGTATGAAGTTTTAGGGTCCTAGGTCAAATGGCTGTTGAGTTAAGAGCACGGAAATGAAAACATGGACAGATTGAGGGACAGATGGAGGGACAGACAGACACGGTGAAATCAGTATACCCCCCTCTACTTCGTAGGTTGAAGGAAAAATACAACATTTTTTTTTTTGTTATTGATAAAGACAATACTGTCGGGAAAAAGGCAATCTCTTGAACAAGTTATAACTGTTTCTAGAAGAGCACTGAACTCCAAATCTATACACTCTAGTTGCACTCATTTCAAAGACAACACATCATTAACTCAATGCCTTTTCATTTTACATTACAGTCTTAAAATGCAGTGAAAAAATTACAAGAAAGACTTTTACCTTTCTCCTTTCAAGTTGGCTTCATCATATGGGCGAAGATATTCCACTTTATCTTTTGTTATCACACAAAGGTCAACATTTGACCCTGAACCAAGGTCATTAAAGATACCAGCTGCAATGGCATTTCTTACAAGCTTTAAAGCTTCTTCTTTCTGAAAACAGAAAGAAAAGTACTTAGCTCTTTTTCGGCTGCAGGCAATAGTTGATGCTTTTGTGGATGGTATAGACAAGATCAGAATGCACAGTGTATGTAGTCTGATCTTGATCTATATATTCTATCAGTTTTAGAGCTTTTCTAGTCATGATAAAATGCAACAGTAGAGTAAATTGAAATTTCTGAAAAAAGAGAATAAAAAATAATATATCACATTTGTATAAAGATTAATTTGATTTACTTGATTTGGTTTTGGAAAAAAGGTTTTAATTCAGAAGGACACCCTTTTTTATAGGAAGAGTTCAATCAAGATAGAATTTGTGTCAATTCTAGTGTGATAATTATTTAGAAGATTTTACGCGCATCAAAAATGACAGTTTCTACTTTTCAAAAAATTGTAAATTTTAAACTACCGTCATATTTGGCTTAAATCCATCTTCAAACGTAGCCATAGCAGCCAGAGATCCGGAGCCTGAAAAAAAATAAAACAGGATTTATGGTTAACGATAATTAACCCTTTACAACACAACCCCGAATATTAGCTACCTTAAGGAAGAAGCCTTTTGAAAACATTGTGGGAAAAGGAGAAAATGCTGGTAACCAGCATTTTCTCCTTTTCCAACAATGTTTTCTACCCTATCAATGACAGAAATCATCATTTTAGCTACTTATATTTTGTTGTCTGCAAGTGCTTTCAATTTGGTACAGTCGAAAATTTTGTCATTTGGTAAAAGAGTTAAGCCTTAATCAAACAATCCCTTTTTTGATGACCCTGAGGAAGAAAGGGAGAAAATGCTGGTAACCAGCGTTTCCTCCTTTTCTATGTTTTATATCCTTTCAAAGACAAATCCCAGTATGTTAGCAATATTTTGTTTGACATCTCAAAATGCTATCAAAATGGACTAATCATCTGCAAATGCTTTCAATACTGATAAGTCTGTATGGACAAGTCTAAAATTTGTTATCTCCTACAGATTTTTTTAAAAAAAAGTCAGGAGAATTATATTTTACCATGAAAAGGAAAGATTGTTTACAATAAAGTACAGACACACTGGATGATTCTTGCATTTTGCATTTTGTCATATTGGCCTGTACACATGAGTAATGCACACACCAAAGTTGTGTCATCTGTCTGCAAATATTCGCACATAAAAATGTAATTAGGCTAGCTACAACAGTATAAGGGTTATGGTATAGACAGGCAATTTTTGAGTTTACCCAGTAACTCTCTACTACATGACAAAAATGGCCAAATTGAAAGCTCTTGCAGACGACAATTTAAATGTGGCACAAATGATTGAATTTGTTTTTGACACAGATAACACTGTGCTTGATACCAGCATTTTCTCCTACTCCCACTATGTTTTTAAAAGCTCTCTACTTCAAGGTTGTTAAAACTCAAGTGGTTTTTTTTTTTTTTTTTTTTCGGGGGGGAAGGGGTTAAAGGGAAAAAAGAGAGAAAGCTGGTACAACAAAAACCTATCATTTTGGAGATTCTGGACAAATAGCTGAAGTTCCAGCTCCTTCATCAAGTATATCACAAAATTTATGAAACAGTCTTACCCATTGTTACATAAGGTAGTTTATCTGTAGATCCATGAGGGTGTATACTGTATAGATGAGGTCCTGTTACATCAACACCACCCAAAACAAGTGCTGCACTAATGTATCCTTGGTACCTGATATATAAACACATCAAAGAATTTATCAATTATGTATTTCCTACACTGTTTACCGAAGGGTAACATTTCAGACTTGCCTGTTTTGAAAGCATTTTCATATGACAAATAAGGCTTAAATGATGGAATTTGTCTCATAGAAAACATTGTTGGAAAAGCTAAAATGCTTGTCACCAGCATTTTCTACTATTCCTCGAACATACATGTATGGCCTTTTTTGTCAAATCATGAGAACCTATTCTGAAATTACATGTATCTCCAGACAAAATCTGTGGCTAAAATCTTTAATAATGTCCTTCTTAAAACATGGATAATCAACATTAGTTACAGCTCAACACAAGTTTGAAAACATTGCAGCAAGAATAGAAATTTATTCTACCATGCAATTTCTAGTACATGTATTTTCCACTATGGTTTCACAAGTGGTCCATTAAATAAATAAAGAAGTGGTCTGAAGTAAGTATACAGTACATGTAGGTATATTGTTAACCTTGTACTAAATGACTAGACTTGTCCAGATCAAAAGAATTTTCAAATGACAAAATAAATGTGACTCAAAAATCAAGACTGTTATAGGAACAATAGAAAACATTGTGGGGAAAGGAGAAAATGCTGGTCATCAGCACTTCCTCCTTTTCCCACAATGTTTTCAAACGCCTTCTTTTTTTTAAGAAGTTTAAAACACTGGGTCGTTTGGAAAAGAGTAAACAAACATCTGAGGTAAATGAAAGATTCCTTATGTTTTTAATCCATACCTAAACAACATTTGTTTGAGAAGTCTGTTGGCTGTTGCAACACGAGGTATTCTTCCCGTATTCAGTTTATGTAACTCTAACTGGGAGGAAATCCTCTGGGTGGTCATTTCTGTATCGGCAGCTGTACCTGCCCCGCAGCAACTGTAGAAAGTGTAGTTTGCAGGCATTATTTTATTACATAACTGGCCTTGTTTTCAACGTAATATATCAATTACAAATTTTCATTATCTTGCAAAAATTTTAGATAATCATTGTGTGGCATCATATAATGCATTAACCCTTTAACAGATGACAGAGTTATGGATGCCTCCAAATTGAAAGCATTTGCAGACAACATATTAAATGTGGATCAAATTATGGGATCTATCCTTGAAATGGTAGAAAACATTGTGAGAAAAAGCTGATTAACAGCACATGTATTTTTTTCCCATGTCCCACAATTTTTTCAAAAGCTTCCTTCTTTCGGGTTGTTAACTCTTTACCAAACGACACAATTTTTATACTTGACCAAACTGGAAGAATTTGCAGATGACCAATTGAATGTAGCTCTACAGATTTTTATTCTTTGAAATGGTCAAAAACATTGTGGGAAAAGGAGAAAATGCTGGTTACCAGCACAATGTTTTCAAAAGCCTCCTTTAACAGGGTCATTTTTTAAAACTTGGTATTGTGTGGTTAAGATGTGGGATTCTTTGGTAAAGGGTTATGACATAATCCAAAACACTATACTTCTACAATTTCTTTTTGTCAACTTAGATTTTCCTGTCAAATGAATCAGTCTAAATCAATGGTTGTTATAAACCTACAACTTCCTTTCATCCTTTACCACACAATCCAGTTTAAACATCCCTCAAGAAGAGGGCTTTTGTAAAACTAAGCATTGTGGAAAAAGGAGAAAATACTAGTAACCAGCATTTTATCCTTTTCCCACAATGTTCTCTGCCCTATCAGAGACAGAAATCATCAAGTGAGCTACATTCAGTTTGTTGCCTCAAAATGCTTTCAATTTGGGCCAGTCTAAAATTATGCTGTTGGGTAAAGAGTAAATAACGGTTGAACTTAAAATCTGGTAGTAATTTCATTTTCTTCTAAACTCCATGGACCTTTAAATTTGTCAAATAAATGCTTCAAAATAGTATGCGTTTTAGAAGAACATCTCGCAATAGTTCATAAAAATAGAATATGTGAACATGATAAAAGTCATTACTTTTTTCCTGCTGCAAAAGAGTTTCAGAAACTTGCAAATTATAGGTAAGCAAGAATTTTGCTACTTCTTGTAACTAAGGAACTCGGGCCTTTGAGAATGGGAAAATGCATAAATCTCTCATGCTGGGAAATTTGGAAAGTAGCATGCTTCAGCGTGATTGGATAAACAATAATCTGATTGTAGATGTATTAACTAATATGTAATATTCTAAAAATATCCAGAACATGTAATATTCTAAGAAAGATAATTCTAAAAAAAAATAGCAGAAATACTTACAAATGTATTCAAAATGCCACATTACAATTTAAACATGTTAACTCTTTACCAAACGACAAAATTTTAGACTTGTCCTACATGTCCAAACTGGAAGCATTTGCAGACAACAAAATTAATTTGACTCAAAAATTGAAATTTGTTTTATGAAGGGTTGACAACATTGTGGGAAAAGGAGAAAATGCTGGTTACTACCATTTTCTCCTTTTCCCACAATGTTTTCAAAAGGCTTCTTACTCAGGGTCGTTAAAACTTGGGACTGTGGTAAAACGTGTTAAGGTATTCATGCTACTTACTACATGTTATCAGCAAGATAATGAATTTTACTACAGTTCTTGTCAGCAACTACCGTGTCTTCAGTAGCACGTGTGTCTGCCCCCAATACAACGCCATCCTGAGATATGAACAAATTTCATCATTAGGATCAGTACTGTTGTCTTTTTAATCAGAACACTCTATATCAGACAAAAAAAATAAACTGGACCATCTTGAATGCATTTGCAGACAAAAAAATAAAATGTGGTTCAAGTGATTGGATTCAAATTTTGGAAGGATTGGAGATGAAGAAATTGCCACTGACCAACATTTTCTCCTTTCCACAAATAATGTTTTTGAAAGCCTGGTTCCTCTGGGTGGTTGAAACAGGATTGTTTGGTAAAGCCTTACACAGCCATCTTAAGACACAAACTAAAGTAACCTGTGTCTTTTTAAATAGAGAAGAGTCTTTACCAAACAAAAAAATTCTAGATTTGTCCAAATTGAAAGCATTTGCAGATGACATATCAAATGTAACTTAAATGATAACATATGTCTTTGAATCTCCAGCATTTTCTCCATTTCCCACATGGGTATAAAAGGCCTTTCCTAAGAGTCATTAAAAGGTTTGATTGTCTGGTAAAGGGTTAAAATAAAGAATACTGAAAACCTTGACTTAGGAAGTTGAAAAAGTGATTTCTTAATCCTTCACTATACAATCCCATGTTGTAATAACCTTGCGGGGATACGCCTTTAAAATCATTGTGGCAAAGGGAGGAAGGAAGGCTGGTAACTGTAACCAGCATTTCCTCCTTTTCTACAATGTTTTTTTTACTTTTCAAAGGCATATCTCATCTTGAGCACATTCCATTTGCTTTTTTCAAACTCTTTAACTCTTTACCACACAATCCTGAGTTTTAACGACCCTGAGGAAGAAGCCTTTTGAAAACATTATAGGAAAAAGAGAAAATGCTGGTAACCAGCATTTTCTCCTTTTCCCACAATGTTTTCTACCCTATCAAAGACAAGTTCCAACATTTGAACCACATTTTAATTGCTGTCTGCAAATGCTTTCAATTTGGACAGATTGTTGCGTGGTAAAGAGTTAAAATTGGATGAATCTATGATTCTGTTGTCTGATGGCGTTCATACAGGTGGTCACAGACTGCAAGTGGCGGTTATCACAGGTCTGACAGTTCTGTTGTATTTTTTTAACTTTTAAAGTGCTCTCACATACAACAATAAAGATCTTTTTCCTTTTTTCAGCCCTGCAGTAAAGAGTTGTTGATTTCCGTATATACGAAATTAAATGTACTTCATCACATATGATAAAAGCAACATCTCAAATTCACTCAATTGAATGAATCAGTGAATGAATTTACTCTTTATCTTCTGCAAACAACTTTATTTGAGCCAGACTCTGGCAAAAGGGGGCAAATCTCCATGATGCATCATACCAAGCAAGCTGTCACATAACAACTGACTAGATCACAAGGAAAAATGTCCACAGGCTTGCAGAAAAATTTACCCAACTGATTGAATCATGAGGTAGTATGGTCCTCCGTCTTGCAGAAAATTTACAAGTTCTGACCCAGGTCAGCCTACGCAGACTGTGCTGGCTGACATGTGTCTATACGTTTTGCAGATGCATTAAACCCCCTTTTCACAGACCAGGATTCATTTACTTGTGAAGCTCACTTGACTTTCTTTTTTTTTTTTTTTTTTGTAAAAGTCATGGTAATGGGAAAGTTGCTTGTACCAATATTTTCATGTATGATGAATTCAATCTCAATTCATGTTGATTAATCAATTTCTCAATGATGCTATCTACTTAAAATTTGTTTCAGGATGTACTAAGTTAGCTCTCTACCAAGCGACGAAATTTCAAGTCCAAACTCAACGCATTTGCAGATGACAAAGTGGCTCAAATGATGTCTTTGAAAGGGTAGAAAATGTGGGAAAAGTAGAAACTGCTTGCTGCCAGCATTTTCTCCTATTCCCACAATGTTTTCCAAAGCCTCTTTTCTCAGGGTTGTAAATACTCTGGATTGTGTGGTAAAGGGTTAAAGAGTAGGTAAATGATTTAATGAATTAAATCTATCATATAAAAGATAAAACAAATATGTGTTTATTCATCAAGACTATTGCATACTTTGAAAATGATCCCTGCAATAGTTGTACCAGTCTTATAGGCTGTCGGTGGCTTGAAACCAGTTTTTAGAATATGTTGATTCCTGCAATAATTTATTAAAAAGCTATTAAAATACTGTTAAACAAATATAGTATTACCAACTTTTTTTTTTTCACAAAGATGTGTTTCTAAAGAAATGAATCGATGCTGGAGAAGTCATCGCCTCAAGAAATCCTTAACTACATGTATTTTAATGGTGATGATTTCTCTAGAGAAACTGTCATGAGGAGACAATATCCCTGGAGAAATCATCCCCAAATATATTTAAGGGGACAATTATTCCAGGTGATTTCTCCCATAGCCAATGGATCTACACCTGAATGCACTATCCTATGTAGCAGTAGAATTAGTTATTTCACTGGAAGTAAAGTGGAACAAGAGGGCCATGATGGCCCTGTTTCGCTCCACTGGCTTATAAATATAAACCATAAATACTAAAACATTTCAATTCTGAGCCAAATGGTTTCAAAATGAAGATTTACAGTTTTCTCTGTAAAAGCCCATGTAAAAGTTGAGACCCACAAGGCAAAGCCATTTTTGATCCCAGAGCTATAATTACTTGAACCCTGGAAGAGGTCCACAAGATAAAGCCACATGCCAAAATAATACCAGTCTATGCTGTATGGTTATAAATAAGGTGATTTTCAAGTTTTGTCCATATGAAGCCTCTGTAAAACATAAGACCCCTGATGCAAGGCTAATTTAAAAAAAAAAAATCAAAACAGGAAGATTTCTTAAGTTGTCACTATGTAAGCCCATGTAAAACTTGTGACCCGTGCGGCGGGGCCACTTTTGACCCCAGGGCTAAAATTTTGGCCCGCTTGGTAGAGGCCCACTAGATATGGCAACATGCAAAATTTGGTAGCTCTAGGCCTTATGGCTAGGTACAGGAAGATTTTTAAAGTTTTCTCTATATAAGCCTATGTAAAACTTGTGACCCCTGGGGCAGAGCCAATTTTGACCCCAGGGCTATAATCTGAAGAAACTTGATAGAGGTCTACTACATAAAGCTACATGCCAAATTTGGTAGCCCTATGCCTTATGGTTTCAGACAAGAAGATTTTTAAAGATTTCCAATATTTTTCAGTTTTGTTGCCATGGCAACCAGAGTTTTTGAAGGAATCAAATTCTTTTAAGAAATTCTGAAGAGGACCATGGCAGGATCATTTCTGTGAAGTTTCATGAAAATTGGATGGGTAGTTTCAGAGAAGAAGATGTTTGAAATAAAAGTTAACGCATGGACGGACGGACGCACGGACGCACGACGGACACCGGGCCATGACATAAGCCCGCTGGCCTTCGGCCAGTGGTGCTAAAAATTGATATACTCAAGGGTCTACTTGCTACCCTTTCACAAAGTATATCCCTAGGTCTCAAATACAACTCTTTTGCAGCTCATATGCAGCTTTGTATATAAATATAGGTGAAGCTGTATGAATTCAGTTACTGTTACTCAGTTATGGAGTTATTATATTCCTATCTAAAACTATCACTCAATATACTAATCAAACAGTAAAACTTTGGACTAGGTATTTGTTATGTTACTCCAAGCCCGCTAAAAAAGCAAGCCAACAATAGGTCTGCTTATGTCATTTTTGTGACACCACCAAAACAGTAGAGCTCTAGCTCTAAACACATACCCATGGTCTGGGTATTAGGGCTGTCACGATATACTGGTATATTGCAATATAATTCAAAGTCAATATGTACCGCGATACAAACTTCACGTACTGGTTTTTTGCAATATTTTCTAGTTTTGATGTATTATCGGTTTATTTTGATCTGGTTGTTTCTAAAATGTCGCGATCATGCAAACGCTTATCACTACTATTATTTTAGTGCGTATGAAAGTAGACTGGCAGCCTGTTGTCTATCGGACAGTTACGGGTACCAGTATGAAAGCAGACTAGGGCATACTCGATTCGTGATAGTTAATATTTTATGGTCACAATCAATTCAATTCAAAATACACAATGCCAAGTCGCCAATGTGATGTTTAAAACATCAAAAGTTAGATTTTTAAAAACAGGAATACGAGAATAAAATTCATTCATACGATAATTAAGTTAATGGAAAATGTGTTCAAATTATACTGAAATATTTTTTAGTAATCCTACTTGATTGCATCTGCATTTTCTGAATCAAGTACGACCATATCAACAATGGCTGCCAACGCTAATGCTACAGATGCGACCGAGGATGGTTACGGTAAAATACCGAATAAGAAGGCAAAATCCAATATTTGGAATCACTTTTGTTGAGATTGGTTAATTCAATTGATTCATCTTCTCTTGTTTTGGAAAAATTAAACCTGAATTATGAATAACAAAGGTATTTTTTAAAAAAAAATATTCATTTCAACATGGACGCAATATATTGTGGTACATATCGCAGTACAGTTTCTGTGTATTGCAATATATTGTTGTACACTTACGGCGTATCGTGACAGCCCTACTGGGTATGCAACCTCCTTAATAACATACAAATCACTTACTACAATAAAGCTAAATACAACAATACAGCAAAACACAAAAATTTTGGACAAAATGCCTGTTATGAAAAGATAAACCCCTTGAAAATTCAGCCATGGAACAAAAAAACAAAAAGCCAGGGAGGAACCCTGAATAACAAATGGGCCAACACACACCATAGCAGGTGTGTACAGAAGTGGACGCAATCAAATGATGGAATGCCTATAGAGTACACTGCAATATAGGCTAGCATCCAGGGCTTTAGTTAGACCCGTAAACCTGGGTTTTGACGCACAAAAATCTCCAAATACCCTTTTTTGACGCACGGAAAATTCCGATCAAGGGGTCATTTTGACCCCCCAAAATTTTCAGAGATGCATCAAAAAATTTATACAATAACAATCATATCAAAAGATAATCATTTAAAAGGCGTGAAAATTGCCAGAATGGTGTTAAACATCAATCAAACTGCTGCATATAATCAGCAAAGTGTGACTGGAAAGTGTTAATTGACTTGTTACCTATGATACGCGTAGGTTGACAGCTGGCACTAACCTTGTTAAAAGTGATAGACAGGGCAATAAATTCTGTTTTGGTGTACCCTTTTGAAGTTAAGTATTGATGTATGGATATTGTAAAACATCTTCACTCGCCGATGTCCACCATTTTGCTGAACATTTGTACCCAATAATGATCGTACTTTTATTAATTTCATTAGAAACAGTAAGTTAATGAAAGTAACCTATGAAACTTATATCTGCATCTCATTTCACACAAAAAGATACCCTAAACTGTCCTTATGAATAAAAATAACTTGAATTATTCAGGACCAAGAAAATTATAATACTTTACATATTTCTGGATGGTACTAGAAATTGGATATATAAATCTTATCTTTATTTCAGCCAAAAGGAATTCTCAGTAAAATTTATTAACCATAATTTTCTTCTTGATTGCTTAGGTCGACAAGGTTTTAACCTTAGCCTCCTTGAACATATTGTGTGTGTGTGTGTGTGTGTGTGTGTGTGGGGTTCCTCATTGAAATGTAAAATTTTAAAAATCAGTTGTTAATTTCACATCTTCATTGCAATATTAATGACAAGTCCAAAAACAACAACAATAAATTTTTGACTTTAGACTCTTAAATTTTCCATTTTGACTCTTGAATATTTTGGTTTGACTCTTGAAAAATTAGATTTGACCCCTAAAATTTTAGAGGCTAGCTAAAGCCCTGGCATCTAATATGAAGGTTAACCCCAAAGGCCTAACTCATACACATTTGTTTCATAAAAGAATCATTAAAAGATTGTTGAAGACCAGTATAAGATCTTATTATTTTCATAACATCAAAGTATTATTGTGTAACTTCATATTTTTTTAATAAAAAATTATTGATGTTTCCTTTTCAGTTTCCTCACTGAAATCAACACCCTAAAATAGCCTGTGGACCCATACATTCGTTACTTTAACATCGTATTTTTGCATATGCGCATTACGGCTTTGTAGATGATTTTATAAGACTTTGGAAAAATAAGAGATTGGGCATATTTATAGATCGTTAACACTTAAAAACTCGGTAAAAACAACATAATAACAATTTTAAATTTATTCTTACTTGTGTATGTTTTGATCTGAATCACTCTTGTGCGGGACCCATACATTCGTTCCCTGTGATTGGTCAGTCTGTAACATCAAATTGACGTCATTTCCCTACAGCTACTTTCAATATACAGTAAGTTTTCTCAAATATCTTCCACTTAATCCACATGGAAAAGTTACTGCAATCTTGGTGCAATATTATTTATATTGTTTTTCCGGAGTAGGTACGAAAAATAAGCAAGCTCGATCAGATCAAATTTTAATGGTTATTGAAACAGATATCAATTCCCATTAAACGAAACGCCAGTCGGACGTGTACACAAGCCAAATTGAATGTAGCGTGGTGGATTAAAAGCGGTGAACTTAAGTGTATTTTTTTCAGTATCTTTGGCCCGTGTGCAAAACAACAACGACGAAAGCACCTGAAATGGCTAAGACATATTTTCGTCTATGCAAATTAGGCCATTTAAACATGAAATAGTGTATTTTGCATTAAAAAGGGAAATTTAGGCATGAGGTAAGACTTTAAACACGCTTTTTAACTGTTTTTACGCATTTTTCACAATTTTTCTTCGATATGGATACAGATTTCATCAACTCGAAAAAAGTTTACTGATGCTCGGATGGAATGTAAGTCGGGCGCGTGAGAAAATTCTATAAATATATGGGGTAACGAATGTATGGGACGTAACGAATGTACGAGTCTTAGGGATACTTTTTATCTCACTGAATTTTGTTGGCAACCTCTTGCAATTAAAGCCAACTTTTTACAAACGCAGTTAGCACTTGCAGCTCACACACACCTTCGCACAATATAAATAACTTAAGAAAAGGCCGTGTAAGTCCAGCAATCGTCGATCAGGCCTTCAAGTTCAAGGCATCAACTTTCTGCGGTAACTTTCTGAAGGTAAAAATATGCAAGTCATACTCGGGCTATTGTAAGTACTTTCTAGGTAATGGCCGTATTTCTTCAATATAAGCTGCGATCAGAATCTTTGTAACTTCTGCAATGAAATAAAAGTGTCAAAATATTTTAACTTTCTGCTTGACATACCTTAAACAGTTTTCAAATGAGAAACCGGGTCTGGGTTCTTCCACAACGGCCATGATGATTATTTTGACTGGATCCCTGCTTGCGTGAAAGTTCCTGGCTTGTGATTTCAAAACCAGATTCGTCCCTAGTCCTGTTTGTTCATTGGCTTATTCGCCCAGGCTTGTTCGTTCCACATTCGTTTACGTCATGTAAATTGGCCGAAATGGACGTGAAGTATCGTGTGATGTTAATTATTGGTATACTTGACACTTTTGATGTGATATTTGACTTGTGCGACTTTTTAATGGTTTTAATTATCGTTTTTTCTCAACTTTCCCGATCGGCATTAGGTGAATGGTCCCGTTTTTCCTGTTTTCTTCGGCTAGCATCGTTACTTTAATTATGTACACCGCACCGTCAAATTGCAGAGTAATAATTAGTTTGGGGTATCTTTGACCTTCCTACCATGGATCTTAAATTACACAGCTAGTTATATACATTCCCTGTTCCTACCAAATAGTCGAAAGTCGAGGATTTTGTGATACATTGCTTCATGGTTTGACATCTATTTATTTCTTATTTCATGTATATATACATGTATATACAATGTCCGTAATTCTCCTAGTTGTCAGTACTCATTAAATGTTTTTAAAGCCTGAAAGGCTATTTAAAAAAAAAAACATTTTTTTATATAAACCTCCCCACTCTCGACAGGCAAAATGCAACCACCACTCAAACACCCTTTATAATTACTTCCCGAAAGGGTTTAAAAGCTGCAGCTGGCTTTAAGTTAGAAATTATTTACATAAATTAAGTATCAGTACCTAAAAATGTATGGAAGCATCCTGACAAAGCTAGATACTGATCAATGGCAAGTATTTCATCTTTTGTCACAATGTTTAAAAAAAGTCGTTGGCAATAAGTCTATAGGTATATCTATTAGTGTTTCACGCGAATTAACTCTTTCTCAGATGACAAAATATTAGCCTTATATAAATTCAAAGGTTTTGCAGATGTCATAAGATATGGCTGAAATGCCCGGATTAACCTCAGGTAGGGTAGAAAACAGTGTGGGAAAAGGAGAAAATGCTGGTTACCAACATTTTCTCATAAAGTTTGAGAAACCTTCTCCCTCCTCGTCAGGTAGAGGGTTAACCCTGTACCACATGATGCTGACTTTTGACGACCTTGAGGAAGAAGCCTTTTGAAAACATTGTGTGAAAAGGAGAAAATGCAGGCTACCGGCATTTTCTCCTTTTCCCACAATGTTTTCTGCCCTTGCCAAAACAAATGTTAGTTTTTAATTCACATTATTTTGTCGTCTGCAAATGCTTTCAATTTGGGCTAGTCTAAAATTTTCTCGTTTAGTATAGAGTTAAGGTCTAATCCATGACAGACTGACGTGAAAAACTTGAGGGACAGGGAAAATCTGTTCAAGTTTGGCGATTTTCATTTTTCCACAGTGCCTTTAACCAAATACAATACAAAAAGTTTTAATAGAATGTTTAGGCTTCTGGCCCATGTACATAGACGTGATAAAGAAGAGAGGAGTACAAAGTACATGTACTCGTATTATTTACAACGATTATTCCTACACGGAGATGAAGACATTAAGAAGGGGAGTTTTTTCATTGAAACATATACTATATTAATGTTAACCCATTGGAACGCCAAGAACAACTTAACTTTTCATGTAATTAATGTAAATCAAGATATGTCCATCTATTGGGATTAATGGGACAGTACAGGTCATGATCAGATAGCAAAAAACATGAAATCTAAGGAATGCACCATCAGCTAATTTTCGAAATATTGGAATGAGTGTTACAGTGCAGGTCAAGATCAGATAGCAATTTAAATGGTGCAGTCTGGTACAAGGACCGCGCTATCAGCTACTTTTGGGAATATTCTTATAGAGAAAGCCTTGAAACTTGTGTCAACAATTTGATACGCTTTTCCAGTTGAGAGAATACCTTTCTATTGTTTAGCAATAAAATGGTTAACTCTTTACCACACAATCCCGACTTTTAACCACCCTGAGAAAGAGGCCTTTTGAAAACTTTGTGGGAAAAGGAGAAAATGCTGGTGACCAACATTTTCTCCTTTTCCCACAATGTTTTCTACCTGTCACAAAACAAATTCCAATTTTTTAGTCACATTTAATTTGTAGTCTGCAACTGCTTTCATTTTGGACCAGTTTAAAATTTTGTCGTTGGGTAAAGAGTTAAGAAAATGATAAATACATAAAGAACAAGGTACAAACGAAACACTGTCTTGCTAAGAGCCTTACCGAAACGAAACGTAATGCTACAATGGGGGTCGTTTATTGTTTACCAAACAACCTCGAGTTTGAACAACCTTAAAAAAAGAAAACATTCTGGGAAAAGCAGAAAATGCTAGTAACCAGTATTTTCTTTTCCCACCAAGTTTTCTACCACTCGTATCAGAGAACTTTTGCGCATTTATAAAATACTGATTTCAAAGTTGTCGTCTGCAGCTGCTTTCTATTTTGGGGGTTAATAATTTTTCGTTTTGCAAAGGGTAAAAAAAGTCTGTGAACAGAAAGACGCAAAAAGTCGGTAATGAGTTATTCTGTTTGATTCCACATGAAATTAATATTCCGCTCAGGTATTTATATTACTTATTTATACAAGTTCTGTCTGACGATAAACACCAAGGCAAAGGTAAATTTCGGATGGGGGGGGGGTAGTTAACCCTTGACTCTTTACGAAACAATCCCGAGTTTTAACTTTTCTGACGGAGCAAGGCTTTTGAAAACGTCGTGGGAAAAGTAGAAATTGCTTGTAACAAGCAATTTATCCTTTTCTTACAATGTTTTCTGCCCTATCAGCGAACTGACGCTTATTTGTATTAATTTAGAACATGACAACCGATCTGGAAGCGTCTAAACTTTATCGTATGGCAAACGGAATAATGAGCTAAATAAATAAAATGGACTTTCTCAATCGGGAAAACAGACCAAAACATTCCTATTTCACGAGTGTTCTTGCCATAAATGTCGAAGAATGAGGATCAAAGATGAGATTGTACATTGCTTGTGCAGTCTGATCTTGATCTGTGCTGTCTGCAAGAGGCAATCTGATCCTGAACTAGATATACATTGTTTACTAAAACAGCAAAAGATGTGCTTAGAGCTCTAAGGGTTAATTACAACATAAAATGTTGTCTGGTGTATTTACATTGTATCTATGATGTTGTTTTTTATTAGGAAATATCTTCGGTCTCTTGTTGCATTCTGAAATCCCTCGGCTGTAACAGGAATAAACTATTACCCGTTGTATCTCCTATAACCATATAAACCGATTCTGACAACCAAGTGCCTAAACAAATGCACTGCTCAAGGACCAACCAAGCTAAACTGTAACACATATTGCAGACACGTTGAGACAACTATGTGTCGAAACAAAAACTGGGTACCAAAATTTTCTCCTCTATCCACGATGCACATAGCAGGTAACCAGCATTTTCTCCTTTTCTAACAATGCTTTCTACCATTCAAAAGTAAATTCCATCTGTTCGAAGACTATCAGTATGTCATCTGTCAAAAAAGGACGAGTCTTAGAATTTGTCATGTGGTGAAGGGTTAATCCTTAACCTGCTAAATAAGTTGGAAACGTTCAAGCCGATTGTAAAAACCAAAATGTTGCTATTTCAAAGTCATTTCTTGTGGAAAAGTATCTCCATATCGGACAGTGCAGATCCAGATCAGACTGCACGTTCTGTGCAGTCTGATCTGAATCTACAGTGTCCGCAAATGGTCTTTGAGTCGCGCTTAGCAGCCTAAGAATTAAGGAACTACTTTTCACAGCATGGCTGATAAAGAGTCGCCTGAAGGTGGAAACTTGTTAGGTAGAAAACGAACACGAACAATATTTAAGTCGATCTAACGCTGGTTCTCAATGATCCTGTATACCCTGTATACGTGTAATTGCATTTTCACATGTATCCGAAATACTCATTAACTTTCCACTTAACCAACTTGCGCGATTGCGCGAATCGTACTAACTCTAGGACGAACGGGAAAACAGCAAAATAATGAAGTCGAGCAATCCCGATGTAGGATTTCAACCCTTAACCCTTTACCAGACGACAAAAATTTAGCTTTGTCCAAATTGAAAGCATTTGCAGACGACAATTTCAATGTAGCTCAAATGGTGCAACTTTTCGTTGATAGGGTAGAAAGCATTGAGGGAAAAGGAGAAAATGCTGGTTACCAGCATTTTCTCATTTTTCCACAATGTTTTCAAAAGGCTTCTTTCCCAGGTGCGTCAAAAGGCGGCATTGTGCGGTAAAGGGTTAACTTACCTTACTAATAATATTTTTATTGTAATGGACAAAGTAACACAGTAATGTCGTACTGGATAGCACGAGGTGCTGAGGAAAAAATGGTAATGGTAACATTGATCTGTACTCGCCAACCGTTCTTACGAACATTCTTAGTCTTACTCTCCAAGATTTTCTAAATTTGAACGTAACACAACTTCTTATTGGCTAAACCAAATGGTTTAGCCGGTCAGAAGTTGTGTTACTTTCAAATTTACAAAGTTCTGGAGAACAAGACTGAGAACGTTCTTAAGAATGGTTGGTGAATATGGGCCCTGTCTGTCTGTAATGGTGTATATGCTATACATAGTAAAATTAGTGTTGCAACCCCTGTGTTTTTTACCGGGTTTGATTTTCTGACGTGAATGAGATAAAATTGGGTCGAAATTCGAATTCGGCTGCTGCATACACCAACAGACTCGTCTTTTGCTCATAAAATGAACTGAACTGAGGTATCCCTTGACCTCATGGTAAGTAGGAATCTTTTGCCTAGATGTTGCTTTCAAATTTAAGAAAAACGAGAAGCCTTTAAGTTTGGTTAAAACAGGGAATTTAATGTCGAAACAAAACTTACGACAGGTTGAAAGTGACCTGCAGAGAATGGACACACAAAATCAGGCAGTATTGCATACTTCCGCCCGGGGCATGCAAAACAGCTTGCAGTCTTTGTCTCACACCTCTCACGAGAGGTTGAAACAGCTCGATCAGTAGCTGCTGCCATGAGGTTAAGGGATACCTCAGTTCATTCTATTTCAGAGACAACAGACTTGTTTGTTCTTGTATACAGCAGCCAGATTCTAATTTCCAACCCATTTCATATCATTCACGCCAGAAAATTAAACACGTTAAAAACACAGGGGGTGCAACATTAATTTTACTATGCATATATAGTGGTAAGGACAAAATGTTAAAGTGGTAAAGATTTAAAGGTTAGGCAGCATGGTAATGGTGTATTAGTAAATAGTGATCAGGACGACGTGGATCCTTAAAAACCATTTTATCTAGCAACCGACTGAATCATGAAGTAGAATGGTCCTTGGATATTCAGAACATTTACAAAGAGTGAAAGGTTGCGACCCATGTCAGCCTGCGCGGACTGGGTCCATACTATTTCCAGATGCATTAATCCCCTCTTCACAGAGCAATTGACGCCTAAACCGATTGCGGTGTTTTTTTGGGGGGAGGGGGGGCGGGGGTCTCTTTATTCTACCTCTTGCGCAACTACTCTGAAAATCGCAGTGAAAAAGGATCCTTCCGAGTGGTAGTCAATGTCATTTTTAGTTGTCACAGTCACAAACCAGTTCCCCAAGCAATAAAAAAAAAATTATAATAATAATAATTAATAATAATAAGTACTTTGTTTTAAGAGGGTGAAAAGACTCGTTTAATTGTTAAACTAATCTCCCATGAGGCCCTCTAAAAAAAAAAAGAGAGAGAGAAACGTAATAAAAAATGTAATATCCATTGTAATAGACTTGCACTCATGTTTCCCTAGAAATCATCAAATCAACAACAGAAAAAAAACATTTTTTCTGTCCTCCTATTTTCTCTGATAGAACCATGCAGCGGAAGTTCTTGTGGTCAAATTTTCAAACGATACTACTAAAAGCCGTAAAAACCGGAAGGAGTTCGCAGCGGTCTGACATCAGAATACGTAGCGATAATGGTGCAGCCCTGAAGACATGGTAGTGCGTGTTTATTTTGTGAGACCACAACAGCCTTAAAAATACCACCAAATGATCTGCATTGTCCAGAAATCACTTTGTATTTTCCCCAGTATCGCAAAGGTTAAAACGTGTAAGGTTAAAGACAGAAGTGGCTCACCCATCGAGTGACGCCATTGCTTTGTTTATATGGTTCAACTTGTAGACTGCCAAATTAACTTTCTTTGATACAAGAAAAAACGTACCATAATGCTCTGAGGCAGCCATTGAGTATATATGGCTGGTAGCCAGCTAAATCTTATCGGAATTTTGCACTCTATTATACAGTGCAAGGTTGGGGGGGGGGGGGGGGGTAACAAAAAATCTTGAAAGAAGACAGACACAGAAAATCTAGACAGCAAAATATGTACTTGTTTAAGTAAAGTATATCTAAAGATTACATGCAGTTGTCCGAACTGTTAAAGATGTCGTTGGCTGCAAAGTCCTACCTAACCGTTTACCACAAAATCCCGAGTTTTAACGACCTTCAGACAGGAGGCTTTTGAAAACATGATTGGAAAAGCAGAAAATACTGGTAACTAGCATTTCCTTCTATTCTCATAATGTTTTCTGGTCTATCAAAGACAATCACATTACTTGAGGCATATTTATTTTGACGTATACAAATACTTTGGATTTAGACAGGGCTATCATTTTGTCGTTTCGTAAAGAGTTAAGACATTACCACCTGTACACCATTGTTTGCGTCTTGTAGCTCACCGCTTTTCAAACCGCTGTTGCTGAGGTAAGAGTATGTCTAAAGTACAAAACTGTGGTTTTGATTAACCCTTTCCCAAACAAGCCCTGGTTTTCACGTGTCTGCAGTACAAGTCTTTTGAAAACACTGTGGGAAAAGGAGAAATTGCTCGTAACGAGCAATTTCTCCTTTTCCCACAGTGTTTTCTACCCGTTTTGATAACTTTCTGCCACTTTTATCAAATTTAAAATTGTCGTCTGCAAACTGTTTCAGTTTGGACCAGTCCAAAATTTGTCGTTTGGGAAAGGGTTAAACTCGGAAGCAGACGTTGTTTTCCACCAGGTATAATTTGCTGTACTTCTGACTGTTTTGCGTTGAACTTGAAATAATTACATGTACATTTCTACATAACCGCTTTGTTAAATTGGTTTTATTCGCCCTTGGAATGATGTGTGTAGGCTGTGATTAACTTTATTTTTGATATTGTTCAATGTAAAGACACCAGGAAGAGACAATGCAGATCAAGATCAGACTGCACCGATCGTGCAGTCTGATCTATATCTACACCTACTAAACCCCTTATTGCAAAATCCCAACTTTTAACAACCACCAGAAAGAGACCTTTTGAAAACATTGTGGGAAAAAGAGGAAATGCTTGTAACCAGCATTTTCTCCTTTTCCCATGTTTTCTACCCTTTAAAAGACAAATACCATCAAGAAGGCCCCATTTATATGAGCCATGCTCTGTGAAAGGGGGCTTAATGCATCTGTAAAAAGTATTTACCCAGGTCAGCCGGCGCAGTCCGCGCAGACTGACCTGAGCCAAAACTTTGTGCTATCGGTCAATTTTCTGCATATTAAAGGATAAGTGTGCCTCATGATTCATTCAGTTGTTAAACACATTAGATCTTATGGATCTACAGCACAGTGATGACCTGCTTGGTATCATGCATCACGGAGATGCATTAATCCCCCTTTTGTCGGAACATGGCTCATATGAAGTATTCCAGTGCTCTCGATTTACGCAAGTGTACAACGCTTGCCGTGTTGTAAAGGGTGTATTATAGAGTATGCCTGAGCTATGTCTTCATCTTGCAGGAGAACTGTAATTGTAGCTATGGACAAATTGCAACTTATTTGCTAGTGCTGAAAAGCGAAACAGTTTACTCCGTTGTGTCGTCTCTCCATTGACCTGGCTTTTCCGAGGATTCTAACGACCAAGTTCCATAGAATAATAAAGTCTTAACCCTTAGCCGCTAAATAAATGAAATGAAACTTTCAAGCCGATGGAAAGAACCCAATATTTCCTATTTCATAAGTATTTGGGGGTATCTCCTCCTCGGACAGTGTAGATCTAAGATCAGACTGCACGTTCTGTGCAGTCTGATCTTGATCTACACTGCCTCCGAAGGTCTTTGAGCCGCGCTTAGCAGCCTAAGGGTTAAAAACTACCAACTGTACAACATAGACGTTTTTTCCCCATTGTAGTGAACCATTTTATAAAATGTACACCGCTCGTATAACGAACAATTTTTGCTTTTTTGCCACTTTTTTACAGATAATTTGGTAGATTTAACTGTTGATTATTCCTATTTTACAGACCTACCTTTTTTTCATATTTGTTGCACTTTTTAATGGAATGAATAACCCCATGATCGCATTTTTAAATAAATATTTAGCTTGTTAGACGGCCGAACAGTAACTAGTTTAACTTTAAAGCCGTACAATTTCGGTGGTATTTTGGCGAGATTGTAAACAAAAAATGATTACAGTGAAAATCAAAGATCAGACTGCACTGTTCTCATTGTATGCTAATGATCTATATTATCGGCGATTGAACACAAACTCTTTGGTGAACTAAGTGTTATAGCGTAAGGATAATCATTGGCATTCCACAGAAATCATCAAACAGTTCTCTGTTCAAAGCGTTATCACATGTTACGACTTAGTGAATTTGCTACAATTTTATTGTTTACATCCTTAACTCTTTAACAGACGGCAAAATTTTAGACTCGTCCACATTCGGGGATTTGCAGATGGCATTTTAAATGTTGCTCAAATGAAATTTGCCTACGATAGGGTGTCGGAAAAGTAGAAAATGCTGATTACCAGTATTTTCTCTTTTTCCCCACGATGTATTCAAAAGCCCAATACGTCAGGGTTGTTATAGTGTGGTACTGAGTTAACAGATCAAACAATTTTTAACTAGTTCTTCTGAGATCACAAGTTGACTTATTAAGCGGGCTTGCATCTGTCCGTTTAAAGGTCTAATAACGATCAAAAGTAAACACTGCGGATATTAAAATGCATTTAAATTTAACTAATACCTCTTAACATCAGAAAATCAATCAAAGTACTTAAAGTACTAGTAGAAGGTAATGGTAGAATCTTGCTGGTTTAAATGGGTATAAATAGGTTTTAGCAGTTGACTATTTTATTAAAGATTTATTCATCTGGCGGTTGGCATCATTTTTTTTTTTTTTCTTCTAAGATTCATAGCATTATTTCCTGACTATTTTTCATAAAATCGTGTATCCAAGAGTTTTGCACCCGATTTTAGGTGTTATGAATGTGGCTTGGGGTGTAATGGCAGTGGTTTGGTGTGTCTTGGGATGTTTCTCTTACTTATTCATCCGCAATGTAGACTTTCTAGACTAGGCCATGTCAAAGCAGCGAAACGAGGCCACTTATAAATCTAGAGCTAATTCTGTGACATTTAACTCTGAAGTCCATTGTTTGTGTAATTGCACAGTTTTTCAATACACATGTTGTTTTCACATATCAAAAGACACGGACGCGTCTGTTCACTGATGTACGAGGACTATTTTTCTTGAAGCAGAGTTGTGATTCGTCGTCACATGATTTCAATTTGACGGTTGACATAAGGTGATATCTGAAAGGGTCATCGCCTTCTAAAAATGAATTTTAAAACTAGGTTAAAAGTTGCCAAGTCGCTCTATCTTTTGTTTACTTTTTTCTCCTAGTTTTAAAATTTCCTTTCTATTAGCGTCTAACACTTCTACCGACTGTACAAATACAGGTTGTCAGTATCTTATAAAACCCCAATAAATGCAAACATTCTCATGTTTTAACGACCTTGAGTAAGAAGCCTTTTGAAACCATTGTTGGAAGAGAAGAAAATGCAAGTCTGAAATTTTGTCGTCTGGTAAAAAAAGTTGAGCGATTTCTTTACCTGTACACTGCTGACTTTCATACCTTGGTTAGTCTGGCATACTGAGGATGGTGATGATTTTTTTTTTTTGGGGGGGGGGGGGTTATCGCTCTTCTTGAGCGGCCATTTCCAACGTTATCTTTCAGTAATATAACAACGGCCAGTGCACTTATTTTGGAGGAGTTTTTTTTACAAGTACTTAGCACATGATTTCCTAGTCACTTTATGTTTTACCACATAAACATCGTCGAAGCAATGTTCAGCGCTGAGAGAAAGTTCTATCTTGTCACAGTCAGTATCATCAAATTTACGGACAGAATTTGCCCAGCCTGCCTAGGGTTGCAGCCCAGTGCGTTACCGACTGACACATGACGTTTGTTACTACATACTGACATCTAATATTGCTTAGAAGTATTTTTCATTAGTTTATAAAGATCAAAATCTAGCTAAAATATTGAAAGAGAAAAGAAACTTTATATTTGCCAACAACTTATCTGTGACCCTTTACCAAATAATCCCGAGCTTAAACTTCCAAGGGAAAGAAGGCTATTGAAAACATTGTAGGTAACCAGCATTATCTTCCTTTTTCCAAAGTGTCTTCTACTATTTAAAAGAAAAGTCTCGTCATCTGAGCCACATTTAATTTGCCGTCTGAAATGCTTTCAAATTGGACAGTCTAAAAGTTTGTCGTTTGATATAGAGTTAAAGGAGATATGGTTTTAAATGAATTGTGATTGAGAATTGAATTTACCGTAAATCAAAGGACTCAAAGTGGAGTAGCATAAAACTGTAATATGTTGTTATAAAAAAGTAACATCACATGCAAAACATGTGCAATCATTTTAAAATGGAGCTAGCAAGGGAAGGGAAAGTCAAGACTATTCCTGCCGAGCGGGCCGCGCAGTAACTGTTATTCTATTACTGTTTAAGGAATAGCAATTTGATCGTCCATCTTATGCAGTTTTTTTGCTGGTATTAGATTTCGGACTATAGGTATACACGTGTGGTACAGTATATACGGTAGTGACGAAAGCGAAGTTGAGGTGTATTAGCTAAAACTGAAACAAGACTGGGCGAAAGTATATTTGGTTCAGGTCAAACAGATATCATAGTACAGTGTGAGCGCGCATGCGTCGTTACGCATGATGTATTTGGTTCCGGTCAAAACGATCACAGTAAGCAGATTTGCTAATACAAATCCGCTAAAAACGGCGCTTAAAGAAAAATTTTGTCTTGGGTTCTAAATTGAAATGATAAACTGAAATAATAAAAAGAAAACTTAAAAAAAAAAACGTCTCTTTTTAATCTTCTCGAAACCGTTTCAATTCGGCAAAATTCATACACATATTTTGACAGACTATCATCCGGTGTTGGAAGGTATCCTAAAATTTCATATCACAGTGAATGTTGACGTAAATATTGTTCGTCTAAATTTTTTCGTAATGATTCCCAGCATATCCGACAAGTCTCTCCTTCGGTCGGTATTTTCATTTACTCTTTGCTCTGATGCTGGATAGCAAATGTAACGGGCTATTCGACGGGTGCTTTTAGTACAGACTGCAACCAATGATTACGCCTATCTCCGGGATTACATGTTTCGACTCGATCAGCCAAATAATGATTGTAGTGATCGTCGCCCTTGGCAACCGAAGATGGTCTACCTCATGATTCAGTCGGTTGTTATACAAATTTGATATTTATAAACCTATAATACTTTGATAACTTGCTTGCTTCCATGCATCACAGAGATGCAATAAACCCCCTTTTCCCAGGGCATGGCTCACTTACAGTCGTCTTTGGCACTGAAAGCATCGATCCTTTTTGCGGACAATATTTTGTCTTGAAGCAGACCGCTGTAGAAAACAAGGAAATAATCTTTTTACTACAATGTTTTCATATGTATCCATTGGATAAACATTATTCATGTTTATTACGCATATTTTACAAGGATGTTTTAAAAGTCGTCTTCAACAACTTTATGTCAAAAAGCAGTAAGCATACAGTTTTGTTTGGGATGCTGACCAGAAAGTCAAACAGAAAGATCTTTGAAAACCGTTGTAAGGCTTTCTGGGATATGAAAATTGACGCCCTTTTGCAGTTAAGTATGAAGAGAAATAATGAAAAGTTACCTCGCTAACAGTCGCCTCCTTTTCACTGTTGTTTTGCATATTGTTGAAATGTTAATTTTAAGTTAGATATGTTTTTAAGAATTTATCCAACTCATCGTTGGAAAAGTGCCAGTTGCAGCGTTCTCTATCTCTCTCTCTCTCTCTCTCTCTCTCTCTCTCTCTCTGCAAATAAATAATAATAGACTTTATAGTATATGTAATGGGTTATAGGGTATGCGTTGAAAAAAAAAAGTATTTATCAATTACGAATTACACGTAGTACAAGGAAAGGGTTATCACCCGGTCATTTTCATAGGCTTAGATGTGAATAAGCACATAATGATTAATTACTGATTAATGGTAGCAACCGTTGTGTATTGGTGTCATAAATGTGCCCGCAAGTAGGCTTGCAAAGAGGACCGCAGAAAAAGCATGTAAAAAGATTTGCCCAATTGCAACTTACTTTTTATTTATTCCACACTATACACCAGGAAGTCAAAAACTCAAAATTTACAGATACACTGAGGAAATAATGCCATGCTCTGTGAAAAGGGGGTTTAATGCATTCGTTTAAAAGTACCCACCCATGCCAACCTGTGCAATCCGTGCAGGCTGACCTGAGTAGACATTTTTTGGCTCTTGGTAAATTTTCTGCATGTCAAGGGACCAGTCTACCTCATAATTTAGTCGATTCTTAGACAAAATGGATTTTATGGATCCCAAATTACGTGAGACTTGCTTTGTATAATGGATCACGGAGATGCATTAAATCCCTTTTTGACAGAGAATGGCACATTTGTAAAACGGTACATTGAATACGACTCGTCGATGAACGTTTTCAAGATTCAAGTGGCCCGCAACATGCAAAATGAGACCTTGGGACATTTGCGTAAAGTGTCATCCCAGATTAGCCTGCGCAGTCCGCGCAGGCTAATCCGAGACGGCACTTTACGACTACATAAGATTTTTTCATACAGTAGACTTTCGTGAAACAGAAAATTGCACAAAAACAGGAAGTGTCGTCTCGGATTAGCCACAGACTGCACAGGCTGATCTGGGACGTCACACTTTTACGCATATGTCCGATGGCCCCTTTTCGTGTGTTGCACGCCAAGTGTTAGTTGTAAATTTCGAAAGAAGGGAAAATACTATTGAAATCATTCGCTGCAAACAAAATAAAATCGACTTTTTTCAAGGTCTTAAAAACACGGTTTTATCGCGAATGACGACAATCTTGGACATAACTTCGGGTAGCGAGCGTTTTAGATTAAAGATCAGACTGCAGCGATCAGACTGCTCGTTTTATGCAGTCTGATCTTGATCTATGCTGTCCACAAATGCGGTCTTACTTGCCCGGGCCAGTGAAAGATTAGTATCGTTAGGCGAATGCTCAGTAAGAGTACAACTGCGTAAGGTCATTATCCTTTTCGTTGGACTTACTACTTTCTCTTTGGCTCGCTGTATATAACCCTTTACCGGACAAAACATATTTTAACGACCGACCCTGAAGGATGCCGATAAAAACATTGCGAAAAATAAGAAAATGATGGTAACCAGCATTTTTCCCACATTGTTAACTACCCCCGCCCCCACTGGGAAATCACATGATTTCAGCCATATTTAATTTGTCGTCTGTAATTACTTTCTATATAGAATGGACGTGTATGAACATTCTACGTTGTCCAGTATGGGGATAATCAACTCGAGACTATAATGTATGTCTTCTTTCGTAAGTGTTTCGTATCAACATGTCTCTGTTTTCGGAAAGGAATGGGGCTTTTTTCAACAACTCTTCGGTCTTTACTTTGCCTGACAATAATACTTCAAAATTGCAGCTTCTGTTTCTGAAAACGTTTCTCGAAATAGGCAAGCTTCTTTTCGTTTGCTACATTTTCACATATATATGAGCCATGCTCTGTGACAACTGTGAAAAGGGGGCTTATTGCATCTGCAAAAGATATCGACCAAAGTCGGCCTGCGTCTGGGCCGAAAATCTTTGCTACTGGTCCATTTTCTGCAGCTTAAATGACCAGTATACCTCATAGTTCAGGGCCCGTATTCACCAACCATTCTTAAGAACGTTCTTGGTCTTAGTCTCCAGAATTTTCTAAATTTGAAAGTAACACAAGTTCTAATTGGCTAAACCATTTGGTTTAGCCAATCAGATGTTGTGTTACTCTCAAATTTGTTGTTGTTATACAAAATGGATGTTATGGTTCCATCATACTGTGACGACATGCTTGGTATAATGCACCACAGAGATGCATTAAGCGTCCTTTTGCCAGAGCATGGCTCACATAAATATCTAACACGTGATCAACAATGGATTACACCGGCGTTTTCAAGGTTGCCCGCTGCAAGTTTGTTTCTCGAGGAACTGAGTTAAAAGAAAGTTGAATTTTCTAGATTCACCTCTACCACCTGCTTTTGCAATAATATAGGACCTGTAGTTAAACAGTGTGTAATAATTTTCAACATCACCAGGCACGGCGCGATAATTCGTTTTACATCGACTTGAGCAGTTTTGCACAATGAATCAAAGTGCTGAAATTTCTGTTGTACTTCCTATTTTCGTCATCTTTATGTATGCTGTCTTTTCTCTCTGCGTAAATGCATCTCATGTCGAAAGTGCAATGAAATCGGCCAGTCGTTTTCCCTCATTCTATTTTTGTATCGATTTTCTACTTAAAAGTATAGCCCACTACAGACAGTCTGTTATTTTTTACCCTAAGAAAAGCTACAAGATACACTTTTTTTTTTTTTTAAACATTCAGAGTGCTACCAGTTTTCCTTCATCCCAGGTGTTGTTGTACTAGTTGTTGTTGTTTATGTAGATTATGTCATTGTTATTGTATTTACCTAACACCCTAGCAATTACTAAAGTTCGGTTTACAGCATACAGGAAGTTAAACGAAATGTCACACAATAACGATTTTATCTAAACTAAATATATAATTGTAATAGCAAAATATACAAACACAAACAATATATAGTTGAAATAACAAAATATACATGAATAATGATTATATAGAAAAAACAAAAACAAAAAACAAAAAATGTATACATGTAAATACCATATCACACAACTTTTGAAGCATACTGTATTTGAATTTTAAATTACAAATATTATTTGTATATCTGAAATCACAGCAAGACGGGGACGTTTCAAAAATATCATACAACCTTGTGTTGTTGATCTCTCTCTCTCTCTCTCTCTCTCTCTCTCTCAATAACACACTATCGAGAAAATGTAAATCTTTTATTAAAACAAAAGATTAAAATAATATTTTAATATTGCAAGAAACGTGAAAGGAAAGAAATATATGACAAAACACGGAAACATCAATCAAGCAATATTTCATCTTCATGACTGTTCTTTTCCTATCAGTTACTTCATGATTGTACTTTATAAAGATGATAAATATTCATGTATCAATGAATTCTTATTTCATTTGAAAGGTTCGTTTACGTTTACTTGCACAGTATCTAAATACCATTCAAAAGCTCGAAGCAAGATACCTAGAAAGGAGACAGTGATATTATCACATCTTTACAAGCCAAGAGAGACACTCTGCACTGCACTCTTCACAACTCGGCCGATTCCGTAATTTTGAGCCGAACTAGCACTCGTGGCTTGCCGAATGTTCGTTCTGCTGTCCTATCAGTCATTGTAAGGAGAGGAGCGAAGTGATATTTTATCCTTGGCTTGCGAAGATATACAGTATTAGAATTTATTATGTATCAAATTCAATTAACTCTAGCAAAAAAATCGATTATTATGTAAATCGATTCCAAATAGGTAATCTCCATATAAAATTTGCTTTAGAGAGCGTATCAATTCAACAAAATTTAATGTAAAGTTAACTTTTCGATCGATAATCTATTGACCAAAGTACCGGAGATAAAAAAAAAAAATGTTCCATCTGTGCACGGTGAACCCCTAGGGTCACTCCAAGATCTACATGGTTTGTAATCCAGAAGTTGTGAGCTCGAGTCTCACCCTGCCAAAATTCTTTTCGGGGACTTAGGACAGTCATTGCAGCAGGAGTCATTCCTCTTTCACGCTCAGCAATGTTTCGTCGATGCAATGTGGGACAGCAACCAGTGACATTAAAAGAACGTTGTGCGAAATGCTGGCAAAGAAACCTCTGGAAACTATGATTAGTTGAATTTGCCGCCGTGATATGTCTGAAATAACGTTGGAAACGTCGTTAAACAAGAAATAAAACAATTAATTCTTCATGTAAACGTACGAAACCATGGATATGTTTAACCCTTTCCACACCAAAGCAAGCCATCACATAATGATCCAAAATATTCCATTTGTATAACAACCGACTGAATCCTGAGATACACGGGTCCTTCAAAATGCAGAAAATTGACCTATAGCAAACAATTTTAACCCAGGTCAGCTTGCGCGGACTGCGCAGGCTGACCTGAGTCGAAACTTTGTGCAGATGCATTAAACCCCATATTCACAGAGCATGTCTCATACACTTAGCGTGCTCGTGGTAAACTTCTAAAACAATCTGGGAAAAAGAACATACACGTAAATCAACGCTGTCCTTCTTTGTCAGTTCAGTCTAACTCAAAACCCATCATAGCTAATTACCTCCTGAAACTAATTTGCGTTATACGACATTGAAATAATTCTTGTACAATAGGGGCGATCAACGTAGGTTATGGGTAATGCGTATAGGGACATTGGTTTTGTGCTGCAGGACGCAAAACTTCGTCAATCCTGGGCTGCATTTCACTTAAAGTGCATAGATGTACGCAAATTATTTGGGATTAAATATACACGCATACGATCCCTGCTCTACCCAAAAGTATGAGCTGGCGTAAAGTTGTTCATATATTTACTCAAATCGCAAAGTTATGCAGTTTAATGAAAAAAGTTCTCAGACTTTATGTTTGTTAACCTTTTACCGCACAATGCCGCCTTTTGACGCCCCTGGAAAAGAAGCCTTTTGAAAACATTGTGGGAAAAGGAGAAAATGCTGGTAACCAGCATTTTCTCTTTTTCCCACAATGTTTTCTACCCTATCAAAGAAAAATTGCACCATTTGGGCCACATTGAAATTGTCGTCTGCAAATGCTTTCAATTTGGACATGGCTAAAACTTTGTCGTATGGTAAAGGATTAACCTAATTCGCAAATTTCGTGCGTACGTAGTTTAGTGAAAGGCAGCCCTGAAGAAGAGAACTAGTAAAGTGTTACATTTTAGCATACTTTTCTTACCCCAGATTGAGTACTGTCTAATTCGGTTAACAAAAGCTATGTTCTAAATTTTTAAATGCGAATGAACAAATAGGACCCCAAAAAATTTAAAAAAAAAAAAAACGGGGGGGCGGGTAACAATGTCACCGGTCTCTCAGCAACTATAAATGGCAAGAAAATACATCTAACTCTTTACCAAACAGTTCCGTGTTATAATGAGCCTGAAGTTTCTAAACACTCAAAGACATTTCCAATCAGTCGAACCATATTTGATTTGTAGACTGCAAACGCTGGAAAGTTTGGCAAGACTAAATTGTTATCGCTTGGTAAAAAGTTAAACCATTTACATGTTCCTCGAAAAATCAAGACATTTCAATGAGATTGAGAAATTCATTGCATCTCTCGATGTCCTTCAATGTTTGAATAAACCATTGTCCGAATGACTCCACGCCCTTTCCGACATCTCTAGTTTTCGGTTTTTCTCACTGGCAAACCATGCCAACTGTCCGCTTTGTGTCACCACCAGGTGCCATCTGTTTGCCTTCTAACACAGATTTTCAGGAGACGACCCGGGATACATCCCTATAAATTACTGTACTTGTACTCAATATGAAATATATATCTGAGCTATGCTCTGTGAATACAGGGTCTATTGCATCTGCGAAAAGCGTCTACCAAAGTCAGTCTGCGCAGTCGGCATAGGCTGACCTCGGTCAACACTTTTTGCTATTTGTAATTTTCTGCATGTCAAAGGACCATTCTAACTCCAGATCCAATCGATTATTAGACTAAATGGATTTTATTAATCCATAATTGTATGATGACTTGTTTCATATAATGCATCATGGAGATGCATCAAACCCCCTTTTTTCCAGAGCATGACGGACAGCGTATCGGCTAAACTTTTTTAGGCAGTCCAAAGGTTAAACCTCTATAAATAAATATCATCAGTTAAAAGAAAGATCCGTATAAGTTTCAACTGTCAATGGTCCTCTGCAGCAAGTGTACATCCAAGTGAATTATTTTGGAAGATCGGGAAGATTGAGAAATTCGTCGTAATTCTTGACATCCCTCATTGTATGAATAAACCATTGTCCGAATGAGTCTACACCTTTCCCGAAACCTTTATCATCCCCTTCTTCCTCGCTTTGAACCAATCCGTTTGTCAGCTTTGTGTCACTATCAGGCGCCATGAAGTACGGGATCGAAAACCTGTCTACGCCAATATCTACCACCCTGTGTCTGGTGGCCTTGAAGCGACCTTTTGTTAACCGCACAAAAGTGTCTCCAATGTTCATTACCAATTTACCGGGACAAGGTTTAGCCCGTGCCCAACGGCCGTCGTCCATCAAAATTTGGAGACCGGTATATCCGAAAGTGGTTACCAAGGTTATCATCTCGGAATCGGAATGGTCTCCAATCGTTATCCATTCACCATTTTCCGTGATGGCATTTGGAGGTGGAATGCGATCTCCCCAAGGGGGATAGTGATTAAGGCGAACTGTTGAGCACGGTGTGTCACCAAACATGTCTGGAAGGGTATTTTCCGGTAACCCCAGCCCAGCACAAATCAAACGAAGAATTTCTAAACCTGCTTGATGCATGCGCTCGAAGTGACCTTGAAGAATGTTCTTGAAGGCAACGCTGCCATCTTCTTCTGGCCATACTGAGTCCTCGTATAGCCAGTTTCCGTTCCTCTTATCTTGGTCAGTGACGTCACGTCCAAAATCAAATCCTTCCACCCTAGTAGGTGTATCTTCAGCCACAGGAAAATAACCCCTATAAATATTTTTGTTTGACGGATTCCATTGTTTGCGTATGATTGTTTCTTTAAAGGATCTGGGTTTATTGAAGAACCACTCACAACATTTCATCAATTCATCTTGGTCATAACCGTCAACGTTGGCCACAGAGGCGAATCCGATATTTTCTAGGATGTGGACTATTTTCTTTCCCTCGGCAACGCGGTCTTTCCTGGCATGTCGGAGATCTATGACCGGTAACTCGACCTCTTCGTGATCCATAACAACTTTTCTATTCCTTGACTCTCTCTGCAACAACCTGGAAGGAATATTGAAATTTTTGGGTACACAAGAAACTTTGTGATTCTAAGTATACACGATTCCTATAATGTTTCTCAGCCTGTACCCGGTATTTTCTCCTTTTCTCACAATGTTTTCCATGCTATGAAAGACAGGAATTGTCATCTGAACAACATTTAATTTGTCGTCTGCAAATCCTTTCAATTTGGTCAAATGACAATTTTTGTGGTTTGGTAAAGCGTTAATTCTTTTATTAAGAATCATCATTCACGATACCTATAATGATAGAGATAAACGTATAAGCATGTAATCGCAAAACCATATCTGTACTGAACGATAACCGCTGAAAGTAAGCGAAAAAGTTGCTGTTTTCCTGATTTATAAATCAAACCTCCATGGCAAAGATCCATTACGAAGAAAAATAAACATATTGATACAAACAAGTGCCTTACCTGTTTCTCCCTCTATAAAAATATCAAATATAGATCTACATCTAAACGAGAACAGCTCTTTCAATTATGTAGTCTTAGGTCTGTTGATCGTAGATTAAGTAAGCGTTTCTATTATATCATATTTTTTTTTGCGTCATAACCCTAAACAAATTTGCAACAAAACTGAGATCATCAAATTGAAGCGACTAAATTGCCTTTTCAATCATGCAAGACGCTTCTTCAGTCTTTTGCTCGCTTAGTTTTAGTTACATTTCTTTTTTCTTGGCAACTGCCAAACGAAGCAAATTCGCTTGAGGGGACTTTCAAAAAGATTCTTATGGAAATAAGATTATCAACGTTAAGACGCAAATTTTGGTTTTACCCGTTTTCAGCCTTTTGCTCGTCCATTTTTAATTACATTTTTACGCTAGCTCATTTGCAACTTTGAAATAATCTCTGTAGAATTGAGATTATCTACATAAATTGTTCAAAGATTGATACATTTGAAAATATTTTGACGAAAGGAGAAATTGCTCGTTACGAGCAATTTCTCCTTTTGCCAAAGTGTTTTCAAAAGGCTATTTAAAAAAAAAAGTCTTCAGGGAGTGGTAACGCGGTAAATAAGTTTTAAAAGCGCAATGCGAAAAGCGTTGTAGATAAAGGAAAAAATTAAAATATGAATTACCTTTTATAATGTAACCAGGATGTCAGATTTTGCGCATAACAAAATTAAATAATCAATTTTTCCACGAAAGCACACACACACACACACAAAAAAACCGAAAATATCGGTCTCGTCAATCAAATATCGTAATTATTAAATTTATTGGCTTCGATCCAAATACATGTAATAAATTCCCCTCATACATCGGCCACACAACAAATATGTTGACAGTGAAATTTAGAATCCGGTATGATCGGGCAATGAATATTACACACACTTTAACTCTCCGGGAATCTCTCTGGGTTCTTGTAAATACTTTCTCTTCATGTAATCTTAGTCGTAAACACAACAGCCACAAACAGGCAAATCAAAAACGAAATGATTAGTGGGTACAAGGTAATGAAATTACGTGCTGTTTGATCCTGAAGTATGTGAGCCATGTTCTGTGAAAAGGGAGTTTAATGCATCTGCAAAAAAGAATCGACTCATGTCAGCCTGCGCAGTCCGCGCAGGCTGACATGAGTCGAAACTTTGTGCCATTGGTAAATGTTCTGGATTTCAAAAGACTATTGTATCTCATGATTCAGTTGATTGTTACACAAAATGGGTTTTACGAATCCTTAATACTGTAATGACTTGCTTGGTATCATGCATCAAGCGCCCTTTTGACAGAGGAGGGTTATTTTATTACGTCAGATTTACGTCTGATGTTGCTGCCTTTTTTTGCTTGCATTTTCCCTAACTCTTTACCGCACGACGAAATTCTAGATTTGTCTAAATCCCAAAGCATTTGCAGACTTCAAATTTAAATGTGGTTCACTTTGTAGGATTCACCTTTGAAATGGCAGAAAACATTGTGGGAAAAGAATAAAATGCTAGGCAGTAACCAGCAATTCCCCTTTTCATAGAGTGTTTTCAAAAGCCTTTTTTTCTACAGTTTGTTAAAATACATGATTCTTTGAAAGGTTATAAATTGTTTCCTTGTACACATATGCAAGTGTTCGGATATGTTTTAGGAAACAACAATATTAAGAAGAGGCAGTTTTTGTTTTCATGCAACATGCAATTAAATGTACATCAACATCACATCCTTCGCGTTTTTTTCAAAATATCGATTTTATTAAATACCGTATTTATGCTTTGTGTCACTCGAATATTCGAATTATTAATAGGAAAAATAACCGTATACAGATAAGGGGATAGATCGTGGGCGTGCGAGGTTTGGGAAATGTACTGCCTCGACCGATCCTTTCTCGTAAAACGATTTTCAGAATTGGTTTGAGACATTTTTTTTTTCATATTTTATCTGGTGGTATGCGCTTCTATGAAACGTTGCTATTTTCAACAAGTAATTACAGTAAAAGAATAAGAACAAAAAATATGAAAAGAATGAGATCTAACTTTTGGTTCAGACATATGTTCCTTTTAAACCACCCTTTAGTTTCCGAAGCATTGCGGGAACTCGCGGAGAACTGTTTGTCAACAAGTTAAAGACGTTCAAGAAGTGTTGGCTTGTAAAGATTTTTTGTGTATGAAGACATGTACCGGTCGAACTCGAATTGTTGTTAATATTTTACTTATCGATGCTTGTTTATCTAGTTAGGTAGGTAGGTAGGTAGGAAGAAAGAAAGAAAGGAAGGATTCACTGATCGATGAATCGATCGATCGATCGACCGACCGACGACCGACCGATTGATCGATCGATCGATCGTCTGATTGATTGTGGAAAAATTTCTGTCATTTTAACAGCACTAGGACCATTATCCCCCTGGCGATTACAGAACTTACCGCTGGACATTACCGATCTTTTTTTTTTTGTTAACGTTTTACTAAACGACAAACTTTTGGACTCAACCAAATTGAAAGCATTTGCAGACGACAAATCAACTGTAACTCAAATGATGATTTCTGTCTTTGATAGGGTAGAAAACATTGTGGGAAAAGGAGAAAATACTGGTTACCAGCATTTTCTCCTTTTCCCACGATGTTTTCAAAAGCCTTCTTCTTCAGGGTCGTTAAAAGTCATGATTATGTGGTAAAGGGTTAATTAAATCAGATTTACACGTAACTTTCCCCTGTGCTATTTCGGCCTTTTATTGGTATATAGCAAGTTTCGGCTGTGAATGGAAAATCATTGCAGTTGACCTCTTTCCGGATGCCAAATGTATGAAATCGGCCTCTTTCGACCCCTGAAATAGAATTCCACGAGACTCAAAAATATTTCCATTTTAAAGGCATGACTAAACAAGAGGAAAGTCTGTATGGATCCAAGATCAAGGTGCACGTTCTGTGCAGTCTGGTTGTGGTCTATATAACACTAAAACCTTTTGCTGCTTAGCCGGGCTCGATGATTTTTTCGGACAGTGTGGATTTGGATCAGACTGCACATAAAGTACTTCTGGGTCTATGATCAGCACTGCCTGATGGAGGAAATGTTTAAGACGATAAGAAATTGAAATTGAAACATTTGGTTTTTAATACTGAACTCATTTATTTTCTCACTCTTTTTCTTTTTAGCAGTTTAGGAGATAATAATAATATTTATACTCACTCTCTACAGTTGGTTCAAAATTATACGAAAAAGACAAAGGAAAACATATCTATAAAAGGTGATTTGAAAACATTGAGACGGAAATATGACATTTAAAAAAAAGATTATTCGAAACTGACCGCTTCACATACAGAGTAGATTCTTCACATTTATAATATACACATGTAGCAGTTATTGCCCTTGGTTTACTATCGGTTGTTCATGTTTATATCATTGCTATTGTATATTACGAGATACATATACTTGTATAAGTCAATAAAATCTATCTATCTATCTATCTATCTATCTATCTATCTATCTATCTCGTCTGCAAAAGCCCCTGTTTTCGCTCAATGGCGCTGAGAGGGTTTTTATTTTTGAAGCTCAGAGCTCTTAAGCACAAAATTTACTCTTTAATTGCGGAAAGTGAAAACCAAGATCAAACTACAGAGAATATGAATGCACTGAGCAGTCTAATCTTAATTCTGCTCTGTCGGAGACAGTACTGTATTTTTTCCGGACAGTTTTCCACATACTAAGGAAAAGTATACATTTGCGCCCCCCCCCCCCCCCCCCCCCCCATGTTTGATGTATTTCAGGAATCGTGGATGTCAGGGATTTTGTGAGCAAATCCGTTGTGATACGTGTCGTTGGTCGAATGCCACAAAAACCTGTCATCATACAAGCGATTTTGCGTTATCTTATTTTCCATTTTTTAAGTTTTCCTTCCTTTTCGATAATTCATATTGTTGTGTTCTGAAGTAATGACACATGCGCATTGAAACGTCAAAGAATTTCCGGTAAAAGGTGAGCAGAAGTGCATAATTTTGTGAATTATCTAAGTCCACAAATTACAGCATCGACAACGTTTCCTCTCAAAAGGAAATCTTAATTTCCACTCTAATAAACTTACAGGGATAGTCGATTATTGGAAAACATTAACAACTGGCTAATTTATCTAACGTAGGATATTTTTAATTGCAGTGCTTCAAAGCTCAAAGCCGTTTTCTTCTGTTAAATTTTGCATTGTAGATCGACTTGTTATATCCTCTTCACCTCACTTATCGTGCATGAAAGGAGACTGGAGTTACGTGTATTTTAGAATCCAGTTTTTTTTTTTATATAATGTCATATATTTTATAAATTGGACCGACCTTGATTTATCTTTGAATGAAATCTGGTCCGATTCCGTTGTTCATATCATTTCTCAAGAAATGTAGCCATGTAGACCTTTGTAAAATTTTGGATTACTTCTCATATAAGCATCATGCATGCAAAATCAATTATTTGTAACATAATATTCAATGAGGTTCATCTATTTTAACTGTTAGAATAAAACAAAGGCAAAGCTTCAATACCATTGACATGAATAATGTGAGGAATAAATATATAGATCTAACAAAAGTATTGCTTGAAAACAGTTTTGTTTTTTTTTTATTATTTTGCAGCTGTTTTGCGTATAAGTGTAAATTTTGCATTGTCTTGTAAGTCACGTGACCTGTTCAGATGTTGTAACCAAAACATTCGGTAAAAAGGCACTGTTTTTATTACCTGTTTGGAACACATTTCATTGCACGATAACTATGGTATGCATGATAATTGAGATTTGACAATATATCATCTAGTAATTAGTAGTTGTAGAGTAAAGTAACAGCAGAGTAGTTTCCAATTCAGCGAAATCCATTGTGGAAGAATTGATTTCAGTAAGATTAACTCTTTGCCAAAGAAAAAAATGTTGGGCTTAAAGTGCTTGCAGACAATAAAGGTAGCTTGATCTTTTTACCACACAATCACACATAACAACCTTCAGAGAGAAGGCTTTTAAAAACATTTCTGGAAAAGGAGAACATGCAGATTATCCGCATTTTCTGCTTTATCCATAATGGTTTCTGTTTGTTCAAAGGCAGATCCCACAACTTGAGCAAACTTTAATTTTTAATCTGCATTTTTTTTTTATTTGGACTCATACAAAATTCTGTCATTTTGTAAACAGTTACATGAACATTTAACCATTGCTGGGTAGAAGACATTGATGGAAAACAAAAAAAAAGCTGATTTCTCCTGTTCCCATAATGTTTTCAGCCTTCTTCTTAAGGGTCGTTTCAGCATAGGATTTTTTCTGTAACAATGAACTTATTTCATTCAGGAAAATCTCAGTGAACAGCTCATAAATAACCTTTTTTGTTCTTTTTAATGCAGGCTTTTGTACACATCATTTAGACGGAGAAGATGAGCAGCTCTGAGGAAGTGTCATGGATATCGTGGTTTTGTGGTTTGCGTGGAAATGAATTTTTTTGTGAGGTAATGCCAATCTAAAATACATGTACACTCAAAATTGGTAGATTTGACAGCAGCCCCTTCCACTGTAATCATTTCAAAATTGCTTGTTGTAGCTGAGACTCAGCCAATCAGACCGGAGCATCAAAAGCTTTTTTGTTCATCCTTTGAAGTTATGATGATGTATTGTGCCATAAATTTGAAGTTGTTAGTATGTCTGCCTTCTCTTACATAACTTAATGTAGAAATTTTATTGGCAAACAGAAACTCATAAAGATAAACAGAAGATGACTTTATACAGATGGGCTCCAAAGAAATGTTGCAGTTAGCTGAATTTAGCATGAACGATACATACTTCCAGATTTGTTATTCAACATTAAAATTATGATTGGTAAAATAGAAAAGTTTTACAAAAACTAAGATGTATTAGATGTATTACAGGGATACAATTGAAAAGTAGGAAGAGAAGATTGCATGTAAAATATCCTTTAGCCATATATCTATCTTGGGAAAAAAAAAAAGAGCCCCCCCCCCCCCCCCCCCCCCCCCCCGGAAAAAAAAAAAAAAAAAAACATGAAAAACGTGGATAGTAAGCTATAATATGTACCGTATATCCAATGAATTTCAGGTTGATGAAGACTATATTCAGGATAAATTCAACTTAACAGGGTTAAATGAGCAAGTTCCCCACTACAGATCAGCCCTGGATATGATTCTAGATCTTGAACCAGGTAAGGAATTTATTTTTCTCCCAAAGGTTACAAAAGCCTTCTGTGAGCCTCAGATGTTGGAGTAGTACTGGGAGTGTGCAGGGGTGTGAAGTTCCATTCTCCAACTCATACTGGCAAGTAAATTTAAGCTTTGGGTGGGAAAAAAATGTGGCAAGTTTGTTCTACCGGGTGTGTACAGGTTTAATTTTGAAAAAGTAAAATGTATTTTTATCTGTCAGCAAACTCAAAACAAAAGTAAAACCTAAAACATCCAGTTGTCATTTCAATGAACAGGATGTGTTATGTCAGATTGTTTCAATTACTCATACACATTTTCTGAGTGCTTGACAGGTTCTTCTTTTTGTTGACAACTGCTTATGAATGCAATATTGAACACATCCTAATCTGTCTGTATCAACACCAGTTGTTACTAGGTTATCTTATTTTATGTAAGAGGCATATGATCACAATTTGGGAAGAAACCATGGGGAGGGGATGACAAGAAAACAGAGTCTGGAAAGATTCTGTAACAAAGTGTCTTAAAACTTCCTAGCACAATAGATTTACACTCTTTATTGTGTAGTCATAGGTATTCATTCTTTCTATAATTACTGACAACTGGTATTTTAAAATTTTGTATTGTGTTTTTTGTTGTGTTTATTCAATTTATGTATTAGCGTAAAACTTACAGGGTGTTGGAATACTGCATAGAAGAACCAGGAATGACACAACTTGCTTCTATTTCTTTGATTAATAATCTTCCTAAAGGTCATTGGCTGAAATGAATTGCATAGGATTTCACATGTGTGCGAAAAAAAGCATCCGATTACATCCAATATTCTGTAGATTTATTATTAGAATGTAAAAAGTTGCAAAAAACCCCAAGTCTCCAAGATTTAACCCTTTCCCAAACGACAAATTTTGGACTGGTCCAAATTGAAAGAGTTTGCAGATGACAATTTTAAATTTGATGAAAATGGCAGACAGTTCTCAGAAAGGGTAGAAAACACTGTGGGAAAAGGAGAAATTGCTCGTTATGAGCAATTTCTTCTTTTCCCACAGTGTTTTCAAAAGACTTGTACTGCAGACACGTGAAAACCAGGGCTTGTTTGGGAAAGGGTTAAGGAGTAATAAATATTTAATTTATGTATTGTACCGCTAGTTTGGAAATCTTAATGGGAAAGGAAACAATTGTTTTTATAAGCAATTCATTTATGTTTGCATGTATACTAATGCTTAGTAGGCTTAATATCAGTCTGTATGGTAAATGGTCAACTCTTTTACAAACAGTACAGTGTTGTTATAGCTAGGAGGAAGACTGTTCTTGAAAACTTTGTGAGAAAAGGAGGAAATTCTGGTTTCCAGCATTTCCTTCTTTTTCCTGCAGTGTTCAGATCCTTTGGAAGACAAATTTCAGCTAGAGCTAACAATTAGACATGGTTCTGTTGCAGATGATGAACTAGAAGATAATCCCAATCAGAGTGACCTTATAGAGCAAGCAGCAGAGATGTTGTATGGTTTGATACATGCTAGATATATCATGACCAATAGAGGAATAGCACAAATGGTAAACACAGGGCTTTGTCCATCAGACATCCTAAATGATTCATGCTCTGTGAAAAGGGGGCTTAATGCATTTGCGAAAAGTATCAACCCAGGTCATTCTTCACAATCCACGCAGGCTAACCTGGGCAAAACTTTTCCCTAATGGTAAATTTACTGTATGTCAAAGGACCACAGCCTACCTCATGATTCAGTTGGTTGTTTGTTAAAATGGACTTTATGGATCTATGGTCATTTGATGACTTGCCATGCTTGGTATCATGCATCACAGTAATGCATAAAGCTCCCTTTTACCAGAGCATGGCTGAAATATTGTTTAATTTAAAATTCCATGACTAGTAACCTAATTGACTCACAATGTTTGGTTACAGCCAACCAGATGGCTTGTTTTGAAATTTAGAATTACCATACTTATTGACCCTTATCCTGCTAAATAAGTGAAATGAAACTTTCGTGCCAATAGTAAAACCCCAAATATTGCTTTTTCAAAAGTATTATTTGGGGGGTAATATATCCCCTTATCGGACAGTGTAGATCCAAGATCAGACTGCATGTTCTGTGCAGTCTGATCTTGATATACATTGTATGCAAAAGGTCTGCAAGTCCCGCTTAGCAGCGTTTGGGTTAACTCTTTACCAAATAACAAAGTTTTAGACTCAATTACATAAAAGCACCTGCAGGCAATTATAAAAATGCAGTTCATCTAATGATTTCTGTCTTTGATAGGATGGAAAACATTTTGGGAAATGGAGAAGATTTTGGTCACCGGCATTTTCTCCTTGTCGCACAATGTTTTCAAAAGCTTTCCTTCTTCAGGGTCTTTAAAGTTTGGATTGTGTGGTGACTGGTGAAGGGGATGGATGTGGCCTGTATTTTTGATAAATGCCAGACCCCATTTCCATTACAATACAAGAATTTCAAAAGTCTGGGTTGTGGTAAAGTGTTAATATAAATATTTTTTGAAAAAAGCTTTATGAGAAGTAATGTGCTTCTTTTCCTAAAATGTTTTCAAAAAGAGACATTTTGCATTCCTTCCAATATTTTCTCCATAGTGCCTTTTGCAGTGGTTGATGTTAAGTCTATGAATAGCTTTTACAGCTAGTTACAGTAAACACTTAACTCTTTTAGGGTTAATTACAACTGAAGTTTTCATGCAAGAAAGATTGGCAATAGAATATGAAATGTTATTGCCCAATGTCAATGCTGTTTTTTCCGTGGACTGAAAATGTTAAGTATGTGTATTTGGCAGGGTCCTGTGTGGCTCAGTGGTAAAGTTTAGGACCTGTAACTTGGAGGCCCTGGGTTTGAGCCTCACTGGAAGCACTGGGTTTTTCATGGGAGTGGGAAGGACAATCCAGATCCCAAGCCTAATACTGGTGAAACCCAGGATATACACGAGTATGTGAGCTGTCACCATGATATGAATGAAATGATTTTGAAAGTGACATAAAACACCATTCAATCAATCAGTCACTCAAACATTTATTTGGCTGTACAAGTGATTAACACTGTGAAATCTTGATTAATTTGAGTTCACAGTGAGAGGGCACTAATTTTTAGATGGACTCTTCTTGTTGATCATTTAAGCAAGAAAACCATTTTAACCCTTTACCAAACAATCACATGTTTTAACAACCTTGCGAAATAAATTTTTTGAAACCAGCATTTTCTCCCTGTCACACAATGTTTTCTACCCTGTCAGTTGCAAAATCCACCATTTCAGCCACATTTAATTTGTTGTCTGCAGATGCTTTGAATTTGGACCAGTCTATCTATGTGTTGTTTGATAAAGGGTTAATACTGTTACAGACCGTCTCCATAGTTTGTGGAAGATAGTATTAACCTTAGAGAGTTGAGCACATCTATATTGCTATGTGCTGTAGAAGCATGCCATTATTTAATTGTGTCTGCTTTTCTACACACTTGCTATGGCGTGTGTGAGCAGATATTTCATTTCAAAGATCTGATTTTAAATTGAGGGGAAAATGTTACATAAAAAATGTTTTAAAAGAAAATTGGAAGGAAACTATCAGTTTTGACAGAAATACAAAGCTAGGCCTTGATTTTTAGTGGACAGTATGAGAATACTTTAGACTTGTCTATATTTCAACATCAGTTAAATGATTTTTTTGGGATATGATAAATGGATGGGAATTAATCTTTTAAGTACAATACATAACTTGGTCGAATTGATTACATGCCTCTAGCTACACTGATGATGATGTTATAGAAGTGCCATTTGCCATTTAAAAAAAAATTGCGGCTCAGTTTTTGAGAGGGTTACCTTGTCATAACAAGCATTTCATCCAAAGTTTTTATGTCTTGTTGGTGTCAGGGATGATAATCCTATGAAAATTCTGACTGTTGCATTAAGTTTTATCGTATTAAGTGACTGGTGAGCTGTTAAGGAGAATGCATACCCAGGCAATGGGTATAGTTGCTTTTCAGACAGTGTAGAACAAGATCAGTTTGTCCACAGGAACATGCATTTTGATGTCCTCTCTATACCGCCCTATATTTTACCCTATTTTCTAGCCAGAATTTGTTTTGTAAATACAATATCTGAGATTTTCTAGTGACTGTGAAGAAAATCAATTTATAACATCATTTTAACTCAGAGGGTTACATTATTTGATATGCAGTGTCTTTTGTTATGTTTCCTAGGAAATGGCATTGAAAATACCTACTTAACCCTGTACAACACAATCCTGAGTTTTAAAAACCCTTACGGAGGGTGCTTTTGAAAATGTTGTGGAAAAGGGAGAAAATTATGGTTGCCAGCATTTTCCCCTTTTCCCACAATGTTTTCTAAACCTTATGAGAAAATCCCATCATTTGAGCCTCAATTAATTTGTTGACTGCAAAGGCTACCAATTTGGTCAAGTCTGAAGGTTTGTCCTTTGTTATAGAGTTATGTAAAATTTCATATGCTTATTTACATGCAAAGCTGAATAAACACAAACAGGTGTAAGTTGCAGTATTGTTAAGTATATGCACATGTTTTTCAGATTGAGAAATGGCAACAGGGAGATTTTGGATACTGTCCACGTGTATATTGTGAAAATCAGCCAATGTTACCTATAGGTGTGTATCCAGTTTTCGACAAAGTGTAGGAGTTACAATACTTAAGAAGTTAACTCTTTACCTGAGAACTAAATTTTTTCTCCTTCAGACGGAAATAAATGAAATGTGGCACAATTGATAGGATTTGTTTTTAAAAGAACTGAAATCATTGTGGGAAAAGCAAAAAGATGTTGGTTTAGATCACTTTCTCCTTTTCTTGCAATACTTTCAAATGTCTTTTCCTCAGGGTCATTAATGCACAGGATTGTTTGGTAAAGGGTTAAAGCATACAAGTCATACTTACACTGTAATCTCCTGTTTGTACATAAATCTGTAGTGGAGTATTTGGATGAAGATATACAGTAAAACCTCGATAATTCGAAGTCCCACGGGGACAAGCAAAATGCTCGAATTATCGCAATTCTCGAATTATCCAAAATATCAGTGAAAACAAAGTTGCATTCCGTTTAAGATCGGCAATCAAAGTATACTTCCCCGAGCAATACAACCGAATTTTTGTTCTTTTTTTTTTTCATAACATTCAAAGAATATCACATCAAGTGATTATTTTTGTAAATTCATGTGTTTTGATTGTATGAGTTCTTGGAAATTAATCACTCTAAGTCACCTTTTTTCCAGGAAGGTCGGTACTGTAGTTTTTATGAAATCGTAAAATTTCGCCTGTTGCATTCGCCCCCAATAACTGTCACCCCACAGGAAAGTATGCAAACTTTTATTTGTTTACTGAGAAAACGTCAGAAGGTAATATTGATATGGTGCTTGCACTATTCTTGAAAATAAAAATTCGAAAATTTACACTTATATCTTCCTCCAACACTGGTGTTTCCCTGAAATATATTTGAATACGGCGACATGCAGCTAGAAATGAGTTGAAAACGATCGAAGAATGAAAGTGGGCAAGATGTCAAAAAATTTAAAAAAAGAAAGAATGTGCGATTTACTTCTGGCTAAAACTCAAGAATGTAAGGAAAAGTTATTTTGGTGTCGATATATGTAAACGTTTACAAGCGGTTCTATGTTCCACGGTGCTTTTCAATGTCCATGAAAGAAGAACGCACCATGATATCCACACACCCGTGAAAAATAAAATTAACCTATCAGTGTCAAAGTCAGGAAAATTTCTGTGACATGTAAATAAACCAATGGTATTCATGCAAACTTGAAACACGACGTCATCGTAATAAGATGGGGGAAAATGTGATCAGACTTTTTTTTTTTATTTTGTGACGAAGCAACTTGGGAAAACCCTGATGCTATAAATAGATAGACAAGAAAACGGATAAGAAATTAAACATCGTCCGATCACAAACGCTTCAAACTGTCTTTTTAGCTTCAACAATGACTTTGAACCGTGGATGTACGAACATACTACAGAAAATTGTAGTCGGGAGATAAAATCACTTGTTTAATCAGGAATTAAATATTTTTGTGAATTTTATAAGACGAAATATATCAGACAACCTAAATGAGATGGGGAGGTTGTCACAACTTGTCATCTTTAATCTCTCATCATCAAATCAATACCAATTTCTTCCCAAATTATTGGGTAATGTGAATCCCCTGTAGTAATTGTCATGGATTCTAAAACTTACACCACACCGTACATGGGCCGACTCGCCAAATCCTTTGAGCAGAAAAGGTGTGAAAACAATTACTCGAGAGGTGAGAAAGTATTGTGTTCGAATTAATAATCATTTTAAAGAAGCAAAATGATGACAGGGACCAACATACGTGTTCGAATTTTCAGATTATCGAGACTCGAAATTATTGATCTGCTTTTGGTGCAATATAGTGGAGTTTTTGCCGGGACTATGGAAATTCCTCGGATAATGCGGGGTTCCCGAATTTTCGAGACTGGAAATATCGAGGTTTTACTGTACTTTTCTTTTAACCCTGCCAAGCCCCAGCAGCTCAGTTGGTAGCGTACAGGACTTGAGAATAGGAGGTCGCTGGTTCGATCCCCGGCTTGGCCAATTTCTTTCCAAGGATTGATGGTAGTCATCGCGACAGGATTCATTCCTCTCTCACCACTGACCATTGTTTCGTGGGAAAGCAGCCAGTGGCTTGGAAAGAATATTGTGCGGAGTACTGGTAAAAGAAACTCCAGGAAAGCATGGATAGGTGCACTGGCCGCTGTGATATAACTGAAATAATGTTGAAAATGGCATTAAACACCATACAATTCTTTTAACCCTGTACTACACAATCCTGAGTTTTAATGCCCTAACAGAGATGTGGGAAAAGGAGAAAATGTTGGTGGCCAGCATTTTCTCCTTTTTCCCCCACAATGTTTTTTGCCTTTCAAAAGACAATTTCAGTTATTTCTCTCACATTCAATTTGTCACGTGCAAATGCTTTCAATTTAGACAGGTGTAAAATTTTGCTGTTTGGTAATGTTGGCTGTCTCGGTCTCATGTCTGCATTCAGGGTCTGTATTTACCAACCATTCTTTAGAACAGTCTAGTATTCTTCTCAAGAATTTTATGAATTTCAAAGTAACACAACATTGGCTAAACCAGATGGATTGTTTTGTTACTTTCAAATTTAGAAAATTCTTGAGAATTAGACTAAAAATAGTATTAAGAATATTTGGTTAATATGGATCCAGGGTCCATCTAGACACTTTTGATGGAGATTGCTTTAAAATAGTTTATATATAAATACATGTATATCATTGATTACAGATGGAACTGTTCATAGTTATTCCAGCTCTTCTAGCTCACTTGCTTTGTTAGCTAGTAGAGCCATGCAGGACTACCATAACCCTCTTTGTAATCTGTTTATTGACACACACAAAATACAACTTGTTATGTCCCTGCATTAGAGACTTTTGAAAACATAAAAGGAGAAAATGCTTTCAAACCAATTGCTTCTATATGTATGCTGTTTTCTGTGTTTATTTAAAAAAAAGTGCTCTTATGTAAAGTGATTTCTTTTTTGTAAATTTCATAAAGGTCTTTCCCAAAAATATTAATTTGTTGCAAAGTTGGCCTTTAAACTTAGATATTAAGTCTTTACCTAACAACAAAATTCCAGACTTGACCAAATCGAAAGCATTTGTAGACCAATGGCGTAAAAATTGTGTGAAAAGGAGAAAATGCCGGTTACCAGCATTTTCTGCTTTTCCCAATGTTTTCAAAAGCATTTTCTACAAGGGCAGCGAAAACACGGGATTGTGTAGTAAAGGATGAAGCGAAGCGTCATGTAGAAAACATGATAGGTATCCCATTGTTGTCTGTTAAAGCTAATAGCATGTTTGTCTAAGGGTAACTTCTGTCAGGTAGCAAGGTATGAATACATTTTCAACATGTGCTTTAGTTGTATTACAAGTAAATTCAAACATTAAACGATAATTAGTCGATCTTTCCCAATCATCATCCCATCACTAATTTTTAGCTCTACTGACTGAAAGCCAGCAGATCTTATGTCATGGTGTGGTTGCCATCGTTTGTCGGTCTGTCTGTCCATCTGTTAGTCTTTTTCTTGTTAACATGATAAAGGCGGCATTTGTGGTGGGATTTTCATGAAACTTGCACAGTTTGTTTATCTCCTTCATACCTTGAACCCTATTTATTTTGAAAAACATCCAACAATCAGTATGGGAAAAGTAGTCATTTAAAGTTGAAAATTTACATTTTTTGTTTATGGTATAAAGTCAGCAATTGTAGTCAAATTTACATGAAACTTGCACAGGTGCTTCATATCATCAACAGCTTGAGCCCTTTTGATTTTGAAAAAACTCAACAATCAGTATGGGAAAAGTAGCCACTCGTTTACGCAATTAAGTCTGCATTTTTTTATCCAGTTCTTTTGAAACGTTCAAAGATTATTTGTATCATCAAGGGATTGAACCCTATTAAAAAATGAAGAAAAGCTAGCAATCAGTTTAGGAAAAGCAGCCTTTTGATGACCTAGCATTATTTACCCAACTTAGTCCACATTGTTTAGTCACATTTCTTTGAAACTTGCAGGAATTGTTTAATAAGAGTACTGAAACCCTATGAAATTTATGTATGCTAGAAAAAAAGCAAAAAAAATTGCCAGTAGAGCAGGCAGGGCCTCTAGTTTCTGTTGGTAATGACAGTGTTTCTTTGAGAGGAGTTGTGTGTTTCACTCACTCAGAGTAAATTGTCACACCTTAGTGATAATTCCCTACTAGATATCAAATTTCTGAACTGTTTTCAGTCAGTGTCTAGTTTTTAGGCCTAAAAGGATAAACTTAGCCATGCTATGTGAAAAAGAGACTTAATGCATCTGCAAAACGTATTGACCCATGTCAGCCTGGGCAGTCTAAAAATAGACTTTGTGTTAAAAGTTTAACTCTTTACCACACAATCCCCACTTTTAATGACCCTGGGGATGAAGGCATTTGAAAACATTGTGGGAAAAGGAGAAAATGCTGGTAACCAGCATTTTCTCCTTTTCCCACAATGTTTTCTAATCTATCAAGGGTAGATTTCATCATTTGGGCTACCTTTAATTTGTCGTCTGCAAATGCTTAGAATTTGGACCAGTCTAAAATTTTGTTGTTTGGTAGAGGGTTAATGAATTAATTTTATATTGGATAGATAATGGTTGTGAAATCCTTGGGACATACTCAAGCGATATTTTAAATATAAGTCTAATTCTGATTTCCAAGACTAGACATCTGATTGACTGAGACTTTCTGTCTTTGTGAATTAGGTTGCTAGCCTTTGAATCTGGAATTGCATCTGAATATAGAATTGTCAGTAAATACACGTGTTGTTGTCGTTACAGGTTTGTCAGATGTCCCTGGAGAAGCAATGGTAAAATTGTATTGTCCAAAATGTCAGGATGTTTATACTCCAAAGTCATCTAGACATCATCATACCGATGGAGCTTACTTTGGAACTGGATTTCCACACATGTTATTTATGGTTCACCCAGAGTATAGACCTAAAAGGCCAGCCAATCAGTTTGTACCTAGGTATTTCAAACAAGCATATGAAATTAGATATTTAACTCTTTACCAAACAACAGAATTTTAGACTGGTCCAAATAGAAAGCATTTGCAGATGACAGATTCAGTATGGCTGAAATGATAGAATTTGTCTATGAACGAGTAGAAAACTTTGTGGGAAAAGGAGAAAATGCTGGTTACCAGAATTTTCTTATTGTCTCTCCGTGTTTTCAGAAGACTTCCTCCTAAGGGTCGTTAAACCTTGAGATTGTATGGTAAGGGGTTAAAACTGTAATTTTTTTTCACATGAAATTATTGACATATTACATTTAGTTTATTGTATTTGCTGACATTGTTACTTCCATGTTACTTCCTTGAACACCTATGCACCAGACCTTTTACATTGCTGTAAAATAGTAAATTAGATAATCTACAGGAACAAAGGTTTCATACATGTAAAACATGGTAGTGCAAGAAGGTATTCTTACTTACCATGAAATAATACATGGATATCATACTTTTCTGAAAGATAGGGTTAACCCTTAGAGCACCATTATATATATTTGCCATTGCAGCCAGTGTAGATCAAGATCAGACTGCACAAAACATGCAGTCTGATCTTTGATCTACACTGTTTGCTTTGCAGAAACACTCCAGACAAAATGGCTTTTACTCTAGACTTCAGATGCCAAGTGGTTATATCTGGTGCTGTAAAGATTAATATCACTGCCCATAGAAATTACTGCTTATCTCTTGCATTAGCTAATATAGGATCATTTCAGCTGTCTTTTTGTCCCAGTGAAACAAATGTTTTCAGGGATATAGTATCTATCAGTTTGTTGTCCATCCATCCATATTTTAAGTCAGACTTTAAGGTCATGCATATATGTATTTTTGTGCCATTCCTGTCTCAGTTTTGGCATCATGGTATAATATATTCCATGACTACTTAACAGAAACTGTAGATGTGCATGACAAATATTTCAGATGTCCACTTTCATTACAATATGTTGAAAACGATCTCCCTGTGGACATACATATTCATGAATTTGTCTTCTCTGCCAAAGCACTTTATAGGGAAACTCACTGTTTTTTACAAAACATTTACAAGTGTAGAAAAATGTCAAAAAAAGGAATGTTTTGAAAACAAATTGGGAAAATAAGAAAATGCTGGTAACAGTGTTTTCTCCAGCACACGCCCTTGCAGTATTTAGCACACCAAAATCCAAATTGACACAATTCAGTTCTTCTTCGGGGTCCGAAGGGCGCACTCAAAAATAATGACGGTCAACTTGTATCAAATTTGACTCAAAATTTTATCCGTTTATTCCAGTGTCAAATTTACTCGCGTGATGACACCACAATGCGTCATGAATAAACATATTTTCATCAGCCAATCAGGTTCAAGTATTCCTGTTGTCAATGTCATCGAGAGGCTGGTTGTGTATAACATCAACTTTGTGGATTTTTCGTTTGCCAATTTTTCCATGATGGTGAAAATCAAATATAAACATCAGAAATGCAGAATTCATCATGAAATTTATTTTTTAGCATTGCATGATAAGTTAAAAAGTATTTTACTGCAAAATAGTGATTTTCAAGAGAAAACAGAAAAATTTGACTCCTGATGTACTTTCATTAATAAAAAAATCGTACACTGATTTTTTATATGCACCATAACAAAGTCAATGTCATGTGCATGACTTTAGCACACGATGAAACAGATATCGGAGTTCTTCACATCGCGTCCAGTCAAAAGGACAAGAGAAGAAACTGGACAGACTACTTCTAAAGCTAGTGATCCCTTGACAAGGGTTAATAATTGTTAATTGCAAAGAGGCCTGAGGTCTGTATCTTGTAGGGATATGCCAGTAACAGTCCTGTAATATGCCTGACAAACATTTGATATCAATATAATCAGGGCCCTCACATTTAGTGAAAGGTCCCCTTTCTACATATGAAGGGCCCCTTCAGGCCCCCTTTCCTGAAAAGCTAGAGAAAACACTACTGGTAACCAGCATTTTCTCATTTTTCCACAATTTTTTCCACCCTGAAAAGTTCACCAGCATTATCTCACAATGTTTTCCACACCATCAAAGCCATACCCTATTCTTTTTTAGTCATACTTATTATAACTTGTAGACTGTAAATGCATTTCCTCCTTCTGCAACCTTGTTTTCTACCCTGCCAAAGCCAAATCCTATCATGTTAACCACATTTGAAATTTAGTCTGTGACTGGTTTCGCTTTGTACAAGTCTAAAATGTTGCTGTCTGGTAAAGGTTTAGATCACTTTTGATGGGTGTTCTAGTTTACTATGAATCGGACTACCAAATTTACATTTTGTTCTTATCTTTGTCACAGGTTATATGGTTTCAAGATCCACCCTCTAGCTTATCAGCTGCAGTATCAGGCTGCTGCCAACTTCAAAATGCCAGTGAGAGGTTTAGGGCACAATAATAGTAAACGTTGAACAAATTATAGCAGGATTGAAAGTTTAAGTTACAAAACGGGGATAAAGAAATAACTGTCTGATTTTGATTTCTGTTTAACATTGCTACTCTTGTAAATAAAACTTTATCTTTGTACCTGATAATCCTGTGCTTTCACAACCTTTGAGGCAGAAGTCTTTCAGAAACATTGTGGGGAAAGAAGAAAATGTTGGAAACCAACATTTTGTTCTTTTCATACAGTGTTTTCTATCCTTCCAAAGACAAATCTTATTGACTGAGTCAGATTTGATTTGTCATTTGCAGATGCTTTCAATATGGGCAAATCTAAGATTTTATCATATTGTATATATTAACTATTAGTGCTTAGACTGTTGTGAGACTTATTACTAAGTAGACCGTGTGACAAAGGAGAATCATTCAAGGAAAAGAAGTAGCTTTATGAACATGATAAGAGAAAAACTGTTGGAAAAGGAATGATTGATTGTCACAAGCAATACTCCTTGACCCACAGTGTTTTCAGGAACTTTCAACTACAGTGGTGTAAAAAGTTGTATTTGTGTAGTAATGGGTAAATAAAATCTCCATTTGTTGTGCATCATTTGATAGCTTATACTATGTAAAGAGAATGTCCATTTCTTCATTTTTTGTACATTAAATACTTTACCGAGCAATCGTATGTTTCTTACAACCCTCAGTAAGAAGGCTTTTGTAAACATTTTTTGGAAAGGAGAATATGCCAGTAACCAGCATTTTCTCCTGTGCCCACAATTTTTTCTACCATTTACAGATGAATCCTGTAGATTGAAACACATTCAATTTATTGTATCAAAAACTCTTTCAATATGGATCATGTCAGAAAGTTTGACATCTTGTAAAGAGTTAAGTATATAAACAAATTACTGCAGTAGATAATGTAACATGCAACAACTTATTAGTGAAATGAACTGTTATGTTACAGGAATGAGGCTTTATAAGATTTCATAGTTGATAGCCTGTAGGTGTCTGTCTTAGTGAACATATCTACATACAGTGAAATAAAGATACATACGAACCATGCTCAGGCAGAGTGAATTTAATGCATCTCTGTTATACATGATGACAAGCAAGTCATTAAATAATTATGGATCCATAAAGTCTTTTTGTAAATCAAACAACTGAATTACGAGGTGGACTGGTCCTTTGACATGAAGAAAATTCACCAAATGCAAAAGGTTTTGACCCAGGTCAGCATTCGCGGACTGTGCAGGCTGACCAGGGTCGATACTTTTTGCAGATACATTAAGCCCCTTTTTCACAGAGCATGGCTCAAGTATACATGTACATTATATGCAAATACATCCACCTGAAGTTTGATTATTAAAATTTGTGAAAGAACTGAACTCGGTAGATTGGTTACTAGTGCTTGTTTGTTTGTACATGAGTTTGGAAAATACTGTAACAGCAGTCCTGATTGCACATGTAGCTGTGGAAACAGAAGTTGAAGGCTTGAAAAGGATAAAAAAAATCACACCTGCAATGTTGGAGGGTCTAAAGAATTGATAAACTTGGTCATTTTTTTGTCTTATTGTAGAGCACTTCTGAAAACAGCAAAATGGAGAAATTGCTTGTAGGAAGCAATTCCACTTTTTGCCACAAGGTTACCATATCTATTTGCCATGATGATAAACCATATTACAAGGATGTTTTCAAAGGTTTTTGCAGGATGTTATTATGTTCCTGTTACTGTTCTTTTGATGCTGAGGAAGGATTTTAGCATATCCATGTCCCACAATATTTTTTAATGTTGCAAATACAGTTCCATTTGTGAGCAGTATTATTTTGTTATCTTGAGACAGTTTCAATTTGGACACAATGTCATGTAAAATGTGGCATTAGGTGGAGAGTTAGAACATCTGAAAGGTTTATTGTTTTTAGGAATTTGAATACAGTGATAATTGGAACTTAGTTCATAAATTCCTCACTTGTTTGAATAATGGAGATGTAAAATTTGCAGCAGAAGAATTAGAAAATAGAGCTACAAATGAGTAATCAATATTTACTTAGGCAGGCATAAAAAAATTTACTCTTTAACAATATTTACTTGGGCAGGCATAAAAGAATTTACTCTTTATGAGTAATTTGTTACAATTTTTATACATTATCTTTGCAAGACAAAAAAAAAAGTTTCTGCAGGTGTTAAAATGTTAACAGAGGCTGGGATTGTACAGTTGGAATTATTTCTCTTCAATTTTTTTACCGCAGGACTGATTTTTAGACTCATCCAGACTGAAAACATTTGCGACAACAAATTCAGTATAAATTCAGTATGACTGTATAGCATAGATAGTAGAGATGATTATTGTCCATTTACATGGAAGAAAAAATTGCAGGAAATGGAGAAATTGCTGGTCACCAACATTTCTCCTCTGTCCACTATGTTTTCAAAAGCTGTCTTCTTCAGGGATACTGATAGTTAGACAGCAGATTGTATGGTGAAGGGTTAAAGTGAGACATTCTGGCTGTAAACTCTTTACCACAAAATCCCGACTTTTAGCGACCCTGAGGTGGAAGGCTTTTGAAAATATTGTGGGAAAGGCAGAAAATGATGGTAACCAGCATTTTCTGTTTTTCCCCACAACTTTTTCTTCCCTTTCAAAGACAAGTGCTGTTGTTTTAGCGAGATTTAATTTGTTCCTCTGCAAATGCTTTCAATTTGGATGAGTCTAAATTTTGTTTTGGTAAAGAGTTAAATGATTTTTACACAAGTAATTGATAGAGATTATAGATACATATTTAAAAAAAATTGCCTAGTTCTTTATTTTTTCAACTTGTAATACCTTTCATTTTCAAACACACCATTAGATACATGTACAATTTTCCTGTTTGCAACCTGATTTGAATATATTTCTCCTTTCTTTGATATTGTTGTCTTATTTATGAGTAGCAAATAATCATAGAATGATTGACAAAGAAGACTTGAATTTCCTAGAACAAAAGCTGAACTCTTGTACAATGTAACTCTTTGCCTTTACAAAAAGTTTTGCTGCAGAGACATTAATCAAATTTTAATTTAGCCTTCTGCCACAACAATTTCAGGATTTACTGGAAGACAAAAAATTTGTCAACATGTGGTAGTCTACTATCATGTCAATAAGTAATTTCTTATCCTAAATAAAAGCTGCAGATTGTGAAATGATTTTTTTTAAATGTTATATTCCAGTTATTACAACACTGGATATGCCGTTTGTGTCTTAGCCCTTTATTAAACAATTCATGTTTTGGCAACCTTAAAAGAGAGAGCTTATGACAGCTAGCCAGCATTTTCTCCATTTTCCACAATGTCTTCCAAAAGTTTCTTTCTCAGGGTCGCTAAAATGTGGGACTGTGGTAAAGGGTTAAGACTGAAACCTCACCATTACAGACAGAAGCATGTAACATTGATTGCATTGACTGCAAATAAACAAGCTTGCACTACTTTGCCCAAAGTTTTCATTTATCTTAACTTAGAAATTATTGCTTGCCAAAATTTACAAAATTGTAGACTTGTAAAAATTGAAAGTGCTTGTAGACCACCATTAAACTGTGGCTCAGATAATGGGATTTGTCTTCAACAGCGCAGAAAACATTGTGGGAAAATGGGAAAATGATTCTTACCAGCATTTTCTCGTTTTCCCACAATATTTTCAGTAGCCTTCATCCTCAGGATCGTTAAAATTAGGGATTGTGTGGTAAAGGGTTAAAAGGCTAAAAAAAAAAAAAAAAAAATAAGATGGACTCTATCACGCAGGAAATACCAAAACATCGCAGTTTAATGGTATTTTTAGCTCACTTGAGCACAAAGTGCTCAAGGTGAGCTTTTGTGATTGTGCTGTGTCCGGCATGCATCGTCCGTCATGCGGTTGTCAACATTTACCTTGTGTGCACTCTAGTGGCCACATTTTCAGCCAGATCCTCATGAAACTTGGTCAGAATGTTTGTCTGAATAAGATCTTGGACAAGTTCGAAATTGGGTCACATGGGGTCAAAAAGTAGGTCACAGGGCCAGATCTTAGAAAAAGCTTGTGTGCACTCTAGAGGCTACATTTTCGGCCTGATACTCATGAAACTTGGTCAGAAAGTTTGTCTAGATAAAATCTCGGACAAGTTTGAAATTGGGTCACGTGGGGTCAAAAAGTAGGTCACGAGGCCAAATCTTAGAAAAAGCTTGTGTGCACTCTAGAGGCCACAATTTCAGCCTAATACTCTTGAAACTTGGTTAGAATGTTTGATTTGATGAAATCTGGGACAGTTTTGAAATTGGGTTACATGGGGTCAAAAAGTAGATCACAGGGTCAAATCTTGGAAAAAGCTTGTGTGCAATCTAGAGGCCTCATTTTCAGCATGATATGCATGACACTTGGTGAGAATGTTTTTCTAGATAAAATCTCAGACAAGATCGAAATTGGGTCATGTTGGGTCAAAAAATAGGTCACTGGGTCAAATCTTAGAAAAAGCTTGTGTGCACTCTAGAGGCCACATTTTCAGCCTGATACTCAGGGTCTGCATGGCTCAGTGGTAAAGCGTGGGACTCGTAACCTGGAGGCCCCGGGTTCGAGCCCCACCCGATCCACTGGGTTTTTCGTGGGAGTGTCCTTGGGCAAGACACTTCAGAGCCCTAGCCTAGTACTTGTAAAGCCCAGGAAATACATGGATATGTGAGCTGTCACTGTGATATGACTGAAATAATGTTGAAAGCAGCGTAAAACACCATTCAATCAATCAATCAATCAATCAATCAGCCTGATACTGATGAAACTTCGTCAAGATAATTGTCTGGATGAAATCTCGTACAGATTTGAAATTTGGTGACATCGGATCAAAAAGTAGGTCACTGGGCTAAATCTTAGAAAAACTTTGTGTATACATGTACTCTAGAGGCTGCAATTTCAGCCTGATATGCATGAAACTTGGTTAGAATGTTTGATTTGATAAAATCTTGGACACATAGAAAATTGGGTTATGTTGAGTCAAAAAGTAGGTCACTGGGCAAAATCGTAGAATAACCTGGTGTGCAGGAAATACATGGATATGTGAGCTGTCGCCGTGATATGACTGAAATAATGTTGAAAGCAGCGTAAAACACCATTCAATCAATCAGTCAGCCTGATATTGATTTGATAAAATCTTGGACACATAGAAAATTGGGTTATGTTGAGTCAAAAAGTAGGTCACTGGGCCAAATCGTAGAATAACCTGGTGTGCAGGAAATACATGGATATGTGAGCTGTTGCCGTGATATGACTGAAAAAATGTTGAAAGCAGCGTAAAACACCATTCAATCAATCAATCAGCCTGATACTGATGAAACTTCGTCAAGATAATTGTCTGGATGAAATCTCGTTCAGATTTGAAATTTGGTCACATCGGATCAAAAAGTAGGTCACTGGGCTAAATCTTAGAAAAACTTTGTGTATACATGTACTCTAGAGGCTGCAATTTCAGCCTGATATGCATGAAACTTGGTTAGAATGTTTGATTTGATAAAATCTTGGACACATAGAAAATTGGGTTATGTTGAGTCAAAAAGTAGGTCACAAATCGTAGAATAACCTGATGTGCACTCTAGAGGCCAAATTTTCAGACTGATACTTGTGAAACTTGGTCAGAATGTTTGTCTGGATTAAATCTCTGGTAAGTTTGAAATTGGGTCATTTCGGGTTAAAAAGAAGGTCACTGGGCCAAATATTAGAAAAACCTTGTATGCACTCTAAAGGCTACATTTTCAGCCTAATAGTCATGAAACTATCAGAATGTTTGTCTGGATGAAATCTTGGAAAAGATTGATATGAAGTCGCGTCAGATCAAAAAGTTGGTCACAGGGCAAAATCTTGTGTGACTCTAGAGGCCACATATTGAGCCAGATTAGAAATTCAAAAATAGGCTAAAGCAGTCAAGAAGTAGATCACTTACACTCATGCATTTTACATTTTCACGACCAGGACCTTTTCAGCCTTGTCAATCCTAGATGACCTTACTCAGGTGAGCGCTTCAGGGCCAATGGCCCTCTTGTTGCTGGAATATTTCAGGAAATAGGGTGGATCCATGATAATCTTGACAGCATTTTCTGTGCAGTCTGATACTCGTCTACAAAAAGTTGCAAAGACCATTAGCTTTTCATCTAAATTGTACACTAAAACGACTTTTCACAGCTACTTGCTCAACTGGTTGAAGTGAACGGACGACAACATGTGTATTTAATACGGAATGTGTTACATTAACGGTCACCACAAAATTTCCCAGGGCGTAGATAAAGTTAGAAATTTGTTTATTCTTCCTTACAAACGGAGTTAATTAACAAGGTTAGTTACTATTTAAAGTAATATAGCAACAAAGTATAATTCTTTTCTTTTATGATACTTACTTCACTGTTTTTAAGCCAGGTCATTAATTCCCGAAAACTCCATGTTATTTATCGTGGGTGGGGTTACGAGAACTGTCAAAATCTGAATATTGCCTGCATTAAAATAAGGATCTGTACTGAAACAGTCCATGATGAATTCGTTGCCGAACAGGATGGATTTTTTTTTCTTTTCCCAGAACAAAAAAATCCATAGTGGCATATACCACCCTTTTTTAGAAGCTCAGCCCTTACTATTGCAGAAAAAAGTTAAGGCATCAGAGAGTTTTTAACTCTGTACCAAAAGACAAAATTATTAGACTATTCCAAATTGAGACCATCAGAAGACGGCAAAATAAGTGTTACTCAAAAATTAAAATTTGATTTTGGAAGAGTAGAAAACATTGTGGGAAAAGGAGAAAATGCTGGTTACCAGCATTTCCTCCTTTTCCCGCAATGTTTTCAACACCCTTCTTTCTCAGGGTCGTTGATTAGTCGGGATTGTGTAGCAAAGAGTTGAGCAAATTTCCATTGGGATTGAACTGCCTAAACTGTGATAAGCATATACCTGTCATAGTTAGTAATTTAAACATCTGCTCAGTGTCTATTCTAGAAACCAAGAAACAGAAAATTAGGATGGATTTTCCCCCTCCATGTATAAAGTGGAGGGATTTTAAAAAAATTGGGGGGGACAATTCTTCAACAGATAGAAAAAAATAAAGCTCATATAACAGAAATTTATTTCTTCCCAAACAGACATTTGTTCCTGTCCAATACTATACGGTAATCTTGACTAATCAGTTTACACATCAAAAGACAGTTTTTGGAATATCTGTTTCTAGAAATTAAATTAATTTTTCATTTTGACTTGACTTGGCTCATCTATCTCATGAAAAGTATGAACAATAACCAATTCAGGTGCCACTTGTTAGTTGACAACATACTGTATTAGATCCAATCCTAAGTCAATATAATCAAATATACATTCAGTTTGGGGACGATTTCTCAAGGGGACAATTTCTCCAGCATTCGCTCTTAAGGAAGGTTTGTTTAATGGACATAATATGTTGGAAAAAACAGTTTTGGCAATGATGCACTTTTATTCAAAACAGTGTTTATTTTTCCTCCTAGGCAAGAGTAAATTCTTTGCTTTTGGACTTTTTCATTGTTAATTTTTTTATGTGGGACTGTCATACATTAATTTTGGTCTAAATTTATGTGGGATCTAATAAAAAATTAGCATGAATCACCCAGTCATGCATCCTAGAATAGACACTGTCTGCTGGAAGATTGTGTCATTCTATCACCCATCGGAGCTTTTGTTTTCAGAAGTTTTAACAGATAAGCCTCCAGCAGTGGTTTGACAAATCACCGAAATACCAGCGAAACACCGAAAAACCCCTATTTTCAGATAACTGGTATAAGTATTCAGGATTTTTATTTCTTTTAACAGAAAACACGTTTAATCAAAGTATTTATTATTATTGAGAAGAATGATGATGTCAATATACAGTTATCATTGATTTACGTAAAGAACAGTCACCGTAACACTGCATGCCTCGTCTGTTACACACCGAAATACCTGTCTTGATTATGCTTATCTAGACTAAAGAATTAATTAGTGTTTTAATATTACTTATATATCATTTCTTTGAATGATAAACACACACTAAAGAGAGCGCTAATGCACTTTATTTGCGAACAAAGTAGACCCAAATCAGACATTGCATGATGCAGGTCTCTGATCCATTGAAACGCACAACTGGCTCAGTACCTTCTGTTTTGTTCTGTTAACAGTGAAGCAACCATAATTGAAGGTGTTTGGCTGATATAATCAAACTTATTTGATGTGTAAGTTTGTCATCGTTAAAAGTGATTTGGTTATTATTCATAAGCTTATTGGCGGAATTATAATTGTCTTACCAATTTACCCTGGTAACATGTTAACCACAAAATCAAAATGGCTGACTGTTTTCTAATTTGGTGATTTTTTAGCTCTACTGGCCGAAGGCCAGCGGGCTTATGTCATGGCCCGGTGTCTGTCGTGCGTGCGTGTATCTGTCCATCTGTGCATGCGTCCGTCCGTGCATTAACTTCTATTTCAAACATCTTCTTCTCAGAAACTACCCATTCTATTTTCACGAAACTTCACAGAAATGATCCTGCCATGGTCCTCTTCGGAATTTTTTGAAAGAATTTGATTCCTTCAAAAACTCTGGTTGCCATGGCAACAAAACTGAAAAATATTGGAAATCTTTAGAAATCTTCTTGTCTGAAACCATAAGGCATAGGGCTACCAAATTTGGCATGTAGCTTTATGTAGTAAACCTCTATCATGTGTCTTCAAATTATAGCCCTGGGTTCAAAATTGGCTCTGCCCCAGGGGTCACAAGTTTTACATAGGCTTATATAGAGAAAACTTTAAAAATCTTCCTGTACCTAGCCATAAGGCCTAGAGCTACCAAATTTTGCATGTAGCTATATCTAGTGGGCCTCTACCAAGTGGGCCAAAATTTTAGCCCTGGGGTCACAATTGGCCCCGCCACTGGGGTCGCAAGTTTTACATGGGCTTACATTGTGACAACTTAAGAAATCTTCCTGTACCTAGCCATAAGGCCTAGAGCCACCAAATTTTGCATTTAGCTTGATCTTGTGGGGGTCTACCAAAAGTGCCCAAATTATAGTCCTGGGGTCATTTTGGCCTCGTGGCGGTGGGGGGGGGTGGGGGTGGGGGAGGTTCACAAGATTTACATGGGCTTATATAGTGAAAACTTTTAAATCTTGGTGTACATAGCCATAAGGCTTAGGGCTACCAAATTTTGCATAATTATAGCATTATCTAGTGGACAACTACAAAGAGGGCCCAAGTTACAGCCCTAGGATCAAGTTTGGCCCCGCACCAGGAGTCACAAGTTTTACATGGATTTATGGAGTGAAAACTTCAGAAACCGTCTTGTTACTAGCCATAAGGCAAAGAGCTCCCAAATTTGGCATGTTATTCTTCTAATACACATATTCCCCATTCCCTGTGGTCAAAGTTTTATAAGCGCTTATATAGTGAAGACTTCTCAACAGTCTTCTTGTTTCTAACCATAGAGCATGGGACTAACAAATTTGGCATGTTTTGAGCCTTTGGATCAAAATTTGTCCCACTCCAGGATTCACAAATTTTAGATAGGCTTACATAGTGAAAACTTAAGGTATCTTTTTTTATCCTTACTGTAAGGCCTTGGGCTATAAAAATTTGGCATGCAGATTCATATTGTAGACTTCTACCAAGATTGTTCCATCTTTTTCATTGAAACCAGTCTTCCAATTTTGACCAAACTTTACAGATATCGTCTTGCCATGATGTTCTTCAGAATGTCTTCAAAGAATTAAGTTCTGTTAAAAGCCATGGTTGCTATGGCTACAAAACTGAAAAGTATTGAAAAACCTTTAAATATTTTTTCCAAAAGCTTGTATTTACTAATGTCATTGTAGCTCATGAAAAAGATACTGCTTTTTAGCTCCACAGGCCTAAGGCCATCAAGCTTATCGTCTCTGAAACTGCTTCACCCAATAAGTCACAAGCTTTACATAGGCTAATATAGTGAGAACTTAAAAGGTCTTCTTGTTCCTTACCTTGAGTTAAAGTTATATCAAAATTAGTCCTATCTCATGGGTCATAAACATGTGCTTATATCGTGAAAATTCAAAAAATCTTTTTGCTCCTAACCGCAAACCCAAGGGCTACCAAATCTGGATCACTTTTGATTTTTTTTTTTTTTTTTTTTAAATTAGCCTTGCATTAGGGGTCTTATGTTTGACAGAGGCTTCATATGGACGAAACTTGAAAATTACCTTATTTATAACCATACAGCATAGACTTGTATTATTTGGGCATGTGGCTTTATCTTTTGAACCTCTACCAGGGTTCAAGTAATTATAGCTCTGGGATCAAAAGTGGCTTTTCCCTGCGGGTCTCAACTTTCACATTGGCTTTTACAGAGAAAACTTTGTAAGTCTTCATTTTGAAACCATTTGGCTCAGAATTGAAATGTTTAGTATTTATGGTTTATATTTATAAGCCAGTGGAGCAATACAGGGCCATCATGGCCCTCTTGTTATTGTCATATGCTCAATATAAATATGAAAACTATTTTTTTCTAGTATACTTACGGATAAAGATCGGACACATCAGTCTTGTACAAAAGCTATTGTGGTTAGATTGCAGAGGGACAATTCTTGAATCGACAAAATTTAGTACGTCGAGTGGGTACATCGGTGGACATTTACAGTATACAGTACGGGTAGGCTATTCCTGTGCACATTCTCTCACAATGGGCTTAAATGGCATGTTAATATTTTGTCATTAGGTTTTAAACCAACCGTCCTTTATCAATGTAACTACAAGTTATGTCAAAAACCACAACTGCAGTCTTCTGAACTCAATACTGTAACGTAACCAAATAAAAAACATTGAGGTATTTCGGTGTTTCGTTGGTATTTTGGTGATTCGTCAGACCCTCCAGTAGACTACCTTTGTCTAGTCTGAAAACAACTGACCAGATGGTATAAACTTTGAAAAGATAGAGGAAACTGCAGAAAATTGCCTGTATTTAGGAATGTCTCCTGTATGTGCAAGTAGCTATGACAGTATAGATAATGACTAATTTTCTGCCTTAAGATACAAGGATATAAACCCAGCAATGTGATTTATAGTTGGAATGGCTGGTCTTATGGCAAAACCTGACATTAACCACGTTACTTACATGTACCATGACATGATTGAAATGTTCTTTAGAAAACAGCATGGAGAAAACAAACGAAGGAAATATTTATTGAGAATATTTCAATAGTATTAACTCTTTACCAACGCCAGAATTTAGACTAGTTCGAAATGAAAGCATTTGCAGATGACAAAATAAATAGGACTAAAACATTGAAATTTATTTTAGAAACTTGAAGGGTAGAAAAGATTGTGGGAAAAGGAGAAAATGCTGGTTACCAGCATTTTCTCCTTTTCCCACAATGTTTTGGAAGGCTTTCTTTCCCAGGGTCATGAAAAGTCAGGATTATGTGATAAATGTTTATTTTTGAAGAACGTGAATATGAAAGAGTTTAAAGCATTTTGCAATTTTAGTAATGAGTAGATAATTTGCTCTTAAAGTCCGTACTAAAGGACAATATTTTAAACATGTCCAAATTGAAAGCATTTGCAGATGACAGGTTAAATGTTACTCTAAACTTGAAATTTATCTTTTAAAGGGTAGAAAACATTTTGGAAAAAGAAGAAAATGCTGGAAACCAGCATTTTACCATTTTCTCACATTGTTTTCAATTTTTTTTTCCTCAGTGTTAAAACTCGGGATTGTTTGGTAAAGGGTTAAATGAGGGTTTAGGGAAAATACTAAGTATGACATAATGGGATGGGAGCACAGTTGTCAAGTTTCTCATAACACACATAACTAAACATGTGAAATGTAGGAAGTTTTCAATGTAAGCAACACTTCAAAGTTACTGACGGACAAGTCATCATAGTTGTCAACCATATTGACAAATACCCATCAATCATCTGCCTTCAACCATTTTCCTCAGCACATTACCTTCAAAGAGACTTTTTTCCATTTTGCGATATTACCTAAAACCATCGTAGCAGATGGATACATGCCTTGTAACAAATAATTTCTTATTTTACACAATATTTTTGTATTAAGTGTATTTGGATTGAAGTAAACCATTACATGTAGTCTTTCCTTTATATTACAAGAAAGGGTCCTTCGTAACTCAGTGATAAAGTGTATGGCTTTTAACCTGGAGGCCCCCTGGATTCAAGCCTCACTGGAAGCACTGAGTTTTTCATGGGAGTGTCCTTGGGCAAGACACTTCAGAGGCTTAGCCTAGTACTAGTGAAACCCAGGACAGACATGAGTATGTGGGCTATCTTAGTGATGACTGAAATAATGTTGAAAGCGGCATGAAACACCATCCATCCATCCATCCATCCAATAAATCAGTCAATCAATCAGTCAGTCAATTAATCAATCGATAGATCGATCAATCAATCAATCAATCAATCAATCAATCAATATTTTACAACAATGTATTCAAAGTTAACAGCTGCAAATTTGTTAAGGTGGTAATGACTTCACTTGTTACCAAAGGAAAAATTTAGACCAAATTTGAAGGCACTTGCAGGACGCAAAATGAAATGTGACTTAAAAAATTGAAATTTGTTTTTGGAAGAGTAGAAAGTCATTTTGGAAAGGGAGAAAATCCTGGTACCCGCTGTTTTCTCCTTTTTCTGCAGTGTTTTCAAGTCTTCTTTCTAATCTTTCATGAACACTTGGGATTGTGTGGTAAAGGGTCAAGTCTTCGGTGGTGTAGACATACTGTGATGTATTTGTAGTTGAGAACTTGAAAACTTTGTGACACATGTAGACAATTTTTTAGTATTTCTGAAAATCAATATGAACTTCTCCTTTTTCAACAGTTGTTTTTTCATTTCACTCAAATTTAAGATATTTCTTTATCTTAGCCCCTTACCACATAATCCAGAGTTTTGACAACCCTGAGGAAGAGACCTTTTGAAAACATTGTGGGAAAGGAGAAAATGCTGGTAATCAGCATTTTCTCCTTTTCCCACAATGTTTTTCAACCTTCCCTAAGCAAATTTCAATTTTTGAGTCACATTCAGTTTGCCATCTGGAAATGCTTTCAATTTAGACAAGTGTAAAATTTTTTTTGTGTGGTAGAGAGCTAAATGATAAAAGTTTTTCGTTTTATGGTGCTAGTTAGTGGAATGTCTTAAAATTTATCTCTTTGACATAATGAGTACATTTTTTTTGAAGGAAAAGAAAGGGGAGCACAAATTGAATCAGTATACAGTATCTCTGGCAGATGACCTTTTTTTTGTAAAACAGATCATTTTTGAAAACCATGTGGCAAAAGGAGAAATTGTTTTTCAATACACAATTTTTACATTGTTTACACTTGTAGTTATGTATTAAACCTTATTTCATTATTGATCATTCATATTTTAAAAGGATGCTTTCCAAGTTATTTGCTGCATATTGTTTCAGAACATAATGAAATATGGAACTATGATCAGTGCTAAGCATCGTTAGATTTCATCCAGCTTTTTAATCCTTAGAGTGCCAAATAAAACGAACTGACAATTCCATTCTAAGAAAAAGTGCCTCATAAGAGTAATGTTATGGTTGCCATTGTCCAGAAATGCCTCAGCACAGAGGACAGTGTAGATTGAAGATCAGACTGCATGTTTTGTGCAGTCTGATCTTGATTTAAACTGTCACACAGGCAGCCATAGGTTAAAAAGCCCTTAACCCCTTTACCACACAATTCCAAGTTTTAACGACCTTGCAGAAAAAGGCCTTTGAAAACATTATGGGAAAAGAAGAAAATGTTGGTAACTGGCATTTACTTCTTTCCCCTGAATCTTTTATGCCCTTCAAAAGGCGAATTTCAGTTTTTCATTCATGTTTGTCTTCTTCAAAAGCTTTTATGTTGGACCAGTCTAAAATTTTGTTTTTGTTTACGGGGAAGATTTTGCTTAATCTCTTGGTTGACTGAAAGTGATCAAGTGTTAACCCTTTATAACACAATCCTGAGTTTTTAGATTTAAGTACTCTTGGGTAGATGGCTTTTTAAAAACATTGTGAGAAAAGCGGAAAATGCTGTTAACCAGCCTTTCTTCTTTTCCCCACAATGTTTTCTGCCCTTTCAAGTTTCTGATACAAATCTCATCATTTGAGTATCATTTTGTTTGTCGTCTGCAAATGCTTTGAATTTGGATCGCTGTTAAATTTTGTCAATTGGGAAAAAGTTGAAAGAGAATTAGCCATGAGGATTGAATATATTCATAAGTTCACTTCTCAAAGGCTTTGTATACTTCGTTGCTATAATCCTTTCCTAGTGCATACAAACATGTTGAACTTTTGCAGTAGAATGCTTTATCAAACAATCCTGTGTTTTAACAACCCTGAAGAACAGGGCCTTTGAAAACATTGTTGGACAAGGAGAAAATGCTGGTAACTAGTATTTTCTCTGTTGCCAGAGTGTTTTCTACCCCATTTTTAGCCGTGTTTAATATGTTGTCTGTAAATGCTTTAATGAATCTAAAATTTTGTCAACTGGTAGAGGTAAAGACTTAAAACATGACATTGTTGAATTGGTTTCTATACAAGCACATTCCCATAGAATTTGTCACAATGTTTCTCTGTTGCTCTATTCAAATACAATCAAACTTGATTTGCACAAGTACTATAGTTTTTTATCAAGCCCACATGTGATGAGCGAGACATAGTTGTCACATTGTCACTTCGGTGTATGTGCATGCATGCATGCTTGTATCCATCCAAATTTGTCCGGACCAGAACTTTTACATTTGCGGATGGATTTCAAAATAATATGGCACAATTGTTCTCCTTTATGAGTAGAAGTGCCATTTGAATTATTTGCTTTGGTAGGTCCAAGGTCAAAGTCACACTTGAAGGTCAAATGATAAAATTGTTATACATATAGCATGTTGGAGCCACAACTTCTTCATTTATAGATAGATTTAAAAAGAATTTTATACAAGTGTTCTCCTTTACCAGCAGATGAACAGTTTGAATCATTTATTCAGGTAGGTCCAAGGTCTAGGTCACAGATGAAGGTCAAAAGATAATATTATCATAAATGGAACTTCTCTGAGCCATAACTTCTATATTTTATTGATCCATTGAACCCTTTACCACTCAACAATATTTTGAGACTGGTCCAAATTGAAGGCATCTGCAGACGACATATGTGGCCCAAGTGATCGGATTTGTTATTGAAAGGTTTGAAAACAGTGTTGGAAATGAAGAAAATGCTGATTACCAGCATTTCCTCCTTTCCCCACAATGCTTTCAAAAGTCTAATCTCCCAAGTCGTTAAAACTTGGGATTGTGTGGTAAAGGGTTAAAGATAATTTGGCAAAATTTTTCTGTACCATTAGAAGTGCAGTTTGAAACATTTGTTTGGGTAAGTCCAAAGTCAAGGTCACCCATAAAGGTCAAATGGTAAAATTGTCATACATAGAGCTTGTCTGAACTGTAACTTCTACATTTAATAATGGATTTTAAAATAGTTTTAGACAAGTGTTCTCCTTTACCAGTAGAAGAGTCATTTGAATAATTTATTCAGGTAGATACAAGGTAAAGGTCATACTCGGGGCTCGAAATTAATTTTTTTTGCCACTAGCAAATTTTTGCTACTGGACAAAATTTTTACTAGCAAAAATTGACGCTCACTAGCAAATTTTACTAAATTTTTAACATTCATTAAAATGAATGTCAAAAAGATAGAAAGATTTGTTGGTGCCTAGTGGGATGATGATGTATTCAATATTCTGTAATACTGTTAACCGAGTAGGTTCTCATGATGTTATTTATAAAAAGAAAAAAATGTGAAAACAGGCTGTGTACGAATTGTAATTGGTACGAATCATCATTATTTCCTACTCGAGACTTATAGTGTTCCAAGCTATTAATAACTGTACGAAATACACTATAAGATCTTTCAATATTTATGGTTAAAACAATGTTTTACTATTACCGATGACGTTTGATCCGGATTGTATAGACAACAATCGTCAGCTTAGACATTGTTGTCATCTGCTAAAAATAGACTGGTTTACGATTTGCAAAAGATTCCATAGCTGAATGGAACTGTAAGAGCTAAGATTAGGATTGTAAACCAGTCGGCATGGTATAAAACGCAAACCAGTCACAACTGGGTCATTACGGTCGGCAAACAAATTTTCATTTGTACTCGCAAAAAAATGCTAGTGGTCGTAAAATCTACTCGCAAAATCAATTTTCCACTCGCATTTTGAGAGTTTCGTAGTGTTAATTTCGAGCCCTGATACTAAAAGCACAATCAATAAAATTGTCATTAATAGAGCATGTCTGAGCTATAAATTCTACATTTTAGATGGATTTCAAACTTATTTAGCACACTTATACTCTTTCATGAGTATGGCATTTAAAATATTTTATCGTATAGGTCCAATGTCAAGGTCACACTTAAAAGTCAAATACAGTAGATCTTGTCTGAGCCATAACTTCTACACATATGGATGGATTTCAAAATGAATTTGCACAATTGTTCTCCTTTTTGAGTAGATGTGCCATTTCTAAATTTGTTCAGGTAGGTCCAAGATCAAGTTCAACTTGATGGTCAAATGATGAAATTATTGACAACTTTTCTATTAAATGAGTAGTGACTGTCTCGCTGAATTATTCACTTCTTTGGTTTCAAGGTCAAGGCCATATTTGATTGTCGTAAATTAAGCTTCTTGTTGTTGATAAATGGGGTATATTCCTAACCTCATGCAAATTTGGAAACGAGGAGATCTGAAATAAGATAAAATTTAATGTACCTTGTACATTCAGTGATTGGTTTCTTTTTTTTCCATGTACAGCTTATGAGGTTCTTTATTATGGCAGGCTCAACATGTTGTCCTTGAGCAATCTTCTGGTATTTAGAAGCTGTTTGCCAAAGAAGGGCTCTGCGTAGTTTTAGTTCTGTTTGCAGATCACAGTCAGACAGAAGGGTATATGCAGCCTGGGCTTGGTCCTGCACTGTTTTCAATGAGGGGCGGCATTATATAGAATCTCCATCAGTATGAAATGTGGTTTCTGTTTGCTAACTTTTTGCATAAAAACCTGACAGTCTGCTCAGGATGCAGATATTGTAGTCTGGCTAGGTAGCTCAGTGGTAAGTGTATCTGACTTGTGACTTGGTGGTTGTGGGTTCAATACCAGGATGAGGCAAACTTTCTTCCCGGTGATCTTTAGCTTCTCCCATCCAATACATTTGAGAGAAGTAGTCAAGTGTCCTTGAAAGAAAGTTTTGTCAGTATTGGTGTGAGAAAGCTAGGAAAAACATCCATAGGTGCAGTGACCTCAGTGATATGCCCTCAGCTTTTGAAACAGCTTTAAACTCCAATACAAAGCAAGCAGAAATTGTGGTTTCAAGGCTGTTTTTGTCAGAATATCTGGCATAAGTGCATACAGCATAGATCAAAGATTGGACTGCAGTCAGATCTTGATCTACACTGTATGCAAAAGTTGTTGAACCTGAGTTTAGCCCTATATCAGTTTATTTGCCTGAAAAAAATCCCCTTGTTGTTTTGGGTTGAATCACTGTTTATTGATGAAATGACATGTAAACTCGTCAAGTCAATTTGTGCAAAATAATGGATAGCCCTATCCTTTTTTTTTCAGTCAATGCCCGTGGGAAAAGAAAATGACAAGATAACATTTAATTTGTGTAAATGTGATAGCCAGTGATTTTTTTTTTGGCACATATACTCTATGTACCAGTAGCTGCTGCACATAGAATTGTTTATTTTTTTTCTTATTGATTTATAACTGAAATCAGCAATTTGTCTATACAAAGTATGGTAAATGTGTAAAAGTGTAGAACTCCAAGGACTGTAAATCTGGACATGCAAGTTTTTGGTTACATTTTCTGGTAGCCCTTCAAGAGCAAGATAAATCAGGAAATGGACAGTTTAACCCTTTACCAAACAAGCCCTGGTTTTCACGACCCTGGAAAGGAAGGCTTTTGAAAACATTGTGAGAAAAGGAGAAAATTCTGTTAACCAGCACTTTCTCCTTATCCAACAATGTTTCCTACCCTTTTCAAATCAAATTTCAATTTTTGAGTCATATTTATTTTGCCATCTGCAAATGCTTTCAATTTGGACAAGTCTAAAATTTTTTCGTTTGGTAAGGACTTTGGCTGGTAAAAAAAATTTCAAGGCTACTTTGGCTGGAATATTGCTGCATATTAATCCTTTGCCAAGCAAGAGTTTTAGCAACCCTCAGGAATAAAGCTCTTTGAAAACAGGTGGGAAAGTAGAAAATGTTTGTACCCTGTTACCAAACACACCAGTATTTAAATGACCCAGGGGAATGAAAGCTATCAAGACTATTTGTAATGAAGGAGAAAATGGATTATCCCAAAATGTTTTCAAGCACATAACAGTTACAGTCAGTGGGGTCTCGCCTGTCCAGGTAGCTCAGTGGTTAAAGTATCTGACTCATGACTTGATGGTTGCAAGTTCGATACCCAGTTGAGGCAAACTTTCTTTCCGTCGATTTTTCGCCTCTCACCTCTCATTCATGTTGGGAAAAGCAGTCGACTTGGAAAGAAAGTTGTGTCAGTAGGGGCTTGAGAAAGCCAGGAAACACATGCATAGGTGCACTGACTGCTTTGATATGACCTAAGTTGTTAAAACAGCATTAAACTCCAAACAAACAAATCCTTGGGGTCTTAAAACTTGAGATTGTTTGGTGAAGAGGCTTGCCACAATATTTCATAAAGTAAAGGAAAGGGAAGGTCCATGATCAGACTGGACATAAAATACGCTGATCATTAACTACACTTTCCATTAAAGTATGGTGAGAGTTTAGATATGAATACATAATACAGGTATCCTGATTACTTCTGCAGACCTACAGGTATATCATCCTCTCATGTTATTAACTCTTTACCGAACGGCAAAATTTTAGGCTGGACCAAATTGAAAGCATTTGCAGACAACAAATTAAGTGTAGCTTAAATGGTAATTTATGTATTGGATATGGTAGAAAACACTGGGGGAAAAGGAGAAAATGCTGGTTACCAGCATTTTCTTTTCCCACAATGTTTTCAAAAGCCTTCTTTCCCAGGGTCGTTAAAAGTCAGGATTGTGTGGTAAAGGGTTAAAAGGAATTCATCCTTAACCAAGTAATCATGTTTTATCAACCCTGAGGAAAACACTGTGGGAAAAAGAGAAAGTGCTGGTAACCAAATTTTTCTACCTTCCAAGGACAAATTTCTCCATATAGATTAGTTCAGTTTGTTATCTGCCAAAGCTTTCAGTAAAGGCCTGTATTAAATTTTGTTTTAAGGTAGGGACTTAACCCTTCACCACACAATCCTGACTTTTAATGACTGTGAGAAAGAGGACTTTTGAAAACAAAGTGGAAAATGGAGAAAATGCTGGTAACCAGCATTTTCTCCTTTTCCCACAATGTTTACTTCCCTATCAAAGAAAACTTCAACATTTTGAGCCACATTTGTCATCTGCCAATGCTTTTGGTTTGGACAAGTCTAAAATTTTGTCTTGTGGTAAAGGGTTAATGGATGAATTGTACCAAAAATGATTTTATCGTATATTTAATTGGATGTGATCCAGCTATTTATATTTTAAGTATATTGATATACTTTCTCCAACAGTTAATATTGCTAATTTTTGTGCATTTATATGGCTCACCTATGAAGATTTTTGAAATATTTTTGTTTGCCCGAGGCTGAATTGTTCACCGGTTTTTGCCTGCCTAATGAGTCATTGTGTTATTCTCACGGTTTTTACTGGAGACAGAGAAAAAGTTGCATGCTTTCTTTTCTACTTTCTTTCTTGACTCTTGGATCTACACTGTCTGCTCTGTGGAGATATCATTCTCCTAACCCTTCACCAAACAATCATGTCTTTTAACTACCCTGAGTAAGAGGGCATTAACAACATTGTGGGAAAAGGAAAAACATGCTGGTTTCTAGGATTTTCTCCTTTTCCCACAGTTTTCTACGACTTTGTAAATAATTCTTATCATATGAGCCAAAATTTTTTTTTATCTGAGAATGCTTTCAAGATGGACAAGTCTCAAACTTTTTTGTGTGGTAAAGAGCTACCGTAATTCACTATTTGGTGTTTTTACAACCTGACTCCCAGAAAGAAGGCCTTTGAAAACATTTTGACAATTGTTCTGGTAACCAGCATTTTCTCCATTTCCCACACTGTGTTCTTTCCTTTAGATTCAAATTCCATCATTTGTACCATATTTAATTTATTGTCTGTAAATGCTTTCAATTTGTACCAGTCTAGAATTTTGTCATTTGATTAAGAGTTAAGTCTTTTCCATACAAGCAAAATATAGGCTTGTCCAAGTTGAAAGCATTTGTAGACAACTATGTAAAGGTAATCCAAATAAATGGAATTTGTTATTGATAGGGTAGAAAACATTGTGGGAAAATGCAAAATTACTGGTAACCAGTATTTTCGCATTTTTCCACAATGTTTTTGAAAGGCTTATTCCTCAGGGTCATTAAAACTCCGGATTGTGTGGTAAAGGGTTCTTCCACAGGCGTTTCCTATCATTCTGTCTCAGCCAACCAGATGGCTAGTCTTAGGGCTAGACTTAAAACAATTTTTAGTTACTGTATGTCAGAGTAAAGCCCCTTTATTGAATTATTTTCTGTTTGACATGTGGTAGACATTTGTGTACAATTTAAGAAGTATGTTTTCTATTTGTAATGACAGCCTTTCTCCCTCTCGACAGGAGAATGTGTAAATAAAAAATCCTAAAAAATTATTGTTAATGTTACAGTCTTAATTAAAAAAAGCTTTTTCTACAAATGCAATCATACATAGGTGTAGTCATGATTAACACATTTATATGCACAGTGAGGCATGGAGTGCCAATGGGGGGGAGGGGGCAGGAGGGTGGCATCTGTTGTAAGGCATAGAGGAACTCCCTAGTCATCAGTGTATCAATTTAACCCATCTGTTTAGTTTGAAAAGGTGTGCAGATCTAGAGAAAAATTGATACATGTATATGATATTGTGATTTACAACTTTGGTTGCAGATTTTTTTTCATACGCATGCATGTATTGTCCATAATACGCCCTTGCATATGGGGTCAAGGGAGCTGTGACATCATGTATTCTCATTTTTTTGAAGACTATACTTTGACTATTATAGATTCTCACTTTCTGGATAAAAGATACTAATTCAGAGAGATGTTTAGGGACTTGAGTCCATAGATTTCTCAATTTGGTCATGTTTGAGATATACAATTATGCTTAATAATACAATTTTAAGATCAACTTGGCCAGAACCTCTCATCTCATTGGCCAGAATTATTTATTAGTAAGACATTGTAGATCTGAGATCAAGCTGTCCATGTGCCTTTCAGTCTGATCTTGATCTAAACTATTCCTAAGAGCAAAGGAGGGAGTGCTCATAATGGCACTTAAGCCCATTACTGGAATATCCCATTGTTCGAAGGACTCTGAGGAAGAAGGCTTTTGAAAACATTGTGGGAAGAAGAAACTGCAGGTAACCAGCATTTTCTCCTTTTCCAGCATTATGTTTTCTGCCCTTTCAAAGAGAAATTTCATAATTTGAGCCACATCTATATTGTCTTCTGCAATTGCTTTCAATTTGGATGAGCCTACATTTTTGTTGCGTAGAAATAAGTAAAGAGTTAATAGACAAATCCTAAGTAATCCAAGGTATATTTCTCATCTGCCAACACTTTCAATTTTGACAAGTCTACAACTCTGTCCTCTTGTAAGGAGCTGCTCTGTACCAAACGACAAAATTTTAGACTGGTTGAAATTGAAAGCACTTGCAGATGACAAAATAAAGGTTTTTGTTTTTTTAATTGAAATGTGTTTTGTTAGAAAACATTGTGGGAAAAGGAGAAAATGCTGGTTACCAGCATTTTCTTCTTTTCCCACAGTGTTTTCAATAGGCTCCTTTCTCAGGGCCGTTAAAGGTCGGGTTGTGTGGTAAAGAGCTAAAGTTGGATATTGGACTCAGCTAAGGACACCACAAGGTGTTTCTGTGAACAGTGGATCAACTAAACCCTTTCCCAAACGGCAAATTTTGGACTGGTCCAAATTGAAAGAGTTTGCAGATGACAATTTTAAATTTGATGAAAATGGCAGCAAGTTATCAAAAAGAGTAGAAAACACTGTGGGAAAAGGAGAAATTGCTCGTTACGAGCAATTTCTCCTTTTCCCTCAGTGTTTTCAAAAGACTTGTACTGCAGACACGTGAAAACCAGGGCTTGTTTGAGAAAGGGTTAAAAGAGCACTTGTTCAATCGAGTCAAAAATATGAGTAGATGAAGGCAAAGGGCAAAGAGGAAACAGTTAACAGCAAGGAATGTTTCATTTGTCAACAGGTTTAGAATAAAATGAAGGGCTGTGACCCTCTGTTACTGTAAGGAGCTTGAATGAATAAGACTTGTAGATCCCAACTATGGATAAATTTTCTGATTTTTTTTTTGAGATCTACAGAAAAACAATGTGTCTTAGGCCCATAGTTGATTTCAATCAAAGTTTTGTTTTTTAGGGTTCTGGCTTCTACTATGTTTAACTCTTTAACTACCTCACAATCCAGAGTTTTAAAGGTCCTAAAGGCTTTTGAAAACATAGGAAAAGAAGAAAATTCTGGTAACCAGCATTTTCATCTTTTCCCAAAATGCTTTCAACGATCTCAAAGACAGAGGCTGTCGTTTGTGCCGCATTTTATTTGTCATCTGCAAACGCTTTCAATTTAGGCTGGTCTAAAATTTTGTTATGTGGTAAAGTCTTCAGTTAAGCTCTAGTGGGCCAAACATTTAGATAGTGGTCAAATGTCATTTTGTTTACAGTTCCATTTAGGGAAAATTGATTTAGAAATACCTTTTTAAGTTATAGTTGCTATAGGGAATTAGGCTAGGCTGCTACATTATGACAATTTCAGCGAAATCCTAACTTCAAATGATAATCAGCTGAGTTGCATCATTCTTGCCATGTACAATAATGCTGCTAATCAGCATGTAATCTGTCTTTCCTGATTGATGTTTGTATAGGATAGATGGTCATTAACTCTCAGGGCCCTGAATTAATGAAGTGGGACTTTTTTAATCAGAAAAAACTACCAGATCATTGCAATTTCAAGGTTGTTTTGGTAAGAATATCTTATGAAGCAGCAGACAGTCAAGATCCAAGATCAGACTGTACATACCATCTGTGCAGTCTGATCTTCTACATGGTCTGCAGAAGTCATAAGTTGTGCACAGCACCCTGAGGGTTAACCTGTAGAAAAATAGAGAGTGTAGATTGTAGATAGACTGTACATTCTTTGCAATTTCATCTTGATCTATGCTGTCCGCAAAAGCCATCCAAGATCTGCTTACAATTCTAACCATTAACTTCAAGGGGGCTTGTCACATCTACAGTTGCATTTGCAGGCAATTTAGATCTACCTGTGCAGTTTGTTTATCTACATTGTTTGCTACTGTTGGACTTAGTCTGGCCAAAACCACCAAATGAAATCTCTCAATCTTCTTTCCTGACTGAAAATCTACATTCATTTATTAAGGGATTGACCCTTTACCACACAATTCATTGTTAACAGCTCTGGGGAATAAATGTTTGGAAATATTGTAGGCAAAGATGAAGATCCCGTTCAGTAATTTATCTTGGACTTTTTGAAAGACAATTTTCTTGTAACTATAACGCATTACTGTAAGTTAGGTTTAAGGTCTCCTTTTTTTCCCTCTCATTATTAAATGAATGTGTTTTGAAATTGTATGCATTATAAGCAAAATGCACTGTTCCTGGACTGTAAGTTGAATTATTAAGGACAGTTTAACTCTTTACCAAACGACAAAATTATGGACTAGTCCAAATTGAAAGCATTTGCAGACGACAAAACAAATGTGAATGAAACATTGAAGTTTGTTTTGGGAAGGGTAGAAAACATTGTGGGAAAAGGAGAAAATGCTGGTTACCAGCATTTTCTCCTTTTCCCACAATGTTTTCAGATGGCTTCGTTCTGAGGGTCGTTAAAAGTCGGCATTGTGTGGTAAAGAGTTAAATTAGAAGATGGAAAATAAAAGATAAAAGCCCAAAGAAATACATTGTACTAAATTATTGTTTCCTTTACACAAAGACCTTTTATGCATTTTTTTTTCTATCCAGTTACAAAACATATACATATATGAATTTCCTATTACAATTTTTTTTTTATAAGCAGTGAATTTTAATACGGTACGCTCTTGCTGTTTTTGTCCTTTCTGCCTTAACTCTTTACTAGACAACAAATATTCTGACTTGTGCAAGTTGAAAGCATGCTTAGATGACAAATTTTAAGATGGCTCAGATAATGGCTATTGTCTTTGAAAGGATAGAAAGAATAGTGGGAAAAGGAGAAAATGCCGGCAGCCAGCATTTTTTTCTTTGCTCACAATGTTTTCCGAAGTATATCTTTTCCAAGGTTGTAAAAGCACATGATTGTGTCGCAAAGGGTGATGTTTTTAGTAGACTTATTTCATTTTCCTACTGTTTTCACAATAGCCGTCTTCTCAGGGTTGTAAAAATTTGGTTAAGCCTTTCCCAAACGACAAATTTTGGACTGGTCCAAATTTAAAGAGTTTGCAGACGACAATTTTAAATTTAATGAAAATGGCAGAAAGGTCTCAAAAAGGGTAGAAAACACAGTGGGAAAAGGAGAAATTGCTCATTATGAGCAATTTCTCCTTTTCCCACAGTGTTTTCTAAAGACTTGTACTGCAGACACGTGAAAACCAGGGCTTGTTCGGGAAAGGGTTAAGTCTTTATCAGACAACAAAATATTAGACTCATCCAAGTTGGAGCATTTGCAGATGCCAAATAAGACAATGGAGCAAACAGTTTGAATTGATTTTGAAAAGACAGAAAACATTGTGGGAAAAGGAAAAAATTCTGCTTCCCAGCATTTTCTGCCTTTCCCACAACGTTTTCAAATGACATTTTCCCTAGGGTCCTTAACACATGGGATTGTGTGGTGATGAGTTTAAGCACATCAGTTCAAAGATGCAGGAATGTACTGCACCATTTTGGATTGCCTCATTATGAGTATAATAATTCATTTGAAGACAAGCTTATTTGATTTGTAGTAATTAATTGTCAATTTGATCTCTCTGTCTACACATCTTCAGATGCGGTGTAAACTTAAATGCTTATATCTAAATTAATTTCAGTTTCCATATATGCTTATGTTTTGTTACATAGGATTTCATTACCATCTGTGTGATTTTGTAATTGTGTGGTTTAGCTTCAGACAGCGGACAGTTTAGATCTAGGATCAGACTGCACATTTGTACGGTCTGATCTTGATCTACAGTCTGCAACAGCTATCTAGGGTGACAACTTCAAATATTACCAGTAGGCCTGATAGTTAAACGAAAACTTAAATGCTTATAAATGTATTTAAATTAAAATCACTTTCCATATGTACGTATGTTTTTGTTACATAGGATTTTATTACCTCCTGTATGATTTTGATATTGTGTGGATTGGCTTTAGACAGAGGACGATTTAGATCTAGGATCAGACTGCACATTTGTGCGGCCTGATCTTGATCTACACAGTCTGCAACAGCTATCCAAGGTGTCATCTTCAGATAGTTTGAAAACTTAAATGCTTGTGTTTAAATTTAAATCAGTTTCCATATATACGTATGTGTTGTTACATAGGATTTTATTACCTCTTGTATGATTTTGTAATTGTGTAGATTGGCTTCAGACAGCGGACAATTTAGATCTAAGATCAGACTGCACATTTGTGTCTGATCTTGATCTACACAGTCTGCAACAGTTATCTAGGGTGACATCTTCGGATATTCCCAATAGGCCTCAGAAGTTCGAAAACTTAAATGCTTATATCTAAATTAATTTCAGTTTCCATATATATGTATGTTTTGTTACATATTAGGATTTTATTACCTCCTGTATGATTCATGTTGTCGTTTGATGTTAGACAATTAGACAATTAATGTTGAGACAATGACCTGTACAGGTCAAGTTAATAAAATGATTTGATCTGTTCTTGTATTTTGAAAGTATTGCCTGCCATATGATGTGGTAAACAGTTAATTCATTCGAAGACAAGCTTATTTGATTTCTAGTAATTTATCGCCAGGTTCTTGATTGTTGGAAGCATTGGCTGCCATATGATCGTGGCACATTGTTTTTACTCTTTCAAATAGTCTAGATCAAGATTGGACTGCTTTGATAGGATTACTAATGCAATGAAGTTGATGAATCTTCAATCATTTCAATGGACAAAACATTGCAATTATGAGGCTGTATTGACAAAAATATTAAAAAAGATATTAGTCATCAGTGCTTCCATTTAAATAAAATTTTACCGAGTCGATGGAACCCAGTGCAACTGCAAAAGTTGAGTCCCATTGCGTTCCTTCTGAGTCCCATTTTTGCCTGCATAAATTGTCCATTTATTAAGGCCAAATTTGGTTAGTGGATAAAAGGAAGAAGCTATTTCAAATGACTTCTTTATGGAACCTTTCGCGGATTTAATGTGCTGTGCATGCCGGTGACCATGGCTTGAAATAGTATGACTCTTACGTCATGATAGAACTCTGAAATTCCATGCAACCTGTTGTAAAAACCTTATTTCTGCTTAGTTTCATAACAAATCAAACAAACATTTACACGAATAGAGGAATAAAGATAAATTTCTCTTAGCATCTAATCATGGAAGGCAGGATCTTTCAGCCATTGGTCTTGGAGAGATTGCGAATGCTTTTTCTTTTTTGCCCCGGAAGCCATTTTCAGGAAAGAAAAGCTAAACAACAGCTGTTTTCCTACGATCATTTCGCTGGAAAAGACAATATGAGCACAACGCGGGTAACCAGTCAAAATCGATGACAATGAGATGATCTATTTATATTGGTTATATCTTGGCATACCAAGATCTATTTATAGATACTTTGGAATTCCGATGGTCATTTTGTACTAAAAATGTTAAATCTTCGTACCGGTATATTGCATTGTTAGCTCACCTTAGCACAACGTGCTAAAGGTGAGCTATTGTGATCGCCCTATGTCCGGCGTCCGTCGTCCGTCGTCCGTCGTCTTGTCGTCCGTCGTCCGTCGTCCGTCAACAATTTCTTTAAACATCTTCTTCTCCTAAACCACTGGGCCAATCTTGATGAAACTTGGCAGGGATGTTCCTTGGGTGAAGCTCTACCAAAATTGTTCAAAGAATTGAATTCCACCCACAACTCTGGTTGCCATGGCAACAAAAAGGAAAAAAAAGCAAAATCTTTGAAAATCTTCTTCTCTGAAACTAGAAGGCGCAGAGCTTTGATATTTGGTATGTAGCATCTCCTAGTGGACCTCTACCAAGTTTGTTCATTTGATGCGCCTGGGGTCAAAACTGGCCCCGCCCCGAGGGTCACAAGTTTGAGCATAGTAACAAAGAAGGAAAACTTTAAAAATCTTCTTCTCTGAAACTTGAAGGTGTAGAGCTTTGATATTTGGCATGTAGCATCTCCTAGTGGACCTCTACCAAGTTTGTTCATATGATGCCCCTGGGGTAAAAACTGGCCCCACCCCGGGGGGTCACAATTTCCAAGATAGGAACAAAGAAGGAAAACTTTAAAAATCTTCTTCTGTAAAACTAGAAGGCATAGAGCTTTGATATTTGGCACGAAGCATCTCCTAGTGGACCTCTACCAAGTTTGTTCATATGATGCCCTTGGGGTCAAAACTGGCCCTGCCCCGGGGGTCACAAGTTCAAACAAAGGAACAAAGAGGGGAAACTTTAAAAATCATCTTCTCTGAAACTGGAAGGCGTAGAGCTTTGATATTTGGTATGTAGCATTGCCTAATGGACCTCTACCAAGTTTGTTCATATGATGCCCCTGGGGTCAAAACTGGCCCCGCCCCGGGGGTCACAAGTTTGAGCATAGTAACAAAGAAGGAAAACTTTAAAAATCTTCTTCTCTGAAACTTGAAGGCGTAGAGCTTTGATATTTGGCATGTAGCATCTCCTAGTGGACCTCTACCAAGTTTGTTCATATGATGCCCATGGGGTCAAAACTGGCCGCGCCCCGGGGGGTCACAATTTCCAATATAGGAACAAAGAAGGAAAACTTTAAAAATCTTCTTCTCTAAAACTAGAAGGCATAGAGCTTTGATATTTGGCATGAAGCATCTCCTAGTGGACCTCTACCAAGTTTGTTCATATGATGCCCCTGGGGTCAAAACTGGCCCTGTCCCGGGGGTCACAAGTTCGAACATAGGAACAAAGGAGGAAAACTTTAAAATTTTTCTTCTGTAAAACTGGAAGGCATAGAGCTTTGATATTTGGCATGAAGCATCTCCTAGTGGACTTCTACCAAGTTTGTTCATATGATGCCCTTGGGGTCAAAACTGGCCCTGCCCCGGGGGTCACAAGTTCGAACATAGGAACAAAGAGGGGAAACTTTAAAAATCGTCTTTTCTGAAACTGGAAGGCGTAGAGCTTTGATATTTGGTATGTAGCATTGCCTAGTGGACCTCTACCAAGTTTGTTCAAATGATGCCCCTGGGGTCAAAACTGGCCCCACCCCGGGGGTCACAAGTTTGAGCATAGTAACAAAGAAGGAAAACTTTAAAATTCTTCTTCTCTGAAACTTGAAGGTGTAGAGCTTTGATATTTGGCATGTAGCATCCCCTAGTGGACCTCTACCAAGTTTGATCATATGATGCCCCTGGGGTCAAAACTGGCCCCGCCACGGGGGTCACAATTTCCAACATAGGAACAAAGAAGGAAAACTTAAATTTTTTTTTTCTCTTAAATGGGAAGGCATAGAGCTTTGATATTTGGTATGTAGCATCTCCTAGTGGACTTCTACCAAGTTTGTTCCAAGGATGCTGCTTAGGTCAAAACTGGCCCAGCCCCTGGGGTCACAAGTTCGAACATAGGAACAAAGAAGGAAAACTTTAAAATTCTTCTTTTCTGAAACTGAAAGGTGTGGAGCTTTGATATTTGGTATGTTGCATCTCAGAGTGGACCTCTACCAAGTTTGTTCATATGATGCCCCTGGGTCAAAACTGGCCCCGTCCCGGGGATCACAAGTTCGAACATAGGAACAAAGAAGGAAAACTTTAAAATTCTTCTTTAAAACTGGAAGGCGTAGAGCTTTGATATTTGGTATGTAGTGATTCTCTTCTAAATTTGTTTGCTCATCTAAGCGCAACAAGTTCATTGAGTTCAAAATTGGGTCATCTTGGGTCATAAACTAGGTCACTAGGTCAAATTAAAGAAATACCTTGTTGGCACTCTCGAGGCCACATTATTTGCTCAATTGCCTTGAAAATTAGTTAGAAAGTTTGTCTTTATAAAGTCTCACATAAGATTAATTTGGGTCAACTTGGGTCATAAACTAGTTCACTGGGTCAAATTAAAGAAATACCTTGTTTGCACTCTGGAGGCCACATTTATTGCTCAAATGACCTGAAATTTGGCCAGAATGTTTGTCTTGATGAAATACCAGGTGAGTTTGGATTTGGGTCACCTGGAACCATAAACTAGGTCACTAGGTCAAAATAAAGAAATACCTTGTGGGCACTCTAGAGGCCACATTCTTTGCTTAATTGCCTTGAAAATTGGTCAGAATGTTTGTCTTTGTAAAATCTCACATGAGTCTGAATTTGGGTCAACTGGGGTCATAAACTAGGTCACTTGGTCAAATTAAAGAAATAGCTAGTGGGCACTCTAGAGGCCACATTTATTATTCATTTGATTTGAAAATTGGTTAAAATGTTCCTTTTGATATAGTCAAAGACCAGTTCAAATTTGGGTCATGTGGGGTCATAATCTAGATCACTAGGTCAAATTAAAGAAATATCTTTAGGGCACTCAAGGCTACATTTTTTGCTCAGTTGACTTGAAAATTGGTCAGAATGTTTGTCTTCATGAAATATGAGTTTGAAATTGGGTCACCTGCAGTCAAAAACTAGGTCACATGGTCAAATTAAAGAAAAACCTTAAAGGCACTCTACTAAGGTGAGCAACCCAGGGCCATCATGGCCCTCTTGTTTTCGTTATTGATATGGATTTAGTTAAATCATGGTTTTGACTCATTTTTGACTGCGTCCAAGGGACGTGATCAGCTTTGATATTTTGCATCCGAGCCGATTTTCGTGCGCATATAGATGCTTTTATGTCGTAAACAGAAACCCAGGACATGAATCTATTAGCAGACTGCATGTGCAATCTGATTTTTTTCCACAGTGTCTGTAAAAGATCATAGTTGGTTTTCTTTTGCTTTTAAGTCTTGGTTTTGAATAAAATCTGTACAACATAGTACATGTATTGTCACTTTGAGCTAATAAAACCTTTATTTTTTGCAAGAGAATCACCTCCCTTCTGTCCATTGATTGTTCAGTGAACTTAGCCATTATTTTTTTCTATCATCAGGCAGTTACCTCTGTACCAGATGACAAAATTTTAGACATAATATCATTTCCTAAAACAGAGATAACAAAGTGGCTCAAGTATTGAAAGATTTTTCTTTGACAGAAAAGAAAACATTTTTGAAAAAGGAGAAAATGCTGGTAATTAGCATTTTGTCCTATTCTCATAATGTTTTCAAGAGCTTCCTTTTCTATGGAGGTATGGAAATTAGATCAGCCAGAAAGGGTTCATGTTTGTACATTTTGTCATTGTTATTACAGATTTGTAACATAAATATTTTGTTTTGACAGCTTTTTGGCAGTTACTAGGTTGTTTTGCCAGGTGGAAAAAAGACTTGTGGGTATAAATGTAATCCACATTCTGTCTTACTTATTGTACGGGAGAAATGTTTCAGGGCCAAAATTTTCAAACATTTGCAGAGGACAATTTGCGTGTTTTTCAAATGATAGTATTTTGCCATGAAAAGATAGAAAACATTGTGGGAAAAGGAGAAAATGCTGGTTACCAGCATTTTCTCCTTTTCCTACGATGTTTTCAAAAGCCTTCTTTTGCAGGGTTGATAAACTTGGGATTGTGTGGTTAAGGGTTAATTCAAATAACTATTTTCGTAAATTGATGGCCAGTGTTTTCTCCTTTTCAACAATGTTTTTTCTCCTTTTAAAGACAAATCTCATCATTTAACTCTATACCATTAATTTTAGACTTTTTCCAAATATTCAAAGCATTTGCAGAAGACAAATTATGTTCGTTAAATAATGGTTTTTGTTTGTGATAAAGTAGAAAGAAAACATGGTTAGCAATGGAGAACAATAATTGGTCCTGAGGTACATTGGCAGTGATATAAATGAAATGGTAATATAAAAGATACATATTACATAGTACAAAAAAATCCTCAAATGTATGCAATTACAAGGTTTTGAGCATGGATATTATAGATCAAGATCAGAATTTTCTTCAATGGATTGCTAGATGTGAATAACTTCTCTGCTATTGTCTTATGTAAATGAGTCATGGATACTGTACTGATATGTATAAATTCATGTGACTGAAAGTGTTACCAGTGGAAATGCCTTGATAATGGATGAGGTTAGATGCAACAATGGAATCTGCCAAGTTGACATGACTGATGAAAATGCACCTTTGGTTACCTGAAGTTATGCCCAGTTGCACCATTTGATATTTTTGTGTGCTAGGTAATGCAAGGATGCATACTTGGAGATACACCATTGATAAGCTATTTTGTATTTTCAGAGATACTGTAAGTAAATACAAGAATGAAGCCTCCATAGATCAGGATGTCGAAGGAGGAGAAAGTGGTGGAATGTAGCTCCTCCTCTGAGACAGAAGGGGCGGAGCCTAGTTTGGGAACAACTGCAGATTCTCCGCCCACCCCAAGTCAGCATGATCTGGATTTACTTGCCAAGCTCGAAGAAGCAAACAGGTTTGTCAAAGATATTGTAATGAACATGTAAAATGATCCCATTTTAGACCATCAGGAGAAAAACTAAATACAGTGCAAATATCAGTGATTACAGTCATGTGACATCTATCTTCTTAACTCTTTCCCAAATGACAAATTTTGGATTGCTCCAAATTGAAAGAGTTTGCAGACGACAAGTTTAAATTTGATGGAAATGGCAGAAAGTTCTCAAAAAGGGTAGAAAACACTGTTGGAAAAGGAGAAATTGCTCATTACGAGCAATTTCTCCTTTTCCCTCAGTGTTTTCAGAGGACTTGTACTGCAGACACGTGAAAACCAGGGCTTGTTTGGGAAAGGTTTAAATCTTTGCTTAAGCTTAACCCTTTACCACACAATCCTGGGTTTTAACGACCCCAAGGAAAAAGACTTCTGAAAACATTGTTGGAAAAGGAGAAAATGCTGGTTACAAGCATTTTCTCCTTTTCCCACTATGTTTTCTACTCTTTTATAGACAGATTTCATTATTTGTGCTACATGTAATTTGTCATCTGCAAATGCTTTCAATTTGAACCTGTTTAAAATTTTGTCGTCTGGTAAAGAGTTTTCTGGTTGAAAAAATTTCTTGTGAAAAAATGGAATATTTAGTGTTCAGTTTGTTTTAACCCAAGAAACGTTTTGAGAAAAATTTCGTAGGAAATTGTTAAAACAAAAACTTTAATAATTGCACCTATGAATAAAATTTGAAATAATTGAACTGATAAATGAGCTAAGCTCTGTAAAAAGGGGTTTAAATGGATCTGCAAAAAGTATGGACTCCTGTCAGCAGCATGCCCATTCACACAAAATCTTGCGTGAATCACATAAGAAAAAAATATCTCTGCATTCAAAAAGAATTCAGTGGCCCAGTACATGCACACAACTAAAATAAGGAAAAAATGAAGGGAGGAAAATCTCATGTAAGACTTTAAAAAAACGTGAGATGTACTTGTTTTCTCTGTTTTGGTGACCCATTGATTTGTTAACCTGATAATTAAATTTTATGCCGCCATAGAAGCCCCAAAGTTGTTGTTCGTTATTATTTTGAGCTAAGAGCGTTCGTCTGCATGCATGGCCAATAAGGTGATTTTTGCAAAAAATGGTAATTGAAGTCAATCTGTGATTGGTAAACAGGAAATATTTGTTGATCTGTCCGGAATAGGTAATTATCACAAACAAATAACAACGAGAACAAAGTTGGAAGCTGTGGACTCGGAATACCAGTGATCAGACACAGTATTTCAGATGCCATATGACCGTAATATTTTGTGCACAAAAATTGTCCAATATAGGAATTTGTATGAATACATGTATTTGACTGAATTTGAATGTACAGATATTGGTATTAAATTGATATCAGATTTATGATTTTAATATCGATAGGCGTTCTTCTGTTTTGTTTAGATGTTGTTATCTCCAGTCGACAGGTTAAGTTATAGGTCAGAATTTAACAGTTTGTGCTGACACTCCGTACACCACCATTCAATGGTCTAGTCATTATCACAGATGTTTCTCTTTGATTTCATGTTAAGTATGATGATAAGAAGCTGGAGTAAGAAGAATAATGGGGTCTGTGCAGGCTGATCCTAGTCAATAATATCCACAAAAGCTACCATAATGTGAATTAACATGACAAGGGTTAAAAAACCTTAAAAAAGAATGTTTTTGGCATACTTAGTTCTTAATGATTAAAGTTATCAATAAATACACATTATGACAAAGCATTGTATAAATACAATCGAAAGGGCTAGACATACAAATGAACAATAAATCATAAAATGTACTTATGAATAGAACATATTCATCTTTTTTTATTATTTGTTTTTATCATCTGTACCCTTTGAATTTGCAGTGTACCCCATGCTTTCTAACCCAAGGGGTACATGTATCCCATATTGAAGAAGTCAGTAGGCATGCTGTGTCAGCCTGTATAGTCCACGCAGGCTCACATAGGTTAAACTTTTTGTTATTTGTAAATTTTCTGCATGTCCAAGGACTATTCTACTTCAGTTGGTTGTTCCACAGAATGGATTTTATGGATCCTTAACCCCTTACCATACAATCCCGACTTTTAACAACCCAGAAAGAGAAGGCCTTTGAAAGCATTGTGGGAAAAGGAGAAAATGCTGGTAACCAGCATTTCCACCCTGAAAGAAATTGCCATTTAAGCAACATTTAATTTGTTGTCTGCAAATGCTTTCGATTTGGTCCAGCCCAGAACTCTATGTATTTTTAGTTTTTAGTTCCCTACTGGCGAAGCCGAAGGGGACTTCAGGTTTGCACTCTGTCCGTCCTTCTGTCCGTCTGTCCATCTGTCCGTCTGTCCGTCAGTCCGTCAATTCAGTTTTCGGGACTTTTTTTCTAAACGCTGGTACATATTGAGCTGGGTTTTGGTGTGTAAGTCACCCACCATCACTTACAGATCAAGTTCAACTTTCGTTCCGGTCCACTGGTTTTTCACGGATTTACGGGCCTTAGACTTAAAAAATTTCACTGATAAATCAGTTTTCCAGATTATTTTCCTAAACGCTGGTAGGTATTGATCTCAGATTTGCTGTGTAACTCTACCACCATGACTTACAGATCAAGTTCGACTTTCGTTCTCGTCCACTGGTTTTTCACGGATTTACGGGCCTTGGACTTACAAAATTTCACTGATAAATCATTTTTCTGGACTTTTTTCCTAAACGCTGGTAGGTATTGATCTCAGATTTGCTCTGTAACTCAACCACCATGACTTACAGATCAAGTTCGACTTTCGTTCCGGTCCACTGGTTTTTCATGGATTTACGGGCCTTGGACTTACAAAATTTCGCTGATAAATCAGTTTTCCGGACTTTTTTTTCTAAATGCTGGTAGATATTCACCTGACTTTTGCTGTGTAAGTCAACCACCATTACTTACAGATCAAGTTCGAGTTTCGTCTGGCTCCACTGCTTTTTCACGCATTTACGGGCCTTGGACTTACAAAATGTCACTGATAAAACATTTTTCCGCACTTTTTTTCTAAACGCTGCTACACATAGAGCTGATTTCGGTGTGTACATCAACCACCATGACTTACACATCAAGTTCTAGTTTCGTCCCGCTCCACTGCTTTTTCACGCATTTATGGGCCTTGGACTTACAAAATGTCACTGATAAAACATTTTTCTGCACTTTTTCCCTAAACGCTGCTACATATAGAGCTGATTTTTGGTGTGTACATCAACCACCATGACTTACACATCAAGTTCGAGTTCCGTCCCGCTCCACTACTTTTTGACGCATTTACGGGCCTTGGACTTTAAAAATTTCACTGACATGCCAGCGATACATACGGCCAGTAGGGGACTGTGTATTGCTATGCAATACTATCAGAATGCTTGTTTTTTTTGAAATATATTTAAGTAAGGAATGTTTTTACTTCAGCATTACTTGTTGTAAGTTTATTTCCAAATAAATGGAACAGAGAATGCATTTAACCCTTTACCACACAATGCCGACTTTCAACGACCTTGAAGAAGAAGCCTTTTGAAAACATTGTGGGAAAAGGAAAAAATGCTGGTAACCAGCATTTTCTCCTTTTCCCACAATGTTTTCTACCCAATCAAAGAAAAAAATGCATCCTTTCAGCCACACTGAAATTGTCATCTGCAATGCTTTCATTATAGACAGGTCTAAAGTTTTGCGGTGTGGTAAAGGGTTAATGAAGATAAAGATGAAAAACATTGAGAATGGGAAAATGAAACTTTCAGACTACACATATTTGAAAATGGCTTTCAACATGATTTTCTGTGATATTGACATTGGAAAAGTAAAACATTTGTAGACCTTGGCGGCCAGCCAGCCAGCCAATATTGTATTACTTACAACTTCTCAAACCTGTTAAAGTAACAAAAAGGAACAACATTCAAAGAAAAAGGAAATTTAATATCAGTCAGGGCTAAAGAAAAAGACGATGATTTGGTAAAAGGTTAGAGGAATAGAAATAAAGAGTTTAACTCTTTACCACATAAATCCTGACTTTTAACGACCCCAAGAAGGAAGCCTTTTGAAAACATTGCGGGAAAAGAAGAAAATGCTGGTAACCAGCATTTTCTTCTTTTCCCACAATGTTTTCTACCCTTTAAGAGACAAATTTTATGTTTTGAGCTATATTTAAAATGTCGTCTGCCAATGCTTTCAATTTGGACTAGTCTACATTTTTGCCGTGTGGTAAAGAGTTAACTCTTTACCATATGACAAAATTTTGGACTTGATCAAATTGAAAGCATTTGCAGACGACACAATAAATGTAGCTCAAATGATGATTTCTGTCTTTGATAGGGTAGAAAACGTTGTGGTTACCAGCATTTTCTCCTTTTTCCACAATGTTTTCAAAAGGCCTCATCCGAGGTTCATTAAAACTTGGGATTGTGTGGTGAAGGGTAAATGATTGTATAGTTATCAGTATAGATAATTAGATTTCTCTTATCACTCTCTGACTTCAAACCCTTTGCCAAACAATCCCAATTTTTAACAAGCCTATGAAATAAGGCTTTTGTAAACATCATGAGAAAAGGACAAAATACTGTTGTTGGGTTTCCAAACTGTTTTCTACCCTTCTAATCGTTTCCCACAAGGCAAAATTTTAAACTTGTACAAGTCATATTGAAGAAATTTACAGACAACAATTCAAATGTTTTTCAAATGATACTATTTGCTGTTGAATAGGTAGGAAACATTGTGGGAAAAGGAGAAAATGCTGGTTACAGTGTTTTCAAAAGGCTTCTTTCTCAGGGTCGTTAGAACTAGGGAATGTGTGTTAACCTTTACTGCACAATGCTGCTTTTTAATGGCCCTGGGAAAGAAGCCTTTTGAAACATTGTGGGAAAAGGAGAAAATGCTGGTAACCAGTATTTTCTATTTTTCCCCCACAATGTTTTCTACCCTATAAAGAGAAAATAGTATCATTTGAGCCACATTGAAATTTTCGTCTGAAAATGCTTTCATTTTGGACAAAGCTAAAATTGTGTTCTCTGGTAAAGGGTTAACTCTTTACCAAATGACAAAATTTTAGACTCGACCAAATTGAAAGCATTTGCAGATGACAAAACAAATATTACTGAAAAATTGAAATTTGTTTTGGGAAGGGTAGAAAACATTGTGGGGAAAAGAGAAAATGCTGGTTTTCTCTTTTTCCCACAATGTTTTCAAAAGGCTTCTTTCTAAGGGTCGTTAAAAGTCGTGATTGTGTGTTAAAGAGTTAAAGACAAGCCACTGTCATTTAAGCCAAAATTTAAAAAAATGTCATCTGTATATGCTTTCAATTGGGAGGAGTCTAAAATTTTATCCTGTGGTAGAGAGTTATACCAGTGCTGCATACCCATAATATATTATACATAGTACTTTTTTTCATTCTTTCTGAAGGGTCCTGTGTGGCCCAGTGGTAAAGTGTAGGACATGTGACCTGGAGGCTCCTGGTTTGGGTCTCACTGGATCCATTGGGTTTTTCATGGCAGTATCATTGGGCAAGATACTTCAGAGCCCTAGCCTAGTACTGATGAAACCCAGGGAATACATGAATATGTGAGCTGTCGCTGTGATATGACTGAAATATTGTTGAAAGAGGCATAAAACGCCATTTAATCAAACAATCATTCTTTCTGTTTTAGACAACTGCAGATTACCCCACCCCCAACACCACTACCTAAAACACCTTTAGAGTTGGAACTATTGGAGAAGCTTGAGACAGCAAACAGGTAAATTCATCAGTATAAATTTCCTAACTCATCACCTCCTGAAACTAATTTGTCACCAGAAAGCTTTGAAAAATCTTTGTGGAAAAAGAATCAAAATCAAATTAACCCTTTACCACACAATGCCGACTTTTAACAACCCTTAGGTAGAAGCCTTTTGAAAACATTGTGGGAAAAGGAGAAAATGCTGGTAATCTGCATTTTCTCCTTTTCGAACAATGTTTTCAACCCTTTCAAAAGACTTAAGTTTATTTGTACCACTTTCAAATTTGTCGTCTGCAGATGCTTTTAATTTGGAAGGGTGTAAAATTTGTTGTTTGGGAAAGGGTAAAGGTTTGACCTTTGACCAAACAATGAAATTTTAGACTTGTCCAAATTGAAAGCATTTGCAAATAAAATGTGTCTTAAATGATGGGATATTTCTATGACAGGGTAGAAAATATTGTTGAAACAAGCATTTTGTCCTTTTCCACAATGTTTCCTGGTCTTTGAAAGACAAAGTTCATGTATAGAGTATTATTTAATATATTGTCTGCAAAGCTCTTAACTCTTTATCACACAATCCCGACTTTTAACGACCCTGTGCAAGAATCCTTTTGAAAACATTTTGGGAAAAGGAAAAAATGCTGGTAACTAGCATTTTCTCCTTTTCCCACAATGTTTTCTGCTCTTCCCAAAACAATTTTTTAGCTCACCTGAGCACAAAGTGCTCATGGTGAGCTATTGTGATTGAGCTGTGTCCGTCGTCCGTCGTCAACTTTTTACCTTGTGTATGCTCTAGAGGCCACATTTTCAGTCCGATCTTCATGAAACTTGGTGAGAATGTTTGTCTTGATAAAATCTTGGACGAGTTCGAAATTGGGTCATGTGGGGTCAAAAACTAGGTCACTAGATCAAATCTTAGAAAAACCTTGTGTATGCTCTAGAGGCCACATTTTCAGTCAGATACTTGTGAAATTTGGTCAAAATGTTTGTCTTGATAAAATCTCAGACGAGTTTGAAATTGGGTCATGTGGGGTCAAAAACTAGGTCAATAGGTTAAATCTTAGAAAAACCTTGTGTACGCTCTAGAGGCCACATTTTCAGTCCGATCTTCATGAAACTTGATCAGAATGTTTGTCTTGATGAAATCTCGGACGAGTTCGAAATTGGGTCATGTGGGGTCAAAAACTAGGTCACTAGGTCAAATCTTAGAAAAACCTTGTGTACGCTGTAGAGGCCACATTTTCAGCCAGATACTTGTGAAATTTGGTCAGAATGCTTGTCTTTATAAAATCTCGGACGAGTTCGAAATTGGGTCATGTGGGCTGAAAAACTAGGTCACAAGGTCAAATCTTAGAAAAACCTTGTGTACGCTCTAGAGGCCACATTTTCAGTCCGATCTTCATGAAACTTGATCAGAATGTTTGTCTTGATGAAATCTCGGACGAGTTCGAAATTGGGTCACGTGGGGTCAAAAACTAGGTCACTAGGTCAAATCTTAGAAAAACCTTGTGTACGCTGTAGAGGCCACATTTTCAGTCCGATCTTCATGAAACTTGGTCAGAATGTTTGTCTTGATAAAATCTCAGATGAGTTCGAAATTGGGTCATGTGGGGTCAAAAACTAGGTCACTAGGTCAAATCTTAGAAAAACCTTGTGTACGCTCTAGAGGCCACATTTTCAGTCCGATCTTCATGAAACTTGATCAGAATGTTTGTCTTGATAAAATCTCGGACGAGTTCGAAATTGGGTCATGTGGGGTCAAAAACTGGGTCACTAGGTCAAATCATAGAAAAACCTTGTGTACGCTCTAGAGGCCACATTTTCAGCCAGATACTTGTGAAATTTGGTCAGAATGTTTGTATTGATAAAATCTAGGATTAGTTCGAAATTGGGTCATGTGGGGTCAAAAACTAGGTCAGTAGGTCAAATCATAGAAAAACCTTGTGTGAGCTCCAGAGGCCTCATTTTCAGTCAGATACTTGTGAAACTTGGTCAGAATGTTTGTCTTGATAAAATTCGGACAAGTTTGAAATTGGATCATGTGGGGTCAAAAACTAGGTCACTAGGTCAAATTAAAGAAATGCCTTGTGGGTACTCTAGAGGCCACATTTTTTGCTCAATTGACTTGAAAATTGGTCAGGATGTTTTTCTTAATTAAATCTCAGAAAACTTGAAATTGGGTCACTCGGAGTAAAAAAGTAGGTCACTAGGTCAATTAAAGAAATACCTTGTGGACACTCTAGAGGCCACATTTTTCGCCCAATTGACTTGAAAATTGGTCAAAACATTTGTCTTAATTAAATCTTAGATGAGTTTGAAATTTGGTCACGTGGGGTCATTTTGCCTATTGGCTCAGGTGAGCGATCCAGGGCCATCATGGCCCTCTTGTTATTATTCATTAATGTTTATTTTGTCATCTGCAAATGCTTTCAATTTGAACCAGTCTAAAATTATTCTGTTTGGTAAAGAGTTAATTTAGCGAAGTCTAGAACTTTGTTGTCCGGTAAAGAGTTTATAGAGTGTGGCACATAGGATTTATAAGGGACAGTAAGTTGCCATGGTCATTGTTACATACCTGTAACTGAAATACTTTTGGAAATGGGGTTAATTCTTTACAAGACAACAAAATTTTAGACTTGTCCCTGTTTAACTCTTTACCAAACGACAATATTTTGGGCTGGTCCAAATTGAAAGCATTTGCAGATGACAAATTAAATGTGGCTAAAATAATTGCATTTGTCTCTGAAAGGTTAGAAAACATTGTGGGAAAAGGAGAAAATGCTGGTTACCAGCATTTCCTCCTTTTCCCACAATATTTTCAAAAGGCTTCTTTCTCAGGGTCGTTAAAAGTCGGGATTGTGTGGTAAAGGGTTAAACTCTTTACCACAAAACCCCTAGTTTTAATGACTGACGTAGAAGGCTTTTGAACACATTGGTTGCCAGCATTTTCTCCATTTCCCACAATGTTTTCTATCCCATCAAGGACTAAGTTTATCATTTCAGCTTCTTTTAATTTGTCTTCTGCAAATGCTTTGAATTTGGACAAGTCTTAATATTTGTTGTGTTAAGCAGACAACATTCAATGTGGCTCAGAGGATTTGATATGCCTTTGAAAGTATGGAAAATACTTTTGGGAAGAGGAAATGCTGGTTACTAGCATTTTTGTCCTTTGCAAATGATGTGCCAAAAATCCTTCTTCCTCTTCTTGAAACACAGGATTGTTCAGTTAAAAGTTTTAACTCTTTCCTAAACCATAAAATTGTATTCTTGTCCAAATTGAAAGCATTTGCAGACGGCAAGTTATATATGGCTAAAATGATGGTAATTGTCTGTGAAATTGTAGAAAACCTTGTGGGAAAAGGAGAAAATGCTGGTTACCAGCATTTTCTCCTTTTCCCACAAGGTTTTAAAAAGACTATTTCCTCAGGGTTGTTAAAACTTGTGATTGTATGGTAAAGAGTTAACTCTTTACAAGATGACAAAATTTTAGACTTGTCCAAATTGAAAGCACTTGCAGACGAATGATTAAATGTGGCTCAAATGATGGGATTTGCAATTGAAAGGATAGAAAACATTGTGGGAAAAGGAGAAAATGCTGGTTACTAGCATTTCTCCTTTTCCCAACATGTTTTCCAAAACCTTTTTCAGGGTCGTTAAAACTCAGGATTGTGTGGTAAAGGGTTAAATGAGAAACAAAGGAATAGAAATATCCACTATGCCATCAAAACTAGGCAAAGTTGTGCTAAGCTCTTACAGGGTTGGAGAAAAAAAAGATGTGGTAAATAGCAATGTGTCGATATTCTAATTCCTTTCAACTCAGCATCAGAAAATATCATCTGTATTGGAAATTTCTGAGAGGTAATGATGTGAAAATAAACATGGAGTTTATTCCTTTGAGGGTCAGAAATTTTCATTATGATGATTATCTAGAGATCTCCTATCAATCCATTACCAACTACACCAGGCAAGTTTGGCATTCTTCGAACCTGCATTTGGGAGTTTTTGAAAACAGGGAGAGAAAAGAAGCAAATTCTGATTAACCCTGAAGCTGCAAAGCGCAACTCACTGTCCCTTTGCAGACTGTTTAGGTCAAGATCAGACTGCACAGAACATGCAGTCTGATCTCGGGTTCACACTGTCGGATAAAGAGATGTTTTCCTCCAAAGCATAAGTTTCAAATAACGCTATTCAAGTTTTTACTATAGGCTTTAAAGTTTTATTTGGTTAACTCTTTACCAAACAATCCCAAGTTTTAACGACCCCAGGATATGAAGCCTTTTGAAAACATTGTGGGAAAAATAGAAAATGCTGGTAACCAGGATTTTCTCCTTTTCCCACAATGTTTTCTACATTATCAAAGACAAATTATATCATTTGAGCCACATTTAAATTGTCATCTGCAATTGCTTTCAATTTGGGCAAGTCTTAAATTTAGTTGTATGGTAATGGGTTAAGACTTTGGTTGTAGACAGTCATGCTCTTGAGAACCATTCAGAATATTGTTGGAAAGAAGCAGTTGATTACATGTATTAAAAACATATTTTCTCCTGCATAACATGTCTTCTTCATTTTCTTCTGCATAACATGTCTCCTCTATAGTTAACCCTTACCCTGCTAAATAAATAAGTTGAATGAAACTATCAAGCTGATAGTAAAAACCTGAATGGTGCTATTTCAAAATTATTTTTTGGAGAAAAATATCTCCTTATCAAACAGTGTAGATTCAAGATCAGACTGCATGTTCCGTGCAGTCTGATCTTGATCTACACTGTTTGCAAAAGGTCAGTGAGTCACGCTTAGCAGCCTAGGGGTTAAGCTATAGAGCTTCCCTTTTTACCCAGGGGTCCTGTGTGGCTCATTGGTAAAGTGTAGGACTCATGACCTCGAGGCCCAGTGTTCGAGCCTCACTCGATCCACTGGGTTTTTCGTGGGAGTGTCCTTGGGCAAGACACTTCAGAGCCCCAGCATAGTACTGGTGAAACACAGGAAATACATGAATATGTGAGCTGTTGCCGTGATATGACTGAAATAATAGTGAAAGCGGAGCAAAACATCATTCAGTTCAATCCCTTTTTACCTAATTATCTATTACACAAGATTTTGAAGACCTAGCAATTTTTCTTTATCTTGTCCTAGAATATCCACAAAAACACTGTAAGTTGCACTTTGCAGTTTAGCCCTTTGCCAAAGATCCCATGCTTTAATGACACTGAAGAAAAAAGGTTTTTGAAAATATTGTAGGAAAATGACCAAATTTTGTTAACCATCATTTTCTCCTTTTTCCCCTCAATGTTTTCTACTCTCTAAGAAAGAAATCCCTTCATTTTAGCTGCACCTAATTTGCCATCTTCAAAAGCTTTCAGTTTGGACATGTGTAAAATTTTGTCATATGGTAAAGAGTTGAAACCCCAAGAGTGGCCAAAAGTAAAAGCAGGTGTAAAAATGCGTTTGAATTTAAATCATACCTTTTAAAAGTGGGGAAACTATTGTGAAGATGAATGTTAAAATCAGGTACAAAGTAAACAAGAGATAAAGCGACCTGGCAACTTTCGACTTCCTTCTAAAATTCATTTTTCTGCCAGCAACTAACACTTGGTCCGACCGTACAATAACAGATTGTCACCTAAATAATAATTTCCATACTTTTAAATGGTATGATTTAAATTTAAATGCATTTTAACACCTGCTTTGTTTACTTTTGGCAGTTATTGGGACTTTAATGGACTTTTAATGAGTAAGTATTTTAGCACATAAATGAAGAATTGAACTCTAAAGATAATTAGAGAAGCCGAAGGGGACTTTAGGTTTGCACTCTGTCCGTCCATCTGTCCATCTGTCCGTCTGTCCATCTGTCCGTCAGTCAGGCAATTCATTTTTCTGGACTTTTTTTCTAAACGCAAGTACATATTGACCCGAGTTTTGGTGTGTAAGTCACCCACCATCACTTACAGGTCAGTTTCGACTTTCATTCCGGTCCACTGGTTTTTCACGGATTTACGCGCCTTGGACTTACAAAATTTCACTGATAAATCAGTTTTCCGGACTTTTTTCCTAAATGCTGGTAGGTATTGATCTCAGATTTGCTCTGTAACTCAACCACCATGACTTACAGATCAAGTTCAACTGTCGTTCTGGTCCACTGGTTTTTCACGGATTTACGGGCCTTGGACTTACAAAATTTCACTGATAAATCAGTTTTCCAGACTTTTTTCCTAAACGCTGGTAGGTATTGATCTCAGATTTGCTGTGTAACTCAACCACAATGACTTACAGATCAAGTTCTACTTTCGTTCTGGTCCACTGGTTTTTCACGGATTTACAGGCCTTGGACTTACAAAATTTCATTGATAAATCAGTTTTCCGGACTTTTTTTTCTAAATGCTGGTAGACATTCACCTGACTTTTGCTGTTTAAAGTCAACCACCATTACTTACAGATCAAGTTTGAGTTTCGTCCCTCTCCACTGCTTTTTCACGCATTTACAGGCCTTGGACTTACAAAATTTCACTGATAAAATATTTTTCCGCACTTTTTTTCTAAACACTGCTACATATAGAGCTGATTTTTGGTGTGTACATCAACCACCATGACTTACACATCAAGAACGAGTTTCGTCCCGCTCCACTGCTTTTTGACATATTTACGGGCCTTGGACTTACAAAATTTCACTGATAAAACATTTTTCCGCACTTTTTTTCTAAACGCTGCTACATGTAGAGCTGACTTTTGGTGTGTACATCAACCACCATGACTTACACATCAAGTTCGAGTTTCGTCCCGCTCCACTACTTTTTGACGCATTTACAGGCCTTGGACTTTAAAAATTTCACTGACATGCCAGCAATACATACAGCCGGTAGGGGACTGTGTATTGCTATGTAATACTGTCAGAATGCTTGGTGTTTTTATAGACTGTCATTGTAAGTTCATTTGTTATCAGCATGAAATTTATAAGTTAATTTTTTTGCAGACAGTGTGTTTTCAAGATAAGCCAGCACAGAAAATTTAACTGAGCTATGCTCTGGCAAAAGGGGGCTTAATGCATCTCTGTGATCCATGATACCAAGCAATTCATCACATAATTATAGATCCAAAAAATCCATTTTGTCCAACAACCGCTTATATTATAGGGTAGACTTGCCCTTTGACATACAAATAATTGACCAATAACAAAAAGTTTCGGCCCAGTTCAGCCTGCACAGAATGCGCAAGCTGACCTGGATCAATAGTTTTTGCAAAAACATTAAGCCCCCTTTTCACAGAGCATGGCTCATTAATACAGTTTACTGTTCTATATTGGGAGATGACATGGCTAATCCAGCCTTCAAAATATCATCTGTGTTGATCAAATAGTTTTTGACTCTGTCAAATGACAAAATTTTGGACAGGTCCAAATTGAAATGTACTTTAAATGTTTGTTTCTATCTTTGATAGAGTAGAAAACATTGTGGGGAAAGGAGAAAATGCTGGTTCCCAACATTTTCTCCTTTTCCAATAATGTTTTCCAAAGGCTTCATCCTCGTGGGGGTTAAAACTCATGATCGTGTGGTAAAGGGTTAAATAGTTTTCAACTTGATACCTTGAGTGACGTTGATCGACAGTGTTTTGAAAGGGTATAAAGAAAGGTAAGCAATCTTTACTGCAAGAAATAATGTCTACAGACAAACGGACCACTTGAGTGACAACTACTAAGAACGGGCAAATCTTAGGGTAGTGGGGATGATGTTTCAGTTGAGCAGAAAACACAGAAGGGGGAAAGCACCTCTTTGTTACCAGGAAATGCTCCTTTTCCTATGCTGTTTTCGAAATTTGTGTTATGTGTAGTCATAATTTCCAAAATGAGTGATAAGGGAGATAACTTCTATTGAAACAAGAACAGACACAAGACTGAGTTATCCTTTGACCCTTTCCACACAAATCTTTGAGTTTTAACAATCTGAAGGAAGAAGGCTTTTGAAAAAGAAGGAAAAAGGAGAACCTGTCGGTAACAAACATTTTCTCCTTTTTCATGCAATGTCGTTTACCCTTTCAAAGAGGTTTCTATCATTTGAGACACTTGAAACTGATTGTCTGCTAATGCTTTCTTCTTGGACAAGTCAAGAATTTTGTTATTTGGTAAAGATGGAGTTTAAGTACTGTTCTTAAAGCTTTTTGGCAAAACTTTTTTGCAGGCTACAGTCAAGATTTATTCTATGGCTAAATCTTATACTTGTCCAAAATGATATCATTTGCAGACCACTAAATAAATGTGACGTGAACATTCAGATTTTTTTGGTAGGGTAGTTACTCTTTACACAGCCATAAAAGGGGAAGTATCAGGTGTTATTGCAGATAGTTTTAATCGAGGCTAGTAACTGCATAAAATATGAATTTACACTGTTAGGATTTGGGCTGATCTCTGGGATAGGGGGTTTAACCTTTCACTTCACAATTCCTACTTTGAAAACAAAGACTTTTTAAAACATCATGGGAAAAGGAGAAAATACTGAAAAACCATCATTTTCACCTCTTCCCACAATGTTTTCTGTTTATTCAAAGACACACGCAGCCGATGAGCCACATTTGATTTGTCCTTTATTGCTTTTTACCAGTGATTTCTCCTTTTCCAACAATATATTCAAACGCTATTATGGACACTTTATATCATTGCCCAAACACCCTTCATTCTCATATGGAAGACAATGACAACATACTCAAAATCAATGAATATCATTATCAGGAAGTTATATGTATTGTTTACAGTAAACCCATTACATCTTTACGGAAGATGTGAGCTTTATCCTATACCACATGTTTGAATGACCCTGAGGAAGAAGACTTGAGAAAACATTGCGGAAAAAGGAGAAAATGCTAGTAACTAGCATTTTCTCATTTTCCCCACAATGTTTTCTACCCTATCAAAGACAAATATCTTCTCTTGAGCCACCTTTAATTTGTCGTCTACAAAACGCTCTCCAGAAGAATGCTTCTGAAAAAAATTATTATTGGGGGAGAACATGCTGGTTACATGGTCAGGTGCATTTTCTCCCTGTCCCACACTGATTTTGTCACCAAAGAAAAGGCAAATCCCATCTCTTGAGTCAAATTTGTCATTGGCAAATGCTTTCTATCTGGAGAAGTCTAAAATCTTGTCTTCTAGCATAGGGTTAACTCTGTACAAAAGAGCGTTTTTGACATTTTGCGGATTACGAATTAAAAGTAGTCCAGATGATAATACTTGCCGTTGAAAGACAGAAAACATTGTGGGAAAAGGAGAGAAAGCTGGTTATCAGCATTTTCTCGTGTTTCCACAGTATTTTCAAAAGCTGTCTGTTCTTAGTGTCATTAGAATTGGGATTGTGTAATAAAAGGTAAAGAGGATCTGCAGGTGGTAATGTTACAAGAAAGGGGATAGTGACTGAATTCTTTATTTGTTGTTATCTGTCAAAAGGATATGAATGTTTAGGTTCCTTATACATGTAGATGAATTTAACAAGAAAACTGGGATATGGAACTGATGATGCTACATCTTGGTAAAAGCTACTATGGGAGGTAATGTTTAGATTTTTTTTCTTCTGTCAGCACCAATTAGAATTTTAATAGACCAAACTATATCTCTGTTATTACTGAAGATACTTGCTTCAAACTTGGGCAAAGTGTTAATTACCTAAACAGGAACCTATACAACAAGGGCAAGTTACCATCAAAGTATTTTTGACAGTTATGCGCCTTTTTTGACTCCTGAATTTTCACTGAAAATCAAGCATCTGTAGCAGAGTGTTGGCACTTGCATGCGGTGCTCTTGTTTGTCACCTGTTACCAAAAAATTCTTTAAACATCTCCTAAACCACAAGGCTGACAGCAATGGAATTTCACAGAAATGGTCAAGGTCTTTCAAAGTTTTTCAAATAATTGGGATCCAAGCAAGCAGAACTCTGATTTGGATAGCAATAAAAAAGGAAAATTTGGAAAATCTGACATCAAAGATACATCTACACTTGTCTTCAGGTAGTTTTCAGCCAGTTTTTAACCCATTTCATCCTTATTTTATGAAACTATATTCATTCTTGTATCTTCATGCCAAATGCTGCCCCTGATGGCTGATTGCACAGATTACGCAGATAGAAAATGTGTTTCCTGGGTTGGAGGCATTCAAAGCAATTGCTGATGTCATTTCCGGTTTTAAATCCTTTGTGTTTTTTCTACCTCTTACACCATATATATTGGTAATTAATCTATTTTTACACAGTGGAGCCATTCTACACAATTTCAAATTTTAAGAGTGTTATTAGTGCTTTAATTTCTCTCTAGCTGTAAGGATGTACCTTTAAGTGTATCATGGCCCTCTAGAATTGCTACACACTAAGAATAAAAACAACAATGTGTGCATTGGGCTGTTGAGACCTGTCTCAGTGATAAAGGACAATAGTATTCTCTTTCTGGAGGCACAAGGTCCAATTCTACTTGGGCTGTTGGGTGGTATAGGGCTGCCCTATTTCGTCAGTTTTCATGTCTAGTGTTGGCTTTAGTATAGTTGGCTTTAGTATATATATCAGCCTAGAAATAAGGAATGATTTGGTTGTTTTTAAAGACCCTTAGGAAGAGGACTTTTAAAAACATTGTGGGAAAAGAAAATGCTGATAACCAGCATTTTCTTCTTTTCCCACAATGTTTTCTACCCTTTGAAAGACAAATTTTATATTAGTATTTCGTCTGTAAATCCTTTCAATTTGGAGAAGCCTAAAATTTAGTTGTTTGATAAAGATTTAACCAGACAAACTGTCGGACTGGTCAGTGTTGAAAGGGTTTGCAGATAGTAACAGGAAAAAATATAACTTTAAAATATTATGGAACTTATCTTTGAAAGGAGAGAAAATGTTTTGGGAAAGGGACAAGATAGTAGTGGTTTCGAAAACTTCTTTAGGTTTGTAGAGACATGAGTTGGATCATTTGGCACCAGGGTCTAGAATTTTTGAATGAAGAATTCAAGGTATGCTGAACTACAGTCCACTCAGTGAGAACACTTTTCCGAACTATCATGTTTAAACAACTCCGTGGATGAAGGCTTTCAAAAACTTTCAAAAACATTATAGGAAAAAAAGAAAATGCTGGTAATCATCATTTTCTCCACCAGCATTTTTTCCTTTTCTGACAAAATTTTATACTCTTTTACACCCTTATTTGAGCCATTTAGTGTTGTCTGCAAAATTTAATGCTTTGATTTTCGACGAGTCTAATCTTTGTCGTATGGTAAAGAGTTAATACCTAAACAAGTTTGAACTTGAACTGATAAAACAGTAATAACTTTTAACTCTTTACCAAACAAGGTAATTTTACACTTGTCCAAATTGAAAGCTTTTGCAGACGACAAAGTAAATGTGGCTCAAGTGATGAAATCTGATTCTAATAGGATAGAAAACATTGTGGGAAAAGGAGAAAATGCTGGTTACCAGCATTTTCTCCTTTTCCCACAATGTTTTCAAAAGGCTTTCTTTCCAGGGTCATGAAAACCCGGGATTGCTTGGTAAAGGATTAACCAGGTAACAAATATACTGTTGCCCTGTATTGACAACAATGACAAATGTGGTTGCAATGACAAGAATTATCTCTAGTAGGGCAGAGAACATTGGGACTAAAGGAGAAATTACTGGTCACCAGCATTTTCTCCTCTTGCCACTATGTTTTCAAGAGCTTTCTTTTCCCAGGGTCATCAAAACATGGGGTTGTTTGGTAAAGGGTCAAGAGAAGAAGAGCTTTTAAGTGTCACAGTGAGGGTCTTCTGTTTAGCATCCCTGAATAATATGTGAGCTGTGGTATTAATACCACTGAAATAATGTAAAAAGGGGCATCAATCAATCAATCACTCAATCAATCAATCACAGTCAGTCTGTCTGTCTGTCTGTTTAGACATTTACCTATATATGCAATGTAGTCCATTTTTGATCTGATTTTTATTACCTGAGCTTGATAACGCAGTCGGTAGCATACAGGACTTAAGAAGAGGGGGTTGCTATTTCGATCCCTTGGCTCGGCCAATTTGTTTCGGAGGATTAAGAATAGTCGTTTCAACAGGATACAATCCTCTCTCTAATTGCTGATCATTGTTTTGATGATGGTTATGTAGTAAAGCAGCCAGTGACTTGGAAAGAATGTTGTGCAGAGTACTGGAAAAAGAAACTCCAGGAAAGCATGGTTAGGTGCACTGGCCACTGTGACATAACTGAAGTAATGTTGAAACAGACTTGAACACCATAAAATCAATTAATCAATGATTCTTATTAAGGTCAACCAAACAATCTGGTGACCAACAACCTAGAGAAGAATATTGTGTGAAGTACTGATAAAAGAAAAGACAAGGAAAGCATCAATAGGTGCACTTGGCATCGCCATATAACTGAAATAATGTTGAAACAGCATTGAACACCATACAATCAATTAATCGATTTGTTTCAATAGTTACAAAGTTCAATAAGGACAAAAAATTATGGTTTGAGATGGTTAGTTGATGTGTTGCCCAGGGCACTCCAGCCTTATGACAGTTAAATAATGAAATTGACATGTGCAGTCACTACAAGAGGCCAAAATATTGCAATTTTAAGACCATTTTTGTCACATCCTCCTGAATGATATTGGACATTAATTAGATCCAAGATTAGATTTCAAATCATTGGCATTCTGATCTTGATCTGCACTGTTCACAAAAGTACCTCTGGTTGCGCTCAGCTTGCTCAAAGCTAGAGAGGGGGAATGTCCCAGTAATGACTGATGTGTCATAGTTAACCCTATACCACACAATCCCGACTTTTAACGACCCTGAGAAAGAGGCCTTTTGAAAACATTGTGGGAAAAGGAGAAAATGCTGGTAACCAGCATTTTCTCCTTTCCCCACAATGTTTTCTACCCTTCCCAAGACAAATTTCAAGTCTTCAGTCGAATCTGTTTTTGTCGTCTGCAAATGCTTTCAATTTGGACTAGTATGAAATTTTGTCATTTGGTAAAGAGTTAACCCTTTTCCAAATAATCCAGAGTTTTAACGACCGTGAGGAAGAGTCCATTTGAAAACATTTTGGGAAAAAGAGAAAATGCCGGTGACCAGCATTTTTTCAATTTTCTCAAAATGTTTTCAATCTTATCAGGAACAAATTTTGTCATTTGGGCCACATTTGATTTATGTCTGCAAATGCTTTCATTTTGGACTTGTCTGGAATTTTGCCGTGTGGTAAAGAGTTAACTAGGAAGTGGTGTTTCAGAAAGTATTTTTTTTACATACGTGTATATACATAAAAGTTGAAATTTTAACCCATTTTGTGCTGAGTGTGGAGTGTAATTGCTTCTGCAGGCAGTGTAGACCAAGATCAGACTGCACAGAATGAGGGAGGGGACACAGTTGCATGTGGCAAGAGTGTTGGCCTCTCCCAGTAAAGAGCCTCATGATGATGGGGAAGAGGGGTTCAATCTTTGAAACTAACCTTAGTATGGCACAGCTTGTGACAAGCTCTGGTTAAGTTTTGGAATTGAGCATCCAGAGTGATTGATTTAACTCTGAACCAAACAACAAAATTTTAGATTGGTCCAAATTGAAAGCATTTGCAGACGACAAAATAGATGTTAACTGAAAATTGAAATTTGTTTTAGGAAGGGTAGAAAACATTGTGGGAAATTTAAGGAGAAAATGCTGGTTACCAGCATTTTCTTCTTTTCCCACAACGTTTTCAAAAAGCCTCTTTCTCAGGGTCGTTAAAAGTCGGGATTGTGTGGTAAAGAGTTAACTCTGAACCAAACAACAAATATTTGGACTTGCTGGTTACCAACAATATGTTTTCAAGGGCACTTCTCACTATGGGCGCTAAAGCTCGAGATTATTTGGTGAATGGTTAACCCGTTACCTCACACTCCCTACTTTTAATGACCCTGAGGAAGAGTCTTTTTGAAAACATTGTGGGAAAAGGAGAAAATGCTGGTTACCAGCATTTTCTCCTTTTACCGCAATGTTTTCTATCCTGTCACAGTCAAATCTTACCATCCAAACAATAGGTAATTTGTCGTCTGCAAATGCTTTCAATTTGGACCAGTCCAACATTTTGTCATTAAGTAGAGGGTTAACCATTGAAATGTGAAATAAAGTAAATTAATTTCAAGCCAGTAGAAGATTTCAAATATTGTGATTTCAGGCTTATTTTCAACATGTAAATCTGAATAAATCAGACAATCATTAAATCAATTACCTCTTGACAAAACGACGAAATTTTGGACTCACTCAAATTTAAAGCATTTGCAGAAGACAAAATAAATGTAGCTCAAAAATGATGATTTCTGTCTTTGACAGGGCATGAAACATTAGGGAAAAGAGGATTCAAAACCTTTCTTTTCTGGGTCATTAAAACTCTGGATTGTGTGGTAAAGGGTTAAGCAGACCTCATTCTGTGCAGTCCGATCTTCATCTGTACTGCCTGCCAAAGTGCATCACATTGCATTTACCTGTTGAAGGGTTGATATAAAAAAAAAGACCATGATATAATTATGGCTGATGTAAATAGATTAAAAATAAACAATATTTTTTTCATATGATATTCCCACAATTTCAGTGTGCATTAAAATTTTTTTCGGTCATAGTTTCTCTTTCATTTATTAGGCAATCTAAAGGTCAATAACTAGTTCGACCCTTTACGGAACAACAAAATTTTAGACTTACCTAAAAAGCGTTTGCAGAGTCATAAATATTGTGAGAAAAGGAGAAAATGCTGGTTACCAGTATTTTCTCCTTTTCTCTCAGTTTTTCCAAAAGTCTTACTCCTCAGTGTAGGTAAAAGTCTGGACTATATTTGTTTAGGGATTAATACTATTTTCTCAGTATGCATATGAAAATGAAAACAAAACAAGATGGGAATAAAAAAGGGATAATATTTGAAGTATTGTGTCATTTCTTCACTTCCTGCAGAGAACTTGACACGATGATGGCAAAAAGAGAAACCACTTGTACCTAGCTATTTCTATTTTTACTACAATGTTTGTATATGTATTCATTCATTACCAAACTGTCCCATATTTTCACAAACCCAAGGGAGTAGGCTGTGGAAGCATTGTGAGAAAAGAAAAAAGTTCTCGTAACCAGCATTTTCTCCTTTTTCCACCATGCTTTCTTCCTTTCAAAGACAAATGTCATTACTTGAGCCTCAATTAAAATTAGTTGTCTGCAAATACTTTGAATTTGTACACCTCTAAAATTTTGTCCTTGGTTAACCCTTAGAGCACCAAACAAACCCAACAGACATTTCCATTCTAGAAAAAAGAGCATAATAAGAGCAGTATCTAGTGTCCAGAATGTATCAGCAAAGCAGTGTAGATCAGAGATCAGACTACATGTTTTGTCTTGTCTGATCATGATCAACACTGACCATAAAGGCAAATATTGTCGTGAAAGGCACTTTAACCTGTAAAGTGCTGGAACTAACTTTGGTTGTTTTTGCATACAGTGTAGATCAAGATCAGACTGCACAGAATGTGCAATCTGATCTTGGATCTACACAGACCACTACTTTGTTACATACTCTGGCAAAAACAACTTGGAAACAAAAGTGTTTCGGATGTTAAAGGTTAAGAATAAGCAATGCACGCAAGGGTGAAAGTGCAAATGAGATTATGATATTATATTTCAAAGGATGCATTGACCCAAGTGAATAAATGAAAGTTATGTTGGTACATCTCTTGTTTTGGAAAGGATGAGTAAAAAAGCCCACAGGCAAGAATAACAAAATAGTTGTTAGATACATGAATTGTAAATGGCCTTTCATATAGGACATATGAAAGATCAATGCATAGCCAGTCAAGTGTGTTTCTGGTGTTTGATATCTAGTGAATATTTGATAAGAGATTTAAGCTCCTAGCCTCAAAATTAGATAGGATTTCATGTGATGGTATTTTGTGATAATTAGTGACATTTCTGGAATTTATGAGGTCAAGTGTGTTAGGAGTTCAGTTATGATAGTGTCCATGATTTTTATTACCAAGCTGCTGGTTCGACCAACTCATGAATTAATAGAAACCAATACTTACTGTCTGTCTTTGTGTTGTCTGTCTGTCTTTTTTTCTCCTACTTTGCCCCTCCCCTCCCTGCTCCCCCTCACCTCTGTCTCCTGCTGCCCCCTGCCCCAAGGTAGGGAAATTTAAAATACAAGAAGTTCTCAAAAAAACAGAAGGCAATATCAGCAATGAATAACTGTTCTCACAAACCAAGTACTGGTTATATCTCAGACTTTATTCTTCTCCCTCCTGAAAATTGTTTTGGAACATGATCATTATCAATGACCATGAGAAAGTCTTGTGCAAAGCATTGGTAAGGTAACCTCAGAAAAGCTTGGTTATGTGACTGGCTGCTGTGATATGACTGAGATAATGTATAAAGCGGCATTGAAAACCAAACACACAAACATAAAAAACAATTTTTAGACCAGCCCAATGATGAAGGGTTGCGGTCTGTCTTAGGGACCCTGCAAATGTGTCCAAATGGCCTTGTCGAATAAACATTTCCATATAAATCAAAAGGATCATTTATTCACCTAAGAGTGCAGAAAAAAACCAACAGACATTTTCTTAATCCAGAAAGAAGATCCAAATAAATGTAGTTTAAATGTTGCTTTTGTCTAGAATGTCTCAGCAAAGAGGACAGTGTCGGTCAAAGATCAGACTGCATGTTTTGTTCAGTCTTGATCTACATCGGCCACAAAGGCAACTATTGTCGTGAAAGACACTTTATGGGTTAATTTCATGCAGTAGGCATCATTTGATGAATTTTGCTCATATTATTCCAATTTAATTAAAAGGATTTTGCATATTGGATTATTGTATCCCCCACCTACGAAGTAGAGGGGGATATACTGGTTTCACTATGTCTGTCTGTCTACCCATATACTGCAAAAGTGGATATCGACACAGGTCTAAAATTACATGAATTTCCAAATACTGACCTTAGGTGTGTTTTAATTTCCATGAAACTTGCAACAGACAATCATGCATGTGAAACACACACTGTAAGATTTACATGGCTTTCGATCTTGTATGTGTAATACACACCAATTTCACACAAATTAACAAACATAACAGGATTTTATTCTCAAAATGGCATTACATCTGTAGTGCTGCAATCACGATTTTCACACAAATTAACAAACATTTTGATAATTTTTGTATCAGATGTAAAAACAGGCGTGATGATCCGTCTGTCAATCACCTCTTCTCTTTTAAGGCCAGTTTACACGACTTGCTTTTTCAAATCTGTTGCAACACATGTGCTAGAACACATCGTGTAAACCCTCTTCTAATGGGAGAATTGCTAGCAAAATCAAAAAGCAGAGCAAATAGGACATGTTCTATTTTCCATGCTTTTTCAGAAAGAACGGATCAATCAGTGCTCAGTATGGTAAATTCCACCCCTTTATCTTGATATTAATTATACTTTTAGTACCATCCAAATGATTACTTTTGCTTTCTATACCCTAAACAGACCCCCTATCTTGTGGAAAGTCACATACAATTACACAGCTGACAAGTGGTGATTTATCCCATTGAAGGGGTAAAATAGATAATAGAAAGCAGATCTTCTAAACATACTGTGTAAACATAAAATACTGATATGCTTGAAATTAGACCTACATTATCATTCTGTTAAAACATACCGTGTAAACTAGGCTTTACATGTTTTCAGCAGACGATTTTATTTAGAAAAAAAAAATGCGGTAAAGGAGAGAGGTTGACAAAGAAAATTCCCAATTACATTAATGTCGCCTAAATTTATGCCAGCAGATATCTTCACGATAATTATCATTATGAGTAAATCGCAAAGATTTCCATGATGTGAACATTGCAGGTTTTAAAGTATCTGACTGCACATCCGTCAATCCGTCCATCTGTGGACTTTTTTGTTTCAGTGTTCTAACATAAAAGCAGTTTGACATAGTACCCTGAAACTTTATACAACTGTTGCTCATGACCGAAGGAGGTGCCCTAATGCTTTTGGGTTACATGGGTCATAGGCCAAGGTCACACTGGTGAACTTCATTTGAAAATCTTATTCGTGCTCTATTATTTCAATAGCTGTTTGACCAGGGACCCTGAAACTTTATACAAGTGTTGTTCATGACCCAAAGAGGTACCCTATTGTTTTGGGATCATATAAGTCAAAGGTCAAGGTCACTAATGATCTTTTTTTGAAAATCATTTCCATTCTTCGATTGTGCTGCTTCATTGACAAGGTGCTGGTGGGGGTATTTGTCCGCTTTGCAGCAGTTCCAGTTTCTGATTGAATCTCTGACATACACATTTTGCATTCAAGTGATCTTATGTTACTTTATACTCAAACAAATTCAATGCATGTGCAGGTGACAAAATAAATGTTGCTCAATGGTGATTTCTGTCTTTGATAGGCTAGAAAACAATGTGGGAAGAGGAGAAAATATTGGTTACTAGAATGTTCTCCTTTTCCCACAATGCTTACAAAAGCCGCCTTTCTTTGGGGTTTTTAAAACTTGGGATTGGGTGGTAAACAGTTAATAGTACATGTATTATATTGTCTAAGTCTATAATTGACCTAGTCATCAACTACAACTGTGAGTGCATAGTATTGTTAACAATGTGTCTGGATTGTCCGGACTGTTGCAAGGTGTTATGAATTCAAACTAAAAAGCTGTTGTCTGACCCTGCACCAACGTTTCTTTGTTTTAAAGACCTGTGGAAAACGCCTTCTGATACATGTATATCATGGGAAAAGGAAAAAATGTTGGTAACACACGTTTTCTCCTTTTCCCACAAGTTTTTCTACCCTTCCAAAAATAAATCCCATCAATGAGCCGTATCCACTTTGTCATCAGCAGATGCTGACAATTTGGAGAATTCTTTAACTTTGCTGGCTGATAAAATGTTGTATCTTTCATGGATTTTCTATGTGACATAATTGCTGAGGGGAAGTACATGTTATGATTAACTGTTTACCACAGAATCCTGAATTTTAACGACCCTGAGAAAAAGGCCTGATGCAAACACTGTTGAAAAAGGAACCAGCATTTTCTCCTTTGCCCACAGTGTTTTTTGTATTTTCAAAAGCAAATTTAATCCTTAAATTTAATCCATCTGCAATTGCTGTAAAGTTGGACAGGTCTAAAACTTTGTCGTCTGATAAAGAGTTAAAGATAAGTGGAGGATTTGGACTTTGTTGCAAACAATACAATTCAGGCCTTGGCTCTTTACCAAACAACAACACTCAAGACTTGTCCAAGTTGAAAGCATTTGCAGACGATAAAATATATGTTGCTCAAATGATGTTTTCTATCTTTTAAAGGGTAGAAGACATTGTGGAATAAAGGAGAAACTGCTGGTTGTTAGCATTTTCTCATTTTCCCACATTGATTTTTCAAAAGGCTTCTTCCTTAGGGATGTTGTAAGACAAGATCATTGGTAAAGGGTTAATAATGAATAATTAATGAGTATTGCAGATAACTCTATACAAGTGACATCTCCCTCTATCTCAAGGTCAATCCTGCAGCATTTTACTTTTTTAAGATGACAATTTTTTAGACTAACCCATATTGAAAGCATTTGCAGATGACAAATATGGCTAAAATAGTAGACTTTTGTCTTTGAAAGAGCAGGAAACATTAATGGAAAAGGAGATAATGCTCGTTACCAGCATTTTCTCCTTTTTCTGCAATGTTTTCAAACTCCTCCTTCATCAGGGTACATTGTGATGGAATTTGTCTTTGAAAGAGTAGAAGACATAGTGGAAAAGGGAGTAAATGTTGATTAGCAGCCTTTTTGTCTTTTTCCAGGGCAGTATCTAAAAACCATCTATACCGTGCCTATAATAACACACAGGATCATAATGTTTAAAATGGCAGTAACTCATTACCAAACAACAAAATTTTAGACTGGTCCAGATCAAAAGCATTTGCAGATAACAAATCAAAGGTGGCTGAGACGATGATATTTGTCTATGAAAGTTTGGGAAACCTTGATTACCAGCATTTTCTCCTTTTCCCACAAGATTTTCAAAAGGCTATTTCCTTAGGGTCATTAAAACTTGGGATTGTGTGGTAAAGAGTTAAACCATAGGCACCAGCTTTTTGGTAAACTTCTTTGTCTGGTTCCTATGCTATCTTTGTTTTTGACGGTCATGTGAGATTACCCATGACTTGGAAGCTTGCTCCAAGAAACAATCACAAAAATAACATTGAATTAAGCTTTCAGATTGAAGGAAAGGAAGATGAACATGTACAGTTAGTACTAGTTCAAGGTACTGCAAGACATGCTGTATAAATTTGATTGGCTGTTTCCGTGTATATATGGCACTGAAAATATCCAAACACAGTCAAACTTTTTGGTTTGTACTACGTTTAGTTCAAATAAAACACTCCTGTCCCTTGTGCTACGAGCTACTGAGATTTTACTGTATTTCTAAATTGGAAAAAGTTTTTCCTTTTATCTGGTTTTGCAGGAATTTATCTTTTATCTGGTACATAGGAGAGCAAAAATGGATAAATATTAAGAAAGTTATAAAGGTCGATAAAGGTCGAAACTTTAGAGGCAGACGATTTTGTCTCATCTCACTTTGAAAGGGAAATTTAATTACCACAGTGAAAGTATTGAATAAATCTGATTAGTTGATTGGTCAATTAAGGCAGGCTGCTAAAACTAATGGTGACCAATCATATTTAGACAATACTATCACTGTGGTATTGAAATTTCCATTCTATGATGAGAACAGAAAAGAAAATTTGATGCCTACTTCGTTCGACCTTGATTTCTCTCCATATTTGTCCATTTATTCCATTATATGTACCAGACTGAAGATAAATTACTACAAAGACTAATTGTGTTTTGAATTCATAATTTTTGAATCCTTCTTGCTCTTTGCATATCTCCCTTGCACACAACATACGGTAGATTAAGATCAGTACATAGAACACACGTTTTGATCTACACATTTAGGTATTGTGAGATACTGAGGCAAAAGTAGTCCTGATTGCAATATTCATTTTTTTTTCCTGCATGAAAATGTTAGTTCATTTATACTACAGTTGTTGTTTCAGTAAAATGAGAGTTGTGTTGATATAAGTGTTGGCTTTTTGGTAGTTACATGCAACAGAGTTCAGTGAATTTCCTGTACAAGTCTTGTGTTTATTATGTATTTTGGATGCCACTGTGCAAAATGAAACCTGGGTCCTTATTCACCAACCATTCTTAAGAACATCCTTAGTCTTATTCGCCAATATTTTCTAAATTTGAAAGTAACACAACTTCTGATTGGCTAAACCATTTGGTTTAGCCAATCAGAAGTTGTGTTACTTTCAAATTTAGAAAATTCTGGAGAAGAAGACCAAGAACGTTCCTAAGAATGGTTGGTGAATATGGACCCTGAGCATTTGACATTTCATTCAAAGACTTATTGACTGTGCCTGTACTTAAATGTATAATGGTAGTGTATTATCATGCCTGCAGTGAGTGAGGAAGTATTCTTGCACAATCACTTTATTGTGGAAAGTAATATGGAACATTTATTACTAAAGAAAAAGGACTCAATAGAAAGGTAATGGATTTTGTACATGAATTGTACTTGTGGTAATCCTATACTAAATAATCTCAAATTTTAACCACCAAAAGCAAAAGGGCATTTGAAAACATTGTGGTCAAAGGGGAAATTCTTGTAACAAGCATATTTATTCTCCTTTTCCCATCATGTTTTCTAAGCTATCAAAGACAAATTCCAGCATCTAACCCCTAGAGTACCGATTAAACCTAACAGTTGTTTTCAGTGTAGAAATAAAGCCAAAATACTAGCAATTTTAGGATTGCTTTTGTCTAGAATGTCCAGCAAAGGGGACAGTGTAGATTAAAAGTCAGACTTCATGCTTTGTGCAGTCTGATCTTGATCTACACTGGCGGCAAAGGCAACTATTGTTGTGAAAGGCATTTTTAGGTTTAACACATCCTCAGTTGTCATCTGCAAATAAAAAGCATTTTGCAGTTTTAATGATATAGTTCAAATGATGGGATTTGTTTACAAAAGACTTGAAAACATTGTTGCAAAAAAACATTAATGCCATTGACTAGCATCGTCTCCTTTTCCCATGATGATTTCATAAGCCTACTTCCTAAGGGTCCCTAACCCTTTACCAGACAACAAAATTTTACCCTTGTCCAAATTGAAAGCATTTGCAGACGACAATTTCAAGGTGGCTCAAATAATGCAACTTTTCTTTGATACGGTAGAAAATATTGTGGGAAAAGGAGAAAATGCTGGTTACCAGCATTTTCTCCTTTTCCCACAATGTTTTCAAAAGGCTTCTTTCCCAGGGGCGTCAAAAGGCGGCATTGTGCGGCGAAGGGTTAAAACACTGGATTAGTGGGTATAGATTTGATAGGAGCAGGGTTTTCTCTGGACTTGGTGGTGTTGGGGGTCATTTGACCCCCTTCAAATGGAAGAAAAGAAGGCAAACATAAATTTGGGGGGTCCTTTACAAAATTTAGGGGGTCCAAATTCAAGGAAACAGGGAGTCAGGGAAAAAACCCTGATAGGAGGGATATTTTCATCTGAAAAAAAGCTCAGCAGCAGCTCTGATTGCTGCCGGTAAATCAGGGCTGCTGTTACACTTTCAGTGATGTGTGTTCCAGCCAACTGTCTCAACTCAGTATCATTTCAGCAGACAGCTTTGAAAACGATCCAGTGATTTAGGGACCCAAAGGAAAATTCCTTTGGAAAACACTGTGGTAAAAGGAGACTGTGCTGGTTATCTTTTCCTTTAGTTTTTTCAACCAATCCCGAGAAGAATCTAATCAACTGGTTAAGAGATAACTATTTCAGTGCCAAATATATAAACTTGGCCTTTTTCGATGGTTGAAAATACAATCTGGTGTGAAAGCAAGAAAAAGTTTTTATCTGAAAGGCTTGACTGAAAAAACAGGCGGTGCAGATCCAAGATCAGAATGCATCTTCTGTGCAGTCCGATCTTGATCTATACCATCTGCAAAAGTCATTGTTTTTGTCAACTGGACTGAAATTGTTAAATCAACAATCAACATGAAAAGTTTAATCCATGAAATAGTACATGTATACGGAAGAGTTACACTATCTGCTAGAGTGCACTAAATTATCTGCATGTAGATGCCAATCTATGTTGCTTAATTTAACCCTTTACCACACAATGCAGCCTTTTAACAACACTGAGAAAGAAACCTTTTGAAAATACTGTGGGAAAAGGAGAAGATGCAGGTAACCAGCATTTTCTCCATTTCCCACACTGTTTTGTATCAAAGACAAACTCCATCATTTGAGTAACATTTAAATTGTTGTCTTTAAATGCTATCAATTTTGGCAAGTCTACATTTTCGTCGTTTGGTAAAGAATTTATGTTTTATTTCATATATAAATTATTTTTTCGCCCTAATTATAGCACATGTTTAAATTAGAAGGCATAAATATTCATGGTGCTAATGAGTTAAATGATATACATGTGGTTAAATTAAATTTGATTGACATGTCATGTTACAAGGAAGAGTTACACTGTCTGCTTTAGCATGCAGATATTCATAAAGATGAGTTTGTCTTTATGTTTACAGGCCAAGTAGCAGCCAAAGTAAACAAAAATACATATGAATTTTAATCGCACAATGGAAATAAATGTTAAAGTGGCAATATGTTATTTGTATGGTCAAGTCCAAGTGTTAACTGCTAGCAGAAAAATGAATTTTAAAATCAGGTAAAAAGTAAACAAAAGATAGAGCAACCTGGCAACTTTTGACCTACGCATACTTTGAAATTCATTTTTTCTGCCAGCAATTAAGATTTGGACCTACCATACAAAAACAGACTGTCACCTTCCCAATAATTTCCATACTTTTAAATGGTATGATTTAAATTTAAAAGCATTTTATAAACAACTTTGTTTATGGTACTTTTGGCAGCTATAGGGGCTTTAATTACATATTATAATGAATGTTTGCACTAATTGTAGCACATCATTAAATAAATGGCATGAATATTCAGTGCAATTCTAAAACTGTTGCCTGTTAGATGTGGTTAACCCTTCAACATGCAGTCTCATCTTGAATCTATACTGTCTATGTTACATATTCTAACCAAAGCAGCCTTGCAATTGTAATATTTAGGTTAGTTTTCTTTTTAGAAGAGGTCCATTTCATTAATCCTTTACCACACAATCTGGAGTTTTAACAATTTTGAGAAAGAAGCCTTTTAAAAACATTGTTGTAAAAGGAAAAAATGCTGGTAACTAGCATTTTCTCCTTCTCCCACAATGTTTTCTACCTATTCAAGGACAACATTTTAATGCTATCATTTGAAAAACATTTAAATTTCTGTCTGTAAATACTTGCAATATGGTGCGGTCTAAAATTTCAGTAAATGGTTATTCTGCACACAGTGGATGAGGAAACGGTTTTATCATCATTTTGCAAATATACCCGTACATATACATGGTGGCATAGGCTGTGATTACTGACCATTCTAAACGTTTTTTTTTTTTGAGATTAAAATTTCTAGACTAGCCATTAATGACCAAAATAGATTAACCCTTTACCACACGGCAATATTTTCGACATTTCCGAATTGAAAGCCTCTGAAGATAACAAAACAAATATGACTCAAAAATTGAAAATTTTATTTGGAAGGACAGAAAACATTGTGGGAAAAGGAGAAAATGCTGGTCACCAGCATTTTCTCCTTTTCCCACAATGTTTTCAAAGGCCTTCTTCATCAGGGTCGTTAAAAGGCAGCATTGTGTGGTAAAGGGTTAAAAAAATAGAAGCACTGAATATTTTTAGTCTGTAATTTAGACCGGAACATGACAATTCCAAGGCTTTTTTTTTTTTAACTCTTTACCACACAATCACGACTTTTAACAACCCTAAGAAAGAGGTCTTTTGAAAACATTGTGGGAAAAAGAGAAAATGCTGGTAAACAGCATTTTCTCCTTTTCCCACAATGTTTTCTACCCTTCCCAAAATAAATTTCATTTTTTGAGTCACATTTATTTTGTCATCTGCAAACGCTTTCAATTTGGACCAGTCTAAAATTTTGTCGTTTGGTATAGAGTTAAGCAAGAATATTTCACAAATAATTATATAGTAGAAATCAGATATTTCAGACTACTGAAGATGGTAAGGAATCTTTTATGCAAATGGATGTTTCAGAATGGTTCTGATTACCTCAGATGTTTTATATGATTATTTGAGGTTACTGTATATGTTTCATATAGTTGATGTTTTCAGAATGTTTCATACTGCTCGAGGTGTTTCAGAATGTGTCAGACTACCGTACCTTAGATGTTTCGCACAACTTTTGATGTTTCAAACCTTAAGATGTTGCAGAATGTTTCATACTGCTTGAGATATTTCAGAATATGTTAGAGTACCCTAGGTGTTTCAGACCACGGTTGATGTTTCAAACATTTGAAAATGTTGAATTATGTTTCAAACTGCTGAAGATGTCCCAGAATTAATGAGAATGTCTTAGATATTTCCAAATCTTTCAGACTACTTACCCTTTACCAAACAATCCAACATTAGACTTGTCCAATTTGAAAGCATTTGAAGACAAAGAATGAAATGTGACTCAATTGATGAAACTTGTTGGTGAAAGACAGAGAACATTGTGGGAAAAGGAGAAAATGCTGGTTACCCACAATGTTTTCAAGAGCCTCTTACATCAAGGTAAGATACGGGAAATTGTTGAACAATTTTCAGAAAGTGGTTTTGTCATATAATTGAAATAAGAATGATGATTTCTACTTTCAGGCTTCTTGAGGCTGACAAGAAGTCATACAAAGGGCTGACCCCAACTCATTCACGATCTGGATCTACTGCGGGTCCAGTATTTCCTTCACCCAATCTGGGACATTCTCGGAAAGGTTCCTCCACAAGTAATATATCTGTCAATTCAAGTGGACATATCAATGAAGAAGAAACAGGTAATCTATAATTTATCTTCACTTGGGACGCATGGATTTAACTCTGTACCTCACAACAAAATTTTAGTCTCGTCGTAATAGCCCTAGCATAGTCTGTATTATCGCCTTGCAAAAACTTGGCATTTTCCCATATCTGTTTTCAACGAAGATATATTCTTCAGACTTTGGCTGATTGTTTACTATCAAAAGGGGATTCCTTATCCTAACTTTCCACACTTTTTGGACAGTTAAGCCTCTTTTTGGACTTAAATTTTTTGTGAAAAAGCGACCCTAGCTGAGCATTGGCACCCATATATGATGCTCATGTTTTAGCATGCTTTGATTTAATTGGCTACTTCTGGGACAAATCTGCAACAGACAACATTAACTTTACCACACAACAAGATATTGGACTGGTAAATATTGAAGCATATGTGAATGACGATTGAAGTATGGCCAAAATGGTGAGATTTTTTTCTGATAGAGTAGAAAACATTGTGGGAAAAGAGTAAATGTTGTTACGGTTACAAGTATTTTTTCCTTTTCTTACTGTGTTTCCAAAAGGGGTCATTTCAGGTTTGCTAAAACTCAGGGAAGATTGTGTGATAATGGACTAAAAGCATCTTGATAAAATAAGGGTGATTTACCGGTACATGAAATAAGGACATGCAGAGTTTGTGGCCTTTGGATTGATAAATTTATGAAATTATTTTCAGGCCATCTTTAACACTGTTTCATTATTACCATGGCAACAGTTCTCTCATTCATATGTTTTGAGGCCTTCACCAGTATAATAGATTAAGTTTCTGCTGAGCCTTGCCCAGGTGAGGATCAGACCCATACTTGCTGGATTACAAAGCTACCGCCTCAATCACAGGAACCATGCAAGACCCTAGTGCCTTTAAAAGAAATTGTACATTGTAAATAAGGTCTCCCTTTCCTACAATGTCCCAAGCCCCGGTACTGCAGTCAGTAGGGTACAGGAGAGGGGCACTGGTATGAATCCCCCGCACGACCATTTCTCTTTGAGGATTGATGATAGTCATTGCAACAGGATTCATTCCTCTCTCACTGCTGGTCATTGTTTAGACGATGATTTGGGAAAAATGTTGTGCAAAGTAATGGCTAAAAAACTCCAGGAAAGCATGGATAGGTGCGCTGGTTGCCATGGTATAATTGAAATAATGTTGCAAACGGCATTAAACATGGTACAAACAAACAAACAATTTACTATAATATTTCAAAAGTGGTCTGTTACATGACAAAATCAAAAGCACTGCATGCGGATGCCAACACTCAGCTGTCAATGCTTCATTTTCAGTGAAACTTTGAAGTCAAAAAAGGGTATAACTACATGTATGTAAAAAATACTTTGATGGTTACTTGCCCTTGTTGTATAGGTTCCCGTTTTGACAGTTAACAATTTATCTAAGTTTGAAGTAAATATCTTCAGTAATAACAGAGATATGATAAAATGTCAAAGTTTATGATCTACAATGTAGACAACGTCGCAGACAATGCCCGGGCTTCGACAGTGCTTAGACTTTTCTTTAAAAAAAAAAAAATGTACTCAAACACATTTTTTTCCTCTTTTCCAGGAAACCCAGGCAGTAATATATGGGAAATATGGGGAAAGTTAGTCAATGACTGGGCAAGTGCTAAGAAAAAGCCAGCTTTCATAAAGGTAGGAACCTATCCTTGTTTTTTGAACATTAGCTCTCATACGGCTGAAGATGAAACTGGTTTTTCCAAGTTACAAAACAAGCCAAGATATTGCAGTTTCAAGTTTTAGCCAGGTAATGTTACAAAGTACCGGACAATGTAGATCAGGATAAGACAGCACAAAATACATTCTGATCTTGATCGGCACTGTCCTCAACAGCAACATAAGTTGAGCTTTATTTTCTATGGTTTGAATTTGCTATATTGTCTGTGTTTTTGTCTGTGTTAGTGGAGATATGTATGCATGTATTTTTCTCTGAAACTGCCTTTTATTTCTTTATCAAATGACAGTGTTTTCTAACAGTGTTTTCAAAAGCCTTCTCTTTCTGACAAAATCCTAGTAGGAGCTTGAAATATTCTTTCATTTAATATTAACCCTTTACCAAACAAAAAAACTTTAGAGTTGCACAATTTGAAAGCATTTGCAGATGACAAAATAAATGTATTGCAAATGATGATATCTATCTTTGAAAGAGTAGAAAACATTGTGGAAAAAGGAGAAAATGCTGGTTACCAGGTTCTTTAAAACTCAGGATTAAGTGGTAAAGACTTAATCACACAGAAAAACATATCCAATGAATTTCTCTCTTCTTTTCTTGCAGCAATTAGTTCGCAAAGGTATCCCTAACCCATTCAGATGTCTGGCATGGCAGTTGATACTGGACGTCAATCGTTCTCCAATGAAAGACATGTATGTGGAATACTTGAAACAGAAATCACCAAGCGAGAAGATGATTCGTCGAGACATAGCAAGAACTTTCCCCGAACATGATTTCTTTAAAGAGAAGGATGGTGTGGGTCAGGAAAGCCTTTTCCATGTCATGAAAGTAGGTCTTTTGGGTAACCGTTTACCACATAATCTCGAATTTTAATGACCCTGAAGAAAATGGCTCTCGAAAACAGTGTGGAAAAAGGAGAAAATGCTGGTAATCAGCATTTCTTTTTTTTGCCACAATGTTTTCTACTCTATTAAAGACAAATTCCATCATTTGAATGATATTTAAATTGTCATCTGCAAATGGTTTCGAGTTGGAAAAGTCTCAATTTTTGTTGTTCGGTAAAAGATCAAGCAGATGACATTTGTCTTGCAGCAAACAACTTGTGAAAACATTGGGAAAAGAGAAATGGCTTATAAAGAAGAACTGCTCCTTTCATAACAATCTTTTCAAAAGTATCAACCCTTTACCAGACCACAAAATTTTAGCCTTGTCCAAATTGAAAGAATTTGCAGACGCCAATTTCAGTGTGGCACAAACTGTGCAATTTTTCTTTGATAGGGTAGAAAACATTGTGGGAAAAGGAGAAAATGCTGGTCACCAGCATTTTCTCCTTTTCCCACAATGTTTTCAAAAGGCTTCCTACCCAGGGTCGTTAAAATGTGGCATTGTGTGGTAAAGGGTTAATGTATTTAACCCTTTACCACACAATCAATATATTTAAATATCACACTGGATTTTAGAAGTGACTGCACTTTTTGATCAACTGATCTTGATCTACACTTTGTCCAAAGGCAGCTGTATGAGTTAGACTTTGCTTCATTTAACACTTTACCAAACGACAAAATTTTAGACTGGACCAAATTGAAAGCATTTGCAGATGACAAATTAAGTGTGGCTTAAATGGTGTTTTATGTATTGGATAGGGTGAAAAACATTGTGGGAAAAGGAGAAAATGCTGGTTACCAGCATTTTCTCCTTTTCCCACAATGTTTTCAAAAGGCTTTTTTCTCAGGGTCATTAAAAGTCCTGATTGTGTGGTACAGGGTTAAATGCATGTTTATTCATCTTGTGATAGACTAGAAACCATTTCATGTCAAAGTTTTCTTGATATTCCTACATAACTTAATGCTATCTTCTTCACTTTTCGTCAGCCACCTTGTGATTTTTAGAGGCTCAAACTGGCCTGTTTAGTAATAAGTAATTCCATTTACTTAATTGCCTTTCGTTTGAGGCATTTTGATTGAGTGCTGCAGTATGTAAGGGGGGTCCTGCATGACTCGGTGGTAAAGTGTAAGACTCATGACCTGTAGGCCCCAAGTTTGAGCTGCACTCGGTCCACTGGGTTTTTTGTTAGAATGTCCTTGGGCAAGATGCTTCAGAGCTCTAGCCTTGTACTGGTGAAATCCAAGAAATGCATGAATATCTGACCTTTCGCCGTGATATGACTGAAATAATGCTGAAAACAGCTACAACACAATTCAATAAAGCAATACGCAAGACAAAATGCTCTTTGACAGAATGCTGCTAACTGAAAGCATGATGGTCTTTTTCAGGCTTACTCTCTACATGACAGGGAGGTGGGGTATTGTCAGGGCAGTGGATTTATTGTTGGTCTTCTCCTTATGCAGGTAAATGTCTTCTGTTTCAGTCAATGAAATCATAGCACTGTGACTTTGCATGCTTCTTTTTAACCCTTTACCATACAATCCCTAATTTTAACGACTCTGACAAAGAAAGCATTTGAAAACACTGTGGGAAAAGGAGAAAATGCTAGTAACCAGCATTTTCTCCTTTTCCCACAAGGTTTTCTAGCGTTTCAAAGACCAAAATCATCTTTTGAGCAACAACTAAACTTGTCGTCTGCAAATGGTTTCAATTTAGACACAGTCGAACTGTGTTTATCCGGGCTCCATAATTCCGGAAATCTCAGGATCCGGACAAAAACATCAGGGAACGGATATTTTCTGTACAAATTTTACTTTTTATTCCAGAAATCCGCGTTCCGGAACCGGAATGAAAAAATCGGGAATGAAGGGTTAAAAATTAGTACAAACCTTATCCAAGAAACCGGACGTGGCCTGACTGTGTATCACACAATTTAAACTGGTACCCGTTACATCTCCCATAACCGTCCGATAAATACAAAAATTGATAACAGGCTACTACTTTACACACAATTTAGACTTGTTATTTTCCCCTGGACCATAGACTGGTTATCATAAGTATCATAAATACAGTCTACTTCGAGCGATTTCGGTCTGGTTCGTTGTGAATAACACGGGTATCAGTCTAAATGGTGTCAATTGTTGCAGACGATTTTCACACGTTTTGAAAACACGTGTGTTAATTAGTACTGTTTTCGAAAACTGTTAAATGACGTTCTCGTGCCATCGACAGTTGTCAACTTAACAGATTATCCAGACACATAGTACTGAAGTGACAGTTCCACGCTTTTGTTGTTTAATTATTACTGGATCTACTTGATTACAGTAACAATCGCTAAAAAAATAACTGAAATGTCCGCAAAGATTTTGTGGGCATGTTTAAACTTATCTTTCAAAACCAAACGCAAAACTAAAATATGAACATACCGTCTGCTTGCATATTCAATAATCCTTCGTTTCAAAAACATATATTTTCAATTTAAATGGTAAACCATGGGAAAAAAAACAAAACAGTTTGATTCATGTGTTAACTCGAGATGTTTATGTTCCCCAAAGTACACACAAAATGGCCGCCAAACACGATAAATTTCGTTAGGTTTTTCGAAAATATTTTACTCCTAACAGACTGTAAAGATGATTGAAAATATGCCTGTCTTCGATATCGAATCAATTGGCAATCAATCTCAATTAGTCTTTGCCATTTTACCACTTTGAAAGTATGACTATCAGAAGCCAACAGAATGTCTACACCACCAGCAAAAGACGAGTTGAAGTTTCGACTTCCGTGAAAAAAGACATTTGTCAGTACAAAGAAGACCATCCAAAAAAACACTTTTGCAGGAATTTGACAACACGTCATGTACATTTAAAATACTGTGCATATTGTGTTTTCCTTTTGTTTCGCCCTTTTCATGGTGTTTTCCAAGTCATAAATGTGCCGAGCTTTACAAGCGCACCTGTTTGCACAATAGGTACGCATGTGCATGTAATTAGGTACAAGTAACAAGACATGTACAAAAACAGACAAATAACAAAAAGGCAAAATGCAAATTTATGACACCCTTTATTTTATAAACCTGAACAATTGTAGGAGCAATAATGACATGTATACAAGTGCTTGTGTAAATCATACGCTGTTGTAATTCTTACGATACACGGTGTCCCATATCAACATGGAGGTTATTGACCTAGCTTAACTTGGATGCCATGCCAGCAATCACAGTTTGTTGATCCGGAAATACGGCTGATCCGGATACATTCATAGGAAACAGGAGTGGCCGGATAAACGGGGCTCGACTGTATGTCTAAAATTTTGTTATGTGGAAAGAGTTAACCCTCTATCTTATAATACTGTATTTTTAACCCTTTACTGCACAATCCCAACTTTTAATGACCCTCAGGAAAAAGCCTTTTGAAAACTTTGTGGGAAAAGGAGAAAATGCTGGTAACCAGAATTTTCTCCTTTTCCCACGATATTTTGTACCATTCCCAAAACAAAAATAATTTTTGCATTGGGTTTATTTTATTGTCTGCAAATGCTTTGAATTTGGACTTGTCTAAAATTTTGTCGTTTGGTAAAGAGTTAAGCCTCAAGATTGTCATTACAAGTAATTTCTTCCTTCGCCACATTGTCTTCAGAAGTAGTCTGCATCAAGACCAAAGATGTCGTCTGCAGGAGATATGGCAGCTCTCTACATTGTCGTCTCAATGTTCGACGGATTGGCTTTGTATAAATTACACTTTGCTAGGGGAATATTAGCTCTCATATAATGTTGACCCTTTAGCACACAATCCTGAGTTGTTAACAACCCAAAGAAGCACAGCTTTTGAAAACATTGTAGGAAAAGGGTAATCAGCATTTCCTCCTTTTCCCACAATGTTTTCTACCCTTTGAAAGACAACTCCAATCATTTGAGCTATATTTAACTTGCCACCTAAATTTTGTTGTTCGGTAAAGAGTTAACCCTTTACCACACAATCCCGAGTTTTAACGACCCTTATGAAGAAGTCTTTTGAAACATCGTGGGAAAAGGAGAAAATGCTGGTAACCAGCATTTTGTCCTTTTCCCACAATGTTTTCTTACCTTTCAGAAACAAATTCAATTGTTTGAGGTGCACTGAAATTGTCGTCTGCATATGCTTTTAATTTGGACATGTCTAAAATTTTGTCGTGTGGTAAAGAGTTAACCTTTTTACCATACACAAAAGCTTTAGTCCTACCAGGCATTATTTTAACCCTTTCCCAAACGACAAATTTTGTACTGGTCCAATTTGAAAGAGTTTGCAGATGACAATTTTAAATTTGATGAAAATGGCAGAAAGGTCTCAAAAAGGGTAGAAAACACTCTGGGAAAAGGAGAAATTGCTCGTCACGAGCAATTTCTCCTTTTCCCACAGTGTTTTCAAAAGACTTCTACTGCAGACACGTGAAAACCAAGGCTTGTTTGGGAAAGGGTTAAACTACAAACGTGACATATAGTTGAAAGAATGTAGTGTCCTGAAACAGTGTGGATGGAAGTTATGTTGGGAATAGGTTGCATGTAATAAGTAAGCACTTTTTTTCCTAAACTATTTTCAACAGCTTTCTATTAGAGGGGTATAAAAGTTGTAGTTTAAGTGGTGCCCTTGCAAAAGATGGTTTAACCCTTTACCACACAATCACAGGTTTTAACGACCCTGAACAAAAAGCCTTTTGAAAACATTGTGGGAAAAGGAGAAAATGCTGGCAACCAGCATTTTGTCCTTTTCCCACAATGTTTTCTACCCTTTTCAACACAAATTTCAATTTTTGAGTCACATTCTTTTTGTCGTCTGCAAATGCTTTCAATTTGGACAAGTCTAAAATTTTGTTATGTGGTAAAGAGTTAATGCATCTCCAAGATGTATGATACCAAGCAAGTCATCAAATATCTGTGAATCTGTGAATCCATAAAATCCATTGTGTCTAACAACCAACTGCATCATCTGGTAGTATGGTCCTTGGACATGCATAAGATTTACAAATGGCAAAATGTTTCGACCCATGTCTATGGAAGGGGATATCCGCCAATTCACTCATTATTCATGATGAGACTTTCATTATTCCTGATGAAATTTTCAACTATGTTTTACAATGTTAACGTTGACTTACAATTACGTTTTGCCTATTTAATTGTTTATGTCGACATTTAAATTACTTTTTTTGTTACTTCAATTTACAGTCAACTATTCTATCTAATTTCATCATATTTAATTATACATATTCAACCTTCCTAATAATATTTGAGACATTTAATTTCATATCAACATTGTAATTATTTTAACAAAAGTTACTTCAACAATACAAGATAACAAGTGTAATACAAACAAGCACAATGTAAATACCAATGTAAACAAGCATAATGCAATAAGGATAATATGAAGCAGGGAACCACATCTCATTATTACGACAGGGGTCGCCACTGAGAAACTAAATTCTCCCTCAAGGCTAACGGTGCTGCGCTATTTTACTCAGACTTCCGGAACCTTAGATGTGGTAGGCCCTGATGATACCTACCAAGCATTGGACAGGTATGTATAAATAACATTATCTCTCATTGATTTAGTGTTGAATCAACTTGGGAGAGGTGACGCAGGTTTGTGATTCGAACACGGGTATTACGCTAAAAGTGTGAGCGATGTACCACTGACTGAGCTACCGCCGTAGCCGACCGCATTTATCACATGAATGTTGCTCATCTGTTTATTTTTTTATGTGTGAAGAGAAAAGGGGAAAAAAGAAATTTCAGCTGAATTCCATTTTCTACAATTTCGTTACATGTATACAGAGTTAACCCGTTGAAAAAATGCATTTTTTTACCGGTACGTAAAATTCACCGGATCAGGCATAGACCGGTATATGGAATTACCGGAATAGACATGAATGGACCGGAAAAGACCGGAATAGACTTGGAAAACACGGCGTAGCGACACTTTGTTTATTGCATGTAGGAATGGGGCAAAGCCTGCACATACTCAGAGAAGCAAAAATAGGGATTTGCACCTTAGACTACAGAGACCTTTGTAAAGCCGTGTAAGACATAAGTTGGTGAGAACTGGTACTTGGCGAGAACTGGTTTAATGCCAGTACAAAAAGTATTAAAATATATAGCAGTTATTAATAGTCTGACAGCCTGAAAATCTGTCTCCTACTCCTCAAAGTTTTCCCTTTTTGACCACCAGTACACCTATCCATGCTCTCCTGGATTTCCTTTAAGCAGTACTCCACACATTATTCTTTCCAAGCCGCTGGCGGTTTCCCTACCCGCTTCCCTACCTGCCGTTTTCAATACTATTTCAGTTATGCCCTGGCGACCAGTGTAACTATCTATGCTGTCCTGGATTTTCTTTTTACCAGTATTCCACACAATATTCTTTCCAAGCTGCTGCTGGGTTGCACACCTGCCGTTTTCAACACTATTTCAGTTATGTCCTGGCGACCAGTGCACCTATCCATCCTCTCTGGGATTTTCTTTTACCAGTACTCAGCACATTATTCTTTCCAAGCCACTGGTGGCTTCCCTACCCGCCGTTTTCAACAATATTTCAGTTAGGTCCTGCAGACCTGTGCAACTATCCATGCTGTCCTGGATTTTCTTTTTACCAGTACTCTGCACAATATTCATTCCAAGCCACTGGCGGCTTTCTAACATGAGGCAGGATTGCATCCTGTTGCATTGACTTTATCGGCTAACAACTATTTCTTTCCCTTTCAGGAGAATACATGATGATTCGGACATTGGCTAACCTCTAACGTGGGGTTAGCCATTACAGCTGCGAATGCAACCAACCACACATGACAGACGAGACAGAAACGGGCATGGACGGACTGGACACGTTCCTGCAAGGACTGGTCTTGGCCTGGATGGGGAGGCAGAGGGATGTGATGGTTGTAGGAACTTTGAAGTCCCACTTCACATCCCTCCTAAAGTTTCTGGATTTCTTAGAAGTGTTAGGCATTCAGGGTTGGTGGAACCAGACCAGCCTCACCATCCAGGTCTTCATCTGGTCCCTCAGGAACAGGGCAGCGGAACGGAAGGCGGAAGTGGCAGCAAGGGATTTGGCATCACTTCCGTGGCCCGAAGCCAGACAGACATACTGGACTTCAGACTACTACAATAACATTACCTCAGCCGACTAGATGACGGACGAGGACAGACATGACCACCTTGACCGTCTGACGGACTGCCTGGTGATGGGGGTCAATATGATCAATGGATGCAGGCTGTCCGTCGTTACCAACATGACGCTGACAGCCTTAGAAGACTCGATGGAAGAGACGAAAGATGACAGGACATTCTTCTGCATCCTGGTTACAACGCACAAGACCTCAGGCACCGCGGGCTCTGAGGTGGTCACGGTGTCTGAGGCCTTGTACCGACGACTTGAGGACCTTCAGACACAGCTACACCGGGACACTGACCGACTGTTTACAAACAGGGGGAGAGCATTCGATAGCAGTTCATTGGTCAACCGATGTCTAAATCGAGCATGGACTGCTAGCAGGTGCTCTAAGTACGAACGGTTTTCCTGTACCATCAACAGGAAAGGACTGACGGCCGACATGCAACAGCACGACCCCCTGATCGCCGACGACCTGGCAGAACTACTCTGCCATAGACGGACGACGGCTGACACACACTACAGACTTATAGACAAAATTGGGACCTCCGTCCGGACAGTAACGAAAATACAGGACTTCTACGGGGGCGGACAGAAGGTCTCAAGGACGGCAACAGACACTGACAAGAAACCGTGGAGCCTGACTGTGACTGACCGGACCCCGACGAGCCCGTCTCACAATGACACTTCCTCAAACCAGACTGTGACTTATGAGACCCCAGGCCCAAATCAGACTTCCACGAAGACAAATGTGATGGACGGTTCTAATTTCGGTGACAATTCCGGACTGACGCAAAGGTTGCTCTCAAGACTAGAATTACCAGAGAAGAGGACAGACTTTTATAAGACAGTTTTGACCTTTGTTACGGACCTGGGCTAGTCTCGGATACTGAGACGGGCCCAGGCAGACGAGACTGACAGAAAACATAAGATGATGACGGAAGCCTTCTACTTGTCGGAGGCCCTCAGGACTGGCGTTGAAATGAAATATGGAATGGACATAGTTAGCATGGTGTTGAACTTGATTAACTTGGGGGCCTACAACAAGCAGATGGACTTCCTGACAGTGGTGCTTGCCCTGATTGCAAACCAGTTTGACGCATACCTGACGACGGACAAACATGATGGTTTGACGGTCTCGACCCCATCTCCCTCACCCCTCCTGCAGAGCCTGGACCCTAGACCATCAGAGGAACAAGTTCAGTTTAGAAGGGAAATGGATGAGTATGAGAACAGGCTCAGCAGGATGAGGTGCTCGAGCAGATAAGGCAGAGAAAACGACAATTTATGACCCAGGAAATGACTGACATTATTAGACAGGACTTTGACATTTACATTAGGTCAGGAGAGCCACCGACAATGAAGAAAGTCAAATACCTTATGACTAAACGACCGACGCGTTACGGAAAGCTGACTGCAAAACAGATTGTGGACAAAATTAGGAACTTAATAAAATATTCAAACAGACCAAAACAGACAGACTAAAAGACTGACGCTCAAGACAGTGGCCTATGACTGAACGACAGAAAAAAATAAAAAACCACGAGAAACTTCTAGTCAAAACAAGACTATAAAATGTGTGATAAACTACTAGTCAAAACAAGACTCTAAAATGTGTGATAAACTACTAGTCAAAACAAGACTCTGAAATGTGTGATAGTCAAAACAAGACTCTAAAATGTGTGCTTGAGAAAAAACACTAAAATTTCTGATAGTCAATTAAAAAAAAAATCTAAAATGTCTGGTAGTCAAAGAAAAACCCTAACAAGTCTAATATGTCTGATAGTCAAAGACTGAAAATTTAAAATGTGTTTTGAGAAGGGTACAAAACATTGTGGGAAAAGGAGAAAATGCTGGTTACCAGCAGCTGGTTACCAACATTTTCTCCTTTTCCCACAATGTTTTCAAACGGCTTCTCTCTCAGGGTAATTAAAAGTTTGAGAAGGGTAGAAAACATTGTGGGAAAAGGAGAAAATGCTGGTTAATAGCAGCTGGTTATCAGCATTTTCTCCTTTTCCCACAGTGTTTTCAAAAGGCTTCTCTCTCAGGGTCATTAAAAGTATGAGAAGGGTAGAACACATTGTGGGAAAAGGAAAAAATGCTGGTCACCAGCATTTTCTCCTTTTGCCACAATGCTTTCAAAGAAAGAAACAAGTCTAATATGTCTGATGTTAAAAAAAAAAAAATCTAAATTGCCTGATTTTCAAATGTTAATGTTTAACTCATTACCAAACAACATAATTTTAGACTGGTCCAAATTCAAAGCATTTGCAGACCACAACTGACTTAAAATTTAAAATGTGTTTAGAGAAGGGTACAAAGTATTGTGGGAAAAGGAGAAAATGCTGGTTACCGGCAGCTGGTTACCAGCATTTTCTCCTTTTCCCACAATGTTTTCAAAAGGCTTCTCTCTCAGTGTAATTAAAAGTTTGAGAAGGGTAGAAAACATTGTGCGAAAATGAAAAAATGCTGGTTACCAGCATTTTCTCCTTTTCCCACAATGTTTTCAAAAGTCTTCTCTCTCAGTGTAATTAAAAGTTTGAGAAGGGTAGAAAACATTGTGCGAAAAGGAAAAAATGCTGGTTACCAGCATTTTCTCCTATTCCCACAATGTTTTCAAAAGGCTTCTCTCTCAGGGTTGTTAAAAGTTTGAGAAGGGTAGAACACAGCATTTTCTCCTTTTCCCACAATGCTTTCAAAGAAAGAAACAAGTCAAATATGTCTGATGTTAAAAAAAAAAAAAATCTAAAATGTCTGATTTTCAAGTGTTAATGTTTAACTCTTCACCAAACAACATAATTTTAGACTGGTCCAAATTCAAAGAATTTTGTAGACCACGAAATAAATGTGACTGAAAAATTAAAATGTGTTTTGAGAAGGGTACAAAACATTGTGGGAAAAGGAGAAAATGCTGGTTACCAGCAGCTGGTTACCAGCATTTTCTCCTTTTCCAACAATGTTTTCAAAAGGCTTCTCTCTCAGGGTTGTTAATTTAAAAGTCGTGACTGTGTGGTAAAGGGTTAATCTGGTAAAAAGTTATGAAGAGAATGTTATTTTTCAGCAAATAAAGGCTGTTTAACAGTTTTTATTTTCTTTTATTTCTTGCAATGTAAGATCAGACTGCACAAACATGCAGGCTGACCTTAACCTCCACTTTTAACTGAATGAGAATGCTGATAGTGCAGCCCAAGATCTAACTGGTACGACAAATTGTAGACCATTCCAGCAATATACTCTAATGAATAGAGGGTAGATAGTGTTGCCCAAGATCGGACTGCTCATATATGCAGTCTGATCTTAATCTGCACTCTCTCCTGACCCTAACCCGTCTTCTTTCAAAGGACAAATCTTTTCAGCACACTGGTTTTCTTCATGTTATTGAAGACTGAAGTCTAAGATCAGACTGCACAAACATGCAGGCTGATCTTAACCTCCACTCTTCACTTAATTAGAATGCAGACAGTGCAGCCCAAGATCAGACTCGAACAACAAATTTTAGACCATTCCAGCAATATACTTAGAAGAATAGAGGGAAGCGAACAAAATCCCTCCTTCTGGGCGGGGCTTAAATCTACAGGTACCTTTTAAAAGGACAATATAAAACCGTAGCCAACACATTTCTTCTTCCGTTTGGAGAGTAAAGTCATTGCTTAAAAAGACGAAGTTGTGTCTTTGGTCTTTTATTAATTCATATGTCTCCAACATTTTTCAAATGGTGTTTGTGTAGAGTGCAGCCTAAGATCAGACTGCACGAACAGGCAGGATGATCTTAACCTCCACTCTTTACTGAATGAGAATACAGCCGAAGATCAGACTGCACCTACATGCAGTCTGTCTTTACTTATTTTTCTTTCGTTCATTATCTTTGTAGACAGTGCAGCCCAAGATCAAACTGCTCATATATGTAGTCTGATTTTAATCTGCAGTCTCTCCTAACCCTAACTCATCTTCTTTGAAAGGACAAATCTTGTCAAGATTTGGTTTTCTTTATGTTATTGAAGAGTGCAGTCTGAGATCAGACTGCATAAACATGCAGGCTGATCTTAACTTCCAGTCCAAACCGATTGAGAATGCTGATAGTGCAGCCCAAGATCAGACTGGAATGACAAATTTTAGACCATTCCAGCAATATACTTAGAGGAATAGAGGGCAGATAGTGTGGGCCAAGATCAGACTGCTCATATATGCTGATCTTAACCTACACTCTCTTCTACAGCTTCCCATCTTCTTTCAAAGGACCATATCCTTTCAAAGGACAAATCTTTTCAACATTTGGTTCCCTTCATGTTATTGAAGACTGAAGTTGAAGATCAGACTGCACAAACATGCAGGCTGATCTTAACCTCCACTCTTAACTGAATAAGAATGCAACCAAAGATCAGACTGGACATACATGCAGTCTATTCTAAAGTTCCACTCTTAAATATATCTTTACAACATTTTTCAAATGCTGTTTGTGGAGAGTGCAGCCTAAGATCAGACTGCACATTCATGCATTCTGACCTTATACTCCACTCTTTACTGAATGAAAGTGCAGCCCCACTTAGTCCCTCTGTCTTTACTTATTTTTCTTTCCTTCATAATCTTTGTACATAGTGCAGATCATACAAGATCAGACTGCTCTTATATGTAGTCTGATCTTAGTCTCTTCTACGGCTACCCATCCTCTTTCAAAGGACAAAATTTTTCAAAATTTTGTTCACTTCATGACAGTGAAAATTGCAGCCTTAGAGCTAAATGCAAAAACATGCAGTCTGATCTTATACTCCACTCTTTACTGAATGGGAGTGCAGCCCAAGATCAGACTGCACATACATGCAGTCTTGTTCTAAAACTCCAACCTTCAATATCTTTTCAACATTTTTCTTATGGTGTTTGTGGAGAGTGCAGCCTAAGATCCGACTGCAGTCTTGTTCTAAAGCTCGAACCTTCAATATCTTTCAACATTTTTCTTATGGTGTTTGTGGAGAGTGCAGCCTACGATCAGACTGCACATACATGCAGTCTCACTATACTCCACTTTTAACTGAATGAAAGTGCAGCCCAAGATCAGACTGCACCTACAGACAGTCTGTCTTTAATTAATTTTCATTCTTTTATAATCCTTCTGGATAGTGCAGACTGCTCATATATGCACAAATCTCTTCCTCTTTGACATAGGTGGACTCAGGGGATCAAGACGAACATTTTGATACCCAATTTAATGGGTTTTGACCCCCCCCCCCCAAAAAAAAAAAAAAAAAAAATCTGTTTTCAAACCCAAACGTCCGAGGTGCGACCCGGTCAATGAGAGGTAACTGTCAAAATTTCGAATTGCTTCAAATTTGGCACACACAAACTTCCAGCTATACTTATCATAACCCACTAATTGAAAGTGGGCTAACTTAAGTATGGTCTTAGATTTAAGCATTTGAAAGTGACGTAAGTCGCAAAAAATTGCGACCCTGCTGGCCGAAAAACCTACACGCCTGCCGGTATTTTACCTCTGTCAAAGTGATTCATACCACCTCGGACTTTCACACTACGCATCTGCTTACAGGCGGACTTGTTTCCTTGGGAAAAATATAGCGTAGCACCGTGTAGGGGAGCAGTCGTTTTTTTAAGAGTTACCTCCCATATTTTAGAAGGGCCAAATTTCAGCGCAAAGAAGAATTCAGTTTCGTCGTTTGTCTTTTACTTGTCCTTGTTGTCATTATAAACTGGAAATTAAAACTTTTGAAATGATTTTTAATAAAACTCTTTTGGTTGATACTTTATAATTTAAACATCGATCTTTTTCGTTGTGTTAAGAATGTCGATATGAAATTAAATGTCTCAAATATATTAGGAAGGGTTAAATGAAGAATTAAAAATGATAGAATTAGATAAAAAATAGTTTGTTGTAAAATGAAGTAACAAAAAAAGTAATTTAAATGTCAACATAGACAATATAATAGGCAAAACGTAATTGTAAGTCAACGTTAAAATTGTAAAACATAGTTGAAAATTTCATCAGGAAGAATGAAAGTCTCATCATGAATAATGATTGAAATGGCGGATATCCCCTTCCATACATGTCGGTCTGCGCGAACTGCACAGGCTAATAAGGGACCATGCTTTTTGCAGATGCATTAAATGCCCTTTTCATAGCGCATTGCTCATTTATATGGTCATGGACCAAAGATGGAACAGTACAATAATTTTCTCATGGTTGTAAAACACAGGAGTGTTTGATAAAGGGGTAATGTGACAATGTAGTTATAATTTAACTTTTGATTTTGAAAATAGATGCCTGAGGAGGAGGCGTTTGCTGTACTGGTCAAACTGATGCAGGACTATCGTCTCAGAGAACTGTTTAAACCTAGTATGGCCGAGCTGGGCTTGTGCATGTACAAACTTGAATGTCTTATACAGGTGAGTGTTAGATCACAGGTTTTGCTTCCTGTCTATCAGTGCATAATGATCGTTGCAATTTTAGGAAATATTTTTCAAAAACAAATAGCTGATTAATAACTTTATAGATATTTCTTGACATTGTAGGTAAACAATACACATTTACTTTATTATCATTTGGTATATACTTGTGGATAGTTTTGAATGATTGGCTTATTTGTTCTCAGTCTGAAATCCTAGTGATCTAAGTCAATAGGCACTTGGAAATAACTTGGTTTACTCCCTAAAGAAACTTTCATTCTACTTATGACGTAATTGTCATAGAACTATCTTTTTGTGGATGTACACATTTCAAACAGAAGTACACCTATACACATGGACCATTATTCAAGCTAAAGTTGATGATGCAGGATTCTTCCAAGTCTTTTGTGTGATAAACAGAATCTTACATTTGTGTCTATATATTATCATTTTTATCAAACTTTTTTGGCTTATACTTGTATGATGCTCGCTAAGAGAAGTGGCATCCTCTGTGGGATCCTATATATTTTGCATATTTTCTCTGTTTTTCAGGAATTGTTACCAGATTTATATACTCATTTTCAAACTCAGAGCTTTCATACGTCCATGTATGCGTCGTCCTGGTTTTTAACCTTGTTTGCCACTGTTGTACCCTTGTCTGTTGCTTGTCGTGTTATGGATTTATTTGTTTCTGAGGTAAGAAATATCACAATTTCTGTATGTCTCACTGTTACACACATCTGTCAGAGTCAGAGACTTAACCCTTTCCCAAACGATGAATTTTAGACTGGTCCAAATTGAAAGAGTTTGCAGACGACAATTTTAAATTTGATGAAAATGACAAAGTTCTCCAAAAGGGTAGAAAACACTGTGGGAAAAGGAGAAATTGCTCGTTACGAGCAATTTCTCCTTTTCCCACAGTGTTTTCAAAAGACTTGTACTGCAGACACGTGAAAACCAGGCTTGTTTGGGAAAGGGTTAAAAGAAAAAAGTCTCCCTTTCCCATAATGTTTTGTACCCATTTAAAGAAATCAATCATTTGAGTCACATATAATAAATTTTCAGCTGGTACATGCTTTCAATTTGGACAAGTTTAAAAATACTGTAGTTTGGTATAGTGTTAACCTATTTCTATCAAAGCAAGTTTATGACCTCCATTAAAACATGATACACGCTTAAATAATGTATGAATTACAAATATTAGATGGAAAGATAAAAATTGTTTTTAGCTCCACTGGCCGAAGGCCAGCGGGCTTATGTCATGGCCCGGTGTCCGTCGTGCGTGCGTCCGTCCGTGCGTTAACTTTTATTTCAAACATCTTCTTCTCTGAAACTACCCATCCGATTTTCACGAAACTTCACAGAAATGATCCTGACATGGTCCTCTTCAGAATTTCTTGAAAGAATTTGATTCCTTCAAAAACTCTGGTTGCCATGGCAACAAAACTGAAAAATATTGGAAATCTTTAAAAATCTTCTTGTCTGAAACCATAAGGCATAGGGCTACCAAATTTGGCATGTAGCTTTATGTAGTAGACCTCTATCAAGGTTCTTCAAATTATAGCCCTGGGGTCAAAATTGGCTCTGCCCCAGGGGTCACAAGTTTTACATAGGCTTATATAGAGAAAACTTTAAAAATCTTCTTGTCTGAAACCATAAGGCATAGGGCTACCAAATTTGGCATGTAGCTTTATGTAGTAGACCTCTATCAAGTTTCTTGAAATTATAGCCCTGGGGTCAAAATTGGCTCTTCCCCAGGGGTCACAAGTTTTACATAGGCTTATATAGAGAAAACTTTAAAAATCTTCTTGTCTGAAACCATAAGGCATAGGGCTACCAAATTTGGCATGTAGCTTTATGTAGTAGACCTCTATCATGTTTCTTGAAATTATAGCCCTGGGGTCAAAATTGGCTCTTCCCCAGGGGTCACAAGTTTTATACATAGGCTTATATAGAGAAAACTTTAAATATCTTCTTGTCTGAAACCATAAGGCCTAGAGCTACCAAATTTGGCATTTAGCTTGATCTAGTTGGAGTCTACCAAAAGTGTCCAAAGTATAGTCCTGGGGTCAATTTGGCCTCATACTTGGAGGGGGGGGGGGTTCACAAGATTTACATAGGCTTACATAGGGAAAACTTTTAAATCTTGGTGTACATAGCCATAAGGCTTAGGCTACCAAATTTTGCATATAATTATAGCATTATTTAGTGGACAGTTACAAAGAGGGCCCAAGTTACAGCTCTAGGATCAAGTTTGGCCCTGCACCAGGGATCACAAGTTTTACATGGGTTTATGGAGTGAAAAGTTCAGAAACCATCTTGTTACCAGCCATAAGGCCAAGAACTCCCACATTTGGCATGTTATTCTTCTAATACAATATTCCCCATTTAGTCAGACTGTAGCCATGAGGTCAAAGTTTTATAAGGGCTTATATAGTGAAGACTTTTCTTCGTGGTTTATATTTATAAGCCAGTGGAGCGATACAGGGCCATCATGGCCCTCTTGTTTGAAATTATGGATCATTGTGGGAAAATGAGCAAAAAGCAATTGCTCCTTTGTCCAAAATATTTTTTTCCATAGCATTCAACTTTCTAGATTATGTAAAAAGCTCTTAATATGATGGCAACATTTTATTTTCTTCAGCAAGGCTGCAAGTAGCTTTGACATACCACATTACTGTTAACTTCAACTTTTTAAATCATTAGTTTACCTGATAAGAGAAGGGACATAACCAGTGTATGTATTTTTGTAGAAAATAGACTTATCTCCCTTTATAAAATGCCAACACTCTACTCTTTTCCAAACACACACCCACACTTCCTTTCCGTAAAATTGCCACAATGGTTTTTTTCTACATCTAGCGAAATACCATTCATATGAATTGAATTATTTCCTTCTGAAATAGATATGCTGCAGAATACTTCAACTGTTCCAAAGGACAAAATTTTACATTCATGTCAAACAAAAGCATTTGGTGATGGCAAATTAAACTTGGCCCAAATGATTTGATTTGCTCTTGAAAGGATAGAAAACATTGTGGGTAAAAGAAAAAGTGATGGTTACCAGCATTTTCTTTTCCACAATGTTTTTAAACATTCATTCATCAAGGGGATGAATGAATCCATGGAAGGTCTGAATGAACAAGATTTAACTGTTTACCTTACAGTCCTGAGTTTTAAAGACCCAGGGGAAGGGGGTTATTGAAAATATTGTGGGAAATGGAAGAAGATGCTAGAAACCAGCATTTTTATCTTTCCCCACAGGTTCTCAACCCTATGAAAAAAACTTTATTTTTGGACCAGGCTAGAATTTATAAGATAAAGAGTTAAGATGAGTGCCTGTGATACCCTGATTGTTGTGATACTCAGTTGGCTTTTAAGTGGTGCATTAATACAATTGAAAACATTATTGTGATTAAAGACAAATTTTCTGTTATAAGCAGGTTCTCCGTTTGCCACAATGTTTTCAAAAGCAGTTTGTGACAAACACTAAAAGTCGTCTGCAGGTTGAAACTAACTTGTGGAAACATTTGTTAATTGTAGGGCATGGATGTGATATTTCGTATTGGAATTGCAATACTACAGTCTAGTCATGTAGAGTTATTGTCCATGGACATGGAGGGAATGCTGCAGTTCTTCCAAAAGGAGATTGCGGCCAAGTTCGAGAAAGATGAAGAAAGTTTGTTCAATGCAGCCTACCAAGTCCGCATCAGTGCCAAAAAATTTAAGAGGTGAGTACCTATTATACCTTGATGGTTCAGGTACGTTGTTAGGTTTTACGTGTTACCACAGTGATTCTGTGTTTTACGAATCTTGAGAAGCAGATTTTTGAATATATTGTTATTTAAAACTTTCACTACACAACAAAATTTTAGACTAGTCCAAATAAAAAGCATCTGCAGACAACAAATCAAATCTGGATCAAATGATGACCTTTGTCTTTTGACGGGTAGAAGATATTGTGGGAAAAGGAGAAAATGCTGGTTACCAGCATTTTCTCCTTTACCCACAATGTTTTCAAAGTCATATTCCTGAGGGTCATTTATGCCGCCAAGAAGGAATCCTATCATCTCAGTCAAATCTAATTTGTTGTCTGCAGATGCATTCAGTATGGCTAAGTCTTGAATTTTGTCATTCGATAAAGGTTTAACTTGGTGCCCCTTGACCTTTTAACACACAATCCAGAGATTTAACGAACTTTAGGAAGAAGCCTTTTAAAAACATCAGGGAAAAAGGAGAAAATGCTGGTAGCCAGCATTTTCTCCTTTTCCCACAATGTTTTCTACCCTTCCCAAAATAAATTCAAATTTTTGGGTCATGTTTATTTTGTCGTCTGCAAATGCTTTCAGTTTGGACAATGGTACAGAGTTAAAACTTGTTTCCAGGAGACAGTTTTGAAAGGAAAAAGCTTGTAAAGTTTCGATAATTGACATAGAGAAAGGTTTGATAAATACTTGTTATGAGAATTTCTTTGTTAGCCACAATGTTTTCAAAAGTATCTGTAAGGAAGATGAATCAAAGTACTGAAAGTACTGACAGACTAGCGAATTTGATTGATTGTTTGTATGGTGTTTAACCCTGTTCTCAACATTATTTCAGTTATGTAGCAGTGGACAGTGCATATATCCATGCTTTCCTGGAATTTCTTTTACAAGTACTCCGCACAATATTCTTTCCAAGCCACTGGCTGCTTTCCCACATTTATATTATAACCATCTTCGAAATGTGAGAGAGAAATGAATCCTGTCACAATGACTATCATCAATCCTCGGAAAGAAATTTGCCGAGTCGGGGATCAAACCAGCGACCTCCTGTTCCCAAGTCCTGTACACTACCGACTGAGCTGCTGGGGCTATGTGTGCTATTGGTTAACTGTAATCCAGTTTAAGTTTAACCCTTAACCTGCTAAAAATCCTAAACAAAACTTTCAAGCCGATGGCAAACACCTGAATATTGCCATTTCAAAGTTACATTTTGTAGAAAATAATATGTCCTCTTATCGGACAGTGTAGATCCAAGATCAGACTATGCTCTGCGCAGTCTGATCTTAATCCACACGGTCCGCAAAACGTCATTGAGTCGCGGTAGTGCTGGTAAAAGAAACTCCAGGAAAGCATGGATAGGTGCTCTGGCCGCCGCAATATCGCTGAAGTAATGTTGAAAACGGCGTTAAACACCATGCAGTCAATAAGTCAATATCCAATAGCACAAGATGTAGTTAACCATTTAACTCTCTTTACAAAATGAAAAATTTTACGCCAGTCCAAATTCAAAGCTATTGCAGACCATAAATTAAAAGTGGCTGAACTGATGAAACCTGATTCCAAAAGGGTAGAAAACAAGGTGGGAAATGGAGAAAATGATGTTTACCAGCATTTCTCCTTTTCCCGCAGTGTTTTCAAAGGGATTTTCCTCAGTATCGTTAAAACTTGGGATTGTTTGGTAAAGGGTTAGTATTCAAGACTGGAATATACAGTTTAACATAACAGTATAACTGTACACAGTGATCTAAATAATGAATGACTGAGGGAATGACAAGGGTCCCCTGTCTAGTGAGGGTTAATGTAACTTGGATTTGCTACAAGTTACCTAGGTGTATCTATTAATAGATTCATTCATAATGTTACAGTGGTGTAGGAAAAAGTAATTCTCTGCTTTGCATAGGTCACTTAATTTACATATAAGCAAAGATCTTGTACCTTGTAAAAGACATCTTGTTCAGTTTATTACTTTGTAAGACGACATGTTCAAACTGGAGTGGTAGAGAGTTAGTGTTTTTTGTCAAAATTGTCATATATAACAGAATTAAGATTTATAGTAGAAAGAAGTATTTTCTGTGAGGCAGTATTTGGCAAATGTGAGGTTTTTTGTTTACTTTGACACCAGGTTAATCTTGATGCCTATAGACTAGCTTTGCTAGTCTAAAAATGTTTTCTGTGGGAGGTTATGTGGTAGCTTAAGTTGACAAATGAGGCACATGTACCACAGTCCAGCTTTGTCATGGTTTTCTCTGCGTCCTTGTTTTTTTTAGCTCACCTTAGCACAACGTGCTAAAGGTGAGCTATTGTGATCGCCCTATGTCCGTCGTCTGTCGTCCGTCGTCTGTCATCCGTCGTCCGTCAACAATTTCTTTAAACATCTTCTTCTCCTAAACCACTGGGCCAATCTTGATGAAACTTGGCAGGGATGTTCCTTGGGTGAAGCTCTACCAAAATTGTTCAAAGAATTGAATTCCACCCACAACTCTGGTTGCCATGGCAACAAAAAGGAAAAAAAAGCAAAATCTTTGAAAATCTTCTTCTCTGAAACTAGAAGGCGCAGAGCTTTGATATTTGGTATGTAGCATTGCCTAGTGGACCTCTACCAAGTTTGTTCATTTGATGCCCCTGGGGTCAAAACTGGCCCCGCCCCAGGGGTCACAAGTTTGAGCATAGTCACAAAGAAGGAAAACTTTAAAAATCTTCTTCTCTAAAACTTGAAGGGTAGAGCTTTGATATTTGGCATGTAGCATCTCCTAGTGGACCTCTACCAAGTTTGTTTATATGATGCCCCTGGGGTCAAAACTGGCCCCGCCCCGGGGGTCACAATTTCCAACATAGGAACAAAGAAGGAAAACTTTAAAAATCTTCTTCTCTAAAACTAGAAGGCATAGAGCTTTGATATTTGGCATGAAGCATCTCCTAGTGGACCTCTACCAAGTTTGTTCATATGATGCCCTTGGGGTCAAAACTGGCCCAGCCCCGGGAGTCACAAGTTCGAACATAGGAACAAAAAGGGGAAACTTTAAAAATTATCTTCTCTGAAACTGCAAGGCGTAGAGCTTTGATATTTGGTATGTAGCATTGCCTAGTGGACCTCTACCAAGTATGTTCATTTGATGCCCCTGGGGTCAAAACTGGCCCCGCCCCAGGGGTCACAAGTTTGAGCATAGTCACAAAGAAGGAAAACTTTAAAAATCTTCTTCTCTAAAACTTGAAGGCGTAGAGCTTTGATATTTGGCATGTAGCATCTCCTAGTGAACCTCTACCAAATTTATTCATATGATGCTCTTGGGGTCAAAACTGGCCCCACCCCGGGGGTCACAAGTTCGAACATAGGAACAAAGAAGTAAAACTTTAAAAATCATCTTCTCTGAAACTGGAAGGCGTAGAGCTTTGATATTTGGTATGTAGCATTGCCTAGTGGACCTCTACCAAGTTTGTACATATGATGCCCCTGGGGTCAAAACTGGCCCCGCCCCGGGGGTCACAATTTCCAACATAGGTACAAAGAAGGAAAACTTTAAAAATCATCTTCTCTGAAACAGGAAGGCATGGAGCTTTGATATTTGGAATGTGGCATCTTCTAGTGGATCTCTACCAAGTTTGTACATATGATGCCCTTGGGGCAAAAGTTGGCCCTGCCCCGGGGGTCACAAGTTCGAACATAGGAACAGAGAAGGAGAACTTTAAGAATCATCTTCTCTGAAACTGGAAGGCGTAGAGCTTTGATATTTGGTATGTAGCATCGCTTAGTAGACCTCTACTAAGTTTGTTCATATGATGCCCCGGGGGTCACAAGTTCGAACATAGGAACAAAGAAGGAAAACTTTGAAATTCTTCTTTAAAACTGGAAGGTGTAGAGCTTTGATATTTGGTATGTAGTGATTCTCTTCTAAGTTTGTTTGCCCATCTAAGCGCAACAAGTTCATTGAGTTCAAAATTGGGTCATCTTGGGTCATAAACTAGGTCACTAGGTCAAATTAAAGAAATACCTTGTTGGCACTCTTGAGGCCACATTATTTGCTCAATTGCCTTGAAAATTAGTTAGAAAGTTTGTCTTTATAAAGTCTCACATAAGATTAATTTGGGTCAACTTGGGTCATAAACTAGTTCACTGGGTCAAATTAAAGAAATACCTTGTTTGCACTCTGGAGGCCACATTTATTGCTCAAATGACCTGAAATTTGGCCAGAATGTTTGTCTTGATGAAATACCAGATGAGTTTGGATTTGGGTCACCTGGAACCATAAACTAGGTCACTAGGTCAAAATAAAGAAATACCTTGTGAGCACTCTAGAGGCCACATTCTTTGCTTAATTACCTTGAAAATTGGTCAGAATGTTTGTTTTTGTAAAATCTCACATGAGTCTGAATTTGGGTCAACTGGGGTCATAATCTAGGTCACTTGGTCAAATTAAAGAAATAGCTAGTGGGCACTCTAGAGGCCACATTTATTATTCATTTGATTTGAAAATTGGTTAAAATGTTTCTTTTGATATAGTCAAAGACCAGTTCAAATTTGGGTCACCTGGGGTCATAACCTAGGTCACTAGGTCAAATTAAAGAAATATCTTTAGGGCACTCGAGGCCACATTTTTTGCTCAATTGACTTGAAAATTGGTCAGTATGTTTGTCTTCATGAAATATGAGTTTGAAATTGGGTCACCTGCAGTCAAAACCTAGGTCACATGGTCAAATTAAAGAAAAACCTTTAAGGCACTGTACTAAGGTGAGCGACCCAGGGCCATCATGGCCCTCTTGTTTTTGATTAGGGAACAACACCCTCCTTTTAATTATTTTCTAAGTGTTCCCCAAAATTTAAATGTTTGGCTTCTTTTATTCATTTGAAAGCGACCAAATGACTGGCATATGAGAAAGTCTGTCATGTAAGGTTGTATCGGCTAAGGTGTTATATAAACTCTATATTAGATTACCAAAATTTTATGCTGGTCCATGTTTAAAGCATTTTTAAGGATGACAAATTTTATTCAAATGATGGAATTTATCTTTAATAGGGTAAAATGAGTCTAGAATTTTTTATTAGGTAAAGATTTAACCGTTTACCACACAATCCCAACATTTAGAGACCTTTAGGAAAAATGCCTTTGAAAACATTGTGGGAAAAGGCTTAAATGCTGATGACCAGTATTTCTGCTATTTCCCACAATCTTTTTTACCCTATCAAGAACACATTTCATCATTTGGGCGACCTTTAATTTGTTGTCTGCAAATGCTTTCAATTTAGACCAGTCTAGAATTTTGTTGTTTGGTTAACCATGCAATTCCTTGCTTCAACCACACTGAGAAAAGACAGCTTTTGAAACCATTGAAACCACTTTGAGAAAGGCAACTTTTGAAACCATTGTGGGAAATAGAGAAAATGCTGGTAACCAGCATTTTCTCCTTTTTCCACAATGTTTTCATCCCTTTAAAAGAAAAATTACCAACATTTGAGCCACATTTGGTTTGTCAGTAGCAAATGCTTTATGTTTTGACCTCTGAGATTCTGTCGCTTTGTAAAAGATATGAATGACTGATAGAATGTTTACATGATTGTGTTGAAATTACAGACAGACAAACAAAATGTTAACATGCATTTATGATATTGGACAAATAATGGATTGACAAAATGATAGTGATTTAGATAAGGTACAATACAGACTTCATCAGAAAATGAAGTAATACATGTAAACATTGCTCTGGCAAAAGGGGATTAATGCATCTCATTGACACATACCAAGCAAGTCATCACATGATTATGGATCTATTTTATAGAACAGCCGGCTGAATCATAAGGTACCCTGGTCCTTTGACATGTTTAAAACTGACCAATAGCAAAAAAGTATCTACCCATGTCGGCCTGCGTGGATTGCGCAGGCCGACATGAATCAATACTTTCTGCAGATGCATTAACCTTTCTGTTCACAGAGAATGGCTCATGTATACTGGTATTAATTAATTAGACTGCTTAGTGCTAGAATATATTCAATACTGGCATTTGACCATCCCATGGATAGTACAGTTCATCCTGAACACTTTATCACACACTTTCAAGAACCCTGAGGCAGGCGGCTGTTGAAAACATTGTGTGACTAGGAGAAAGTGCTGGTAACCAACATTTCCTTCTTTTCCCACAATGTTCTCTACCCTATGAAGAACAAGTTTCATGTTTTGAGTTTTATTTGAATAGCATGTTAGATAGAAAGGAAAACATGATAGTAAAAGAAGAAATTGCCCTTGTCAAATATTCTGCTAACCTAATAATTTCAGGGCAGGGCATTGTTAGATGCATTTCCACACAATATATTCACAGAATCTGTAGTCCTGATCTTAGAACCACTGTTCAATGTCAAAAGACATTTTTACACAAGGAAGTTCAACGATATGTATATTGGTTATGATTTGAGCCACACTGAAATTGTCTGCAAATGCTTTCAATTTGGACAAGGCTAAAATTTTGTCGTCTAGTAAAGGGTTAAGTTAACCCCCCCCCTTTTTTTTTTTTTTGTTATGAAAATGTCTTTCTTTTACACACACACCCCTGCCAGCATTTTCTCTTTCTTGCACAATGCTGTCAAAAACTGTCTTCCTCAGGGTCAATGGAACACTGAATTGTTTTGGTAGAGTATTGTCTTAATGGTATTTGCCTCATAAGACATTTTAATTACTAAAACATTTTAGTGTTATACAAAATCGTTATTGAAAATGTCCACCTACATAATAATAATTACAGCAGGAATGGTCAAATGAATTAAGATTAAGCTGTATGCTTTGCTGAAACAATCTGGGCAAAGCAACCTTGAAATTGCTCTTACTTTGGTCTTTTTTCTGGACTGAAAACATCTTTGGTTTTTCAGCAGATTAACCCTCTACCACACAATCCAGACTTTTAACGACCCTGAAGAGGAAGCCTTTTGAAAACATTGTGGGAAAAGGAGAAAATACTGGTAACCAGCATTTTCTCCTTTTCCCAGAATGTTTTCTACCGTTCCCAAAACAAAATTCAGTTTTTAGGCCACATTTAATTTGTTGTCTGCAGATGCTTTCAATTTGGTCCTGTCCAAAATTTTGTCGTTTGGTAAAGAGTTAAAGATTAACATGGAATAGATTGGTAAAGGGTTGTTCCCCACTTCGAATCTTGGTACAAAAGACATTTGTTACATAAGAGAATGGGATATTCTAAAATCAGCAGTACTGGTGCCTGCCACCCAAGCAGGCCATGTGTGAAGATCCCTTGACATTGTAGTTCCAAGATTGGACTGCAAGTTCTGTGAAGTCTAATCTTGAACTACCCAGTCCGGATGAGCAACTAAATCCAGGTTCAGGGGTTAACTAGTAGAAGATGAAATAGTTGATATCAAGGATTAGTATTGTAAGAAATAGAAAACATTATTTGATTATCGTGGAGATTTCCAGGAAAGGGGCAATTACTCCTTATTCTTAACTCTTTACCAAATGACAAAATTTTGGAATGGACCAAATTGAACGTATTTGCAGACGACAAACTAAATGTTGCTAAAATGATGATTTCTCTTTTTGATAGAGTAGAAAACATTGTTGGAAAAGGAGAAAATGCTGGTCACCAGCATTTTCTCCCTTTCCACACAATGTTTTCAAAAACCTTTTCTTTCAGGGTCGTTAAAAGTCAGTAAAGTTTGGTAAAGGGTTAAAAATTGTGAAAGCTGTCTGTGGTACAGGTAGGAATGTTCAGTCTTTACCAAATGATAAAATTTTAGACTTGCGTAAATATTGAAAGTATTTGCAGATGATAAGTTAAAAGTTACTCAAAAGCTGATTTTTGTCTTTCATTCTTAGCTCCACTGGCCAAAGGCCAGCGGGCTTATGTCATGGCCCGGTGTCCATCGTGCGTCCGTCTGTGCGTCCGTCAGTCCGTGCATTAACTTTTATTTCAAACATCTTCTTGTCTGAAACTACCTATCCAATTTTCATGAAACTTCACAGAAATTATCCTGCCATGGTCCTCTTCAGAATTTCTTGAAAGAACTTGATTCCTTCAAAAACTGAAAAATATTGGAAATCTTTAAAAATCTTCTTCTCTGAAACCATAAGGTATAGGGCTACCAAATTTGGCATGTAGCTTTATGTAGTAGACCTCTATCAAGTGTCTTCAAATTATAGCCCTGGGGTCAAAATTGGCTCTGCCCCAGGGGTCACAAGTTTTACATAGGCTTATATAAAGAAAACTTTAAAAATCTTCCTGTACCTAGCCATAAGGCCTAGCGCTACCAAATTTTGCATGTAACTATATCTAGTGGGCTTGTACCAAGCGGGCCAAAATTTTAGCTGTGGGGTCAAAATTGGCTCCGCCGCAGGGGTCACAAGTTTTACATGGGCTTACATAGTGACAACTTAAGAAATCTTCCTGTTTTGATTTTTTTTTTTTTAAATTAGCCTTGCATCAGGGGTCTTATGTTTTACAGAGGCTTCATATGGACAAAACTTGAAAATCACCTTATTTATAACCATACAGAATAGACTTGTATTATTTTGGCATGTGGCTTTATCTTGTGGACCTCTACCACGGTTCAAGTAATTATAGCTCTGGGATCAAAAATGGCTTTGCCCTGCGGGTCTAAACTTTCATATGGGCTTTTACGGAGAAAACTTTGTAAGTCTTCATTTTGAAACCATTTGGCTCAGAATTGAAATGTTTAGTATTTATGGTTTATATTTATAAGCCAGTGGAGCAATACAGGGCCATCATGGCCCTCTTGTTTTCTTTTAACCAGCATTTTCTCCTTTCCCCACAATGTTTTCAAAAAGCTTCCTTTCTCAGGGACATTAAAAGTCGTGATTTTGTGGTAAAGGGTTTAAGTGTTGCATTTGAATTTAGGTATGAATATGTGAATTCATGTGAAAAGGAAATAGAAAAATGCTAAATTTCGCAATACAACCCATTTTCTCTGTTTGTTATAGTGTTTCCAAAAATTACTTGTATGTGTATGTCATAATGTGTTAACCCTTTATCAAACAATCTCAAGTTTTTACAACCTAGAGGAAGAATGATTTTGAAAAACATTGTATGAAAAGGTTGAAATGTTGGTAACCAGCATTTGTTACTTTTTCCAAAACATTTTCTGCTGTTCCTTGTAGACATATCCTATCATATGAGCCACATTCAGTTTGCAGTCTATCATATGAACCACATTCAGTTTGTAGTCAGCAGTTGCTTTCAACATGGACAAGTCAAAAGTTTAGTCATTTGGTATAAGGAAGTTAATCCATAAAGTGCCAAATAAGCCCAACAGACATTTTCAGTTTAGAAATAAGAACCAAATGATTGAAATTTCATGGTTGCTTTGGTCTGTGATGTTTTAACACAGTGTAGATCAAGGATTAGATTGCACATTTTTTGCTGTCTGATCTTGATCTACACTGGCAACAAAAGCAAAACTATAGTTTTGAAAAGTGCTTTGGTACTTCACCAAACAAAAAGATTTTAGACTCAACCAAATTGAAAGCATTTTGCAAATGACAAAAGTAGCTGAAATGATGATTTCTGTCTTTGATAGGCTAGAAAACATTGTGGGAAAAGGAGAAAATGCTGGTTACCAGCATTTCCTGGTTTTCCCACTTTGTTTTCAAATGCCTTCCTTTTCAGGGTCCTTGAAACTTGGGATTGTGTTGTTAAGGGTCAGAAAAGAAATTGAATAATGCTCCTTGAAATGAAACACATGTATTAACACTTTACCACACAATCCCAACTTTTAACAACCCTGAGATAAAGGACTTTTGAAAACATTGTGGAAAAAGGAGAAAATGCTGGTGACCAGCATTTTCTCTTTTCCCACAATGTTTTCTCCCCTTCCCAAAACAAATTTCAATTTTTGAGTTACATTTATCTTGCCATCTCTAAATGCTTCCAGTTTGGGCTGGTTGAAAATTTTGTTGTTTGGTAAAGGATTAAAAAAGATAAATGAAACACAAAAAGCAGGTGTCCTGTGTTGGACCCTTTCATTTTGGTTTGTAGACCAGTCTATTGCTGATGAATTTTCTAAATTAGTATGAAACTTTGAAAACATTATGATGTTTGGAGAAGTTGCTCATATTGACCATGTTGTCCTGTAGCACAGTTTGTCATTGCCTGTACAGGTTTCAAATCTTTGATTGTCTGAAATTGGAAAATTTTTATTTGTACCATCTTGTTTCATCATTATTTAGGGTGTTACTTGTTTTAGGAAGCAAGGGGTGAAAGATGAATAATTTATAAACACAGTGTGTAGTCCATATGATATGCACCATACAATATTTAGACAACATCCTTTTTTTCTCTTTTTAGCGAACAATCCAGTGTTTTGATGACTGAGGGAGAAGGCCTATGAAAACATCGTCGGTAAAGGAGAAAATGCTGGTTTTCAGCATTTTCTCTTTACCCACAATGTTTTCCACTTTCTGAAGACTTATTTTATCATTTGAACTATGTTGAATTTGTTGTCTGCAAATGCTTTCAATATTGACTGGTCTAAAATTTTGTTGTATTGTAAAGAGTTAGCCCAAAGAGCCTTAACTCTTTACCAAACAACAAAATTCTAGACTGGTCCGAATTGAAAGCATTAATTTTGCAGACAACAAAATAAATGGGACTGAAAAATTGTCATTTGTTATTGTAATGGTAGAAAACATTGTGGGAAAAGAAGAAAATGCTGGTTACCAGCATTTTCTCCTTTTCCCACAATGTTTTCAAAAGGATTCTTTTACAGGGTTGTTAAAAGTCGGGATTGTGTGGTAAAGGGTTAAGTAAACCAAATGGACATTATTTTTTCAGTCTACAAATTAAATCCAACTTCATTGTACATGTAATTGCAATTTCAAGGTTACAATTTTTGTATAGAGAGTCTACGTAAAGTGGACAGTCTAGATTAAATATCAGACCGCATGTTCTGTGCAGTCTGATCTTGCTCTACACTGACAGTATATTTGAAGTATATTTGTGAAAAGGGCCTTAAGGGTTTCCAAAAAAACAGAATAGATAGAGATGGATCTATGAGTATCTCATTCTGCCAGAAACTATGGATGAACATACAGTAGAATGGAATTATATTTGGTTTTGCTGGTAGTTTTTGTCGACTTTTAAGCATGCTAAAGGGTAGATAAGGCTTTTACAGACAGTTTGGATCAAGATCAGATGGCACAGAATGTAGAGTCTGATCATTGATCTACACTGTCTGATACTTGAATTATACTGATATAAAAAAAAAGAAACATGCTTTAAAAAAAAACATTGACCTTGTGGTTTTATGTTCTCTTGGCTGGAAATAGGTTCCAAAAACTCATGTAAAATGTAAATTTTGTAGTGTTGCACCAAAGATAGTGAACTTTTCATGATATTATGCCATAGTAAAAGTGTATGGATACCTGTTTACCTGCTTTTGCCACATTGTTTTATGCTGTTTATATGTAAATGTTGAAAATGTTTTGTGATGATATAGAGGATATGCAGTCTGCATTTCCGTTTGGGCCCACCAGTGTACAGACCATTTGTAAGACTTGCCAAAAAGGTTGCCAGCTGAGGCCTGACAGGGTTAGCATGGAATAACGCAGCTCTTATTCTTGAAGTATTGTGAATCATTTGTTTTGGTGATTGTCAGGAAAGATTTAACCCTTTGCCACACAATCCAGAGTTTTAACACCCTGCAGAATAAATTTCTTGAACACATTGCGGGAAAAAACCAGCATTTTCTCCTTTTTCCTCAATGTTTTCTACTGTTCCAGACACATGGACCATCATTTGACCCACATTCAATCTGTCATCTGCACATGCTCTCAAGTTGGACACATCTATACTTTGTTTGCTTGGAAAACAGTCAACCAAAAGAGCTGTGAATCTGTATAAAAGCTGAAATACTGTTGAAATTGAAATTTTTGTGGAAGACTTAAATTTCAGCAAACAAATATTTTTGCTTCAGATGGTATATCCTGTGATCAGAGGGACTGAATTATTCATGAGATTTATACAAAAATTGAGGTTACTGAATACCAAGTAAAGTGTTGTCAGGTGAATTAACAATGGTTTAACCCTTTACCAGACAACAAAATTTTAGCCTTGTCCAAATTGAAAGCCTTTGCAGACGACAATTTCAGTGTGGCTCAAGTGGTGCAATTTTTCTTTGAATGGGCAAAAAACATTGTGGGAAAAGGAGAAAATGCTGATTACCAGCATTTTCTCCTTTTCTCACAATGTCTTCAAAAGGCTTCTTTTCTGGAGTCGCTAAAAGGCGGCATTCTGGGGTAAAGGGTTAATGCTTTACCGCAGTTTCCAAGTTTTAACGACCCTGGGGAATAAAACTTCTGAAAACATTTCTCCTTTTTCCACAGTGTTTTCAACCCTATCGCAGACAACTTCAACAATTTTAGTGACATTTAATTTGGCTTCTACATATCCTTTGGCTTTGGACATGTCTAAAATTTTGTCCTGTGGTCAAGGGTTAATTATGTTGTCTTTATAGACTAGTGTTAAATGCTGTCATTTGGGTGAGGGTAGCACAAGAATTCACTTGAAAACATTGTGGCTAAAGGAGAAATTGCACATTAAAATGCATGATGTTTTTCAAAAAATTGCCTTCTATTGGAGAAGGGGAAAAAAATAGTCTTCGTGAAGTAATGAAGCCTGTGGGTTCAAGTATCAAGTAAATGTTATATCAGTAAAATCTGTATATATTATAATGTACAAGTTTGGTCACGTAGGTTATGTGCTAGGGTGGGGCAAATACATAATGTCATACAAGAAGTGAAGTATTTGTTTAGGTAACATAGGAATGTATTTACTTCTTGTTTCTGTTATGGGTCTCATCATGTGATTGAAACATTGTAGAGGGAGCTTTGATAAAATGCTAGGATACTCCCTTTTGTACTCGACCCAGGTCAGCCTGCACAGGCTGACCTGGGTCGAAACTTTTGGTTATGGGTCAATTTTTTGTATGTCCAAGGATCAGTCTACCTCATTATTAAATCAGTCGTTTAACCCTTTACCACACAATCCCGACTTTTAACGACTGTGAGAAAGAAGCCTTTTGAAAATGTTGTGGGAAAAGGAGAAAATGCTGGTAACCAGTATTTTCTCCTTTTCCCGCAATGTTTTCTACCCTATCAAATACATAAGTCGCCTTTTAAGCTACACTTGATTTGTCATCTGCAAATGCTTACAATTTGTCTAGTCTAAAATTTTGCCGTTTGGTAAAGAGTTTTTAAAAAATGGCTATTATGGATCCATAATCATGTGATGGTTAGCTTGGTATCGTGAATCATGGAGATATATTAAGCCCCCTTATGCCAGAGCATGGCTCAAATGTTGTAGCCAATAAGAAGTTGTGTTACTTTCAAATTTAGAAAATTCTGAAGCATGAGAATGGTTGGTGAGTACGGACCCCGACCTATGATCATGTGACAAAGACCTGTGTCCATCCTTTTGTGGGTCATCCTAAAGTATTGGTTACTGAGTCCAAAACGGTCAGTTTAATTTTGTTTACACACAGTTGATCAAGTATGGATAGGATACTACTTCAGTCATGATCATTTTACTCTGAAATTGTTTATGACAGGTATTTTTATGACATTGGTCAGGCTAGGTTAAACCGTTACCACACGACAAATTTTAGAGTCGTCTAAATTGAAAGTACGGTATTTGCAGACGACAAATATGAAGAGGCTCAAAAGATAAGTGCTATCTTTGAAGTGGTAGAAAAACATTGTGGGAAAGAGAAAATGCTGGTTACCAGCATTTTCTCCTTTTCTCACAATATTTTCAAAAGGCTTCTTCCAAAGGGTCGTTAAAAGACGGGATTGTTTGGTAAAGGGTTATTCCTTAACCAGACAGAATTTTAGACATGTCCAAGGTTAACCCTTTACCAAACGATCAAAATTTACATCATCCGAATTCAAACCTGTTGCAGATGACATTAATTGATGAAACCTGACTCTCAAAGGGTAGAAAACATTGTGGGAAAAGGAGAAAATGCTGGTTAACAGCATTTTCATCTCTTCCCACAATGTTTTCAAAAGGCCTCTGCCCCAGTGTTGTTAAAACTGAGGATTGTGTGGTTAAGGGTTAAAGCAACTACAGAGGACAAATTAAATGTGGTTCAAAAGGTTGGATCTGTCATGGAAAGAGTAGAAAATAGAGTGGGTGTAGGAGAAAATGCTGGTTACCAGCATTTTCTCCCTTTACCTACATTGTTTCGATCACTATTCTACCTCAGGGTTGTAAGAACACGATATCGTCTGGCAAAGGTTTAACCCCATACTGAACAATCCCAAGTTTTATTGACCGTTTTCTGGAAGGCTGATATGAAAACATTGTTGGAACAGGAGAAATGCTGGTAATAGCATTTTCTCCTTTTTGTACAATGGTTTTTTGGCATTTGTCGAAGACAGTGCCACTATGAGTTCAACACAGCATTTTGAAAATCATGTATCATAGTTTGTGCAAAACCGAAGGAAGTAAACCCAATTAAAATCAATTTTTCTGAGACAAATAAGTGTTTCGATTGCACTCAGATATGAAATTGAAAATGACATATAAATATTAATTGGATGAGGTCATCAGTCATGGAAGTACTTCCTTTTTATCACCCGCCCAGGTAGCTCAGTGGTTAGCGTGTTGGACTTGTGACCTGGTGGTTGTGAGTTCGATACCCGGTTGAGGCAAACTTTCTTTCCGGCGAATTTTCGCCTCTCACCTCTGATGCATGTGAGGAAAGTAGTCAGTGGCTTTGGAAAGAAAGTTGTGTCAGTACTGGTGTGAGAAAGCCAGGAAACACATAGGTGTGTCGCTGACCGCCATGATATGACCTAAGCTGTTAAAATGGTGTTAAACTCCAATACAAACCAAACCAAACTTCCTTTTTATCAAAAATAGCTTAATCTGATATGGCTTTCTATAGTGGTGTTATGATACAGACATACCATGCTTGTTCGTCCCAAAACCAGTTCGTTTCTGTACTTATTAGTTCCAGGGCTTGTTCACCCGTACTTTTTCATCCCACAAGATTGCATCCTTCTCTATCGGATTTTGCATGACTATAATATTATAGAAGGTTGACTTTCAAGGGAATATTTTGAAACTATTTCTGTTGTTTATTTTTCAAATTATTAATTCCACACAATGGCTTCATTTACAAATGCCAAACCAGTGTTTCCAACGCTTTGATTACCCTTGTAAATACAAGTCGCATTGTTTGAGCCACTTTTGAGATGTTGTCTGTAAATACTTCCAGTATGGAAGAGTCTAAAATTTTATAGTCTAGTAAAGAGTAAGGGTTTGTAGCAAATGCTTCCTGTCCATCGCTTTATTCAAAATTTGTCATGTTTAGAACCATTGCTTTATTATTATGATAAGTGGTAATTGGGCAACTATAAAAAATTCCCTTTGTTAAATGACAATCAAATGACATAAAACTATTTATGAAAAAAGGACTTCTCTTGCTTATAAGTATCATATACTAGTATAGCCAACAGTTTGTGTTGAATTTGATAAAGAACAATTTAAGTTGTTAGCTCAGAAGCTTTACAATCCATTTAACATGTTACCACAACATCCAGAGTTTTAACGACCTTCAGGAAAAACCCTTTTGAAAACGTGGGAAAAGGCGAAAATGCTGGTAACCAGCATTTTCTCCTTTTCCCACAGTATTTTCTGCCCACTAGACAGAGATCATCATTTGAGCTATATTTAATTTATCGTCTGCAAATGCTTTCAATTTTGTCACGTCCAAAATTTTGTAGTGTGGTAAAGAGTTAAATGAGGTAATGGTAAACGTAAATCTAAACCTACAATATATTTACCACAAAATAGATACTAGTATACCCACAAAACAATTTTTAGTCTAGAAACATAACCCAAAATAATCCCAATTTCAAAATTGCTTTGTCCACTTGTGCAGAATAAAGTGGTCATTATAGTGTTGTGAAGTCTGATCTTGATCAACACTGGCTTCAAAGGCAACTAAAGTTGTGAAAGGTGATTTTAATACCTTTATGAAAGAGAGGTATTTTAAATGATTATACAATGTGCAAATCATTGCTCAGCCTGTCTAAATATAAGGTTATGACTTTTTTGTGGTAGATGTTAACTCTTTACCACAGTCCAAATTCAAATTCAAAGCATTTGCAAACACCAAATACAATGTTATTCAAATGGTGAGATTTGTCTTAAAAAAGCTAGAGAGAACGTTATGGGAAAAGGAGGAAAATGCTTGTTACCAGCATTTTCTTCTTTTCCTGCAATGTTTTCAAGAGATCTTCTTCTTCGAAGTTGCTAAAACTTGGAATTGTGTGGTTAACCCTTTACAGACGACAAAATTTTAGCCTTGTCCGAATTGAAAGCATTTGCAGACCACAATTTTAATGTGGCTAAAATGAAGCAAATTTTCTCTAGATGGGGTAGAAAACATTGTGGGAAAAGGAGAAAATGCTGGTTACTAGCATTTTCTCCTTTTCCTACAATGTTTTCAAAAGGCCTCTTTCCCAGGATCATCAAAAGGCAGCATTTTATGGCAAAGAGTTAAGAGTTAAACTGTGCCATTTGAATCATGGGTATATGAAAACTGCCATTTGAATCATGGGTATGTAATTCTTTTTATGACATAATGCTTAAAAGGTAGTTATTGTACAGGAGATAGAAGATATAATTACTATCGTCAGTTCCATATTTAGCCCATGAAACTACCGGTAAAAGAAGAGAAACTGATTAAAAAAATCCCCCTTATTTCCATGCATAAAGGCTGATGTCACAGGTAATTTGAAGGTAAAAACTGTATATAAAGGGACTTTTTCATGTTCTGGTAAGCTTGTTTTTACATTAGTTCCTAAGTGTGGTGTGGTTTATATCCATATTTGTAATCTTAAACAGTCTTAGTGTCTGACGTAATGTGTAGCAAATATAATTAAAATTGATGTATAAGTATAGAAAAAGACTGCAAAACATTGTGGCAAATTGGTCATGGGCAATTTTACCATTTTGTTGGAAAGGTTATTCACTAAAGTTATTCATTTGAGGATGCCTCATACAGCAATTAATGATTTTAAGTTCTAATTATTATGTTTTATACTGAAAGTAGTTGAGTCCAGCTCTCTGAAAACTGAAAAACATGTTTAACTCTTCACCTAATGGCAAAAAAAATTTGCAAATTTAAAGCATTTATGCCGAGCCCCTGTAGCTCAGTCAGTAGTGTACAGGACTTGGGAACAGGAGGTCCCTGGTTCAATCCCCAGCTCGGCCAATTTCTTTCCGAGGATTCATGATAGTCATTGTGACAGGATTCATTTCTCTCTCACTGCTGACCATCATTTCGACGATGGTTATGTGGGAAAGCAGCCAGTGGCTTGAAAAGAATACTGTGCGTAGTACTGGCTAAAGAAACTCTAGGAAAGTATGGATAGGTGCACTGGCTGCCGCACTATAACTGAAATAGTGTTGAAAATGGCGTTAAACACCATACAATCAATCAATCAATCGAAGCATTTACAGATGACAATTGAAATGCGACTCAAAAATTGAAATTTGTTTTTTGGAGAATTTGAAAACAATTTTGGAAAAGAAGAACATGCTGGTTACCAGCATTAAAAAGTCTGGACGGTGTGGTAAAGGGTTTAACTATTTTTTTCAAGACAAAATGGATTCATAAGCTACTGCTTGCTTGGTATAATGCATCATGTATGAGTTGATAGCAGTGATAATTACCATTTCCAGATCTTTGAATTTTTGACATATATTTAGTTTTCACATGTTTTGAAGTAAAATGTGAAAAGCAGAAAAATCTTGATAATAGACTGTGTTATTGATAAAAGCATGGATTATTTACCATAGGTGACTTACAACTACATAATTATGTGGTCTTCAGATAGATACTTAAGATAATCTTTTATATAAGAGTCATGCTCTGGCAATGCATCTCCGTGATCCATGATACCAAGCAAGTCAGCACACAATTATGGATCCGTAAAATCCAGTTTGTATAGCAACCGAATGATTCATGAAGTACACTGGTCCTTTGACATGCAGAAAATTGACCAATAGGAAATAGTTTCGGCACGGACTGCGCAGGATAACCTGGATTGATACTTTTTGCAGATGTATTAAGCTTCCTTTTCACAGACAATGTCTCATATATAATTGGAAGGTCATATTTTATCATTGTGATTTTGTTAGAAATCTCTGTTTTTGTCTCTTTCACACAATTTGGTTTTAGAGACCATACAAAAGGCCCCACTCATCAGGAAATGCTATTTGAAGTGAGAGAAAGTTTATACCAAGTTAATAATAGTGTTTTATGTTTAATGTTTTGCAATAGCCTGAAGGTAAGCACTTTCACTAGACTCTTCCACTCTTTACCAAATGACAAAATTTTAGACTGGTCCAAATTGAAAGCATTTGCAGAGGACAAAATAAATGCTATTAAAAAATTGAAACTTGTTTTAAGAAGGGTAGAAAACATTGTGGGAAGAGGAGAAAATGCTGGTTACCAGCATTTTCTCCTTTCTCACAATATTTTCAAAAGCTTTCTTTCTCAGGGTTGTTAAAAGTTTGGATTGTGTGGTAAAGTGTTAATGCATGGTAACGAATTGAACTTTGTTAGTCAAAATTAAGGAGCCAAATAAGAGATTCAAAGCTGTTGTTGCCTAAACAATAGACTATCAGACAGTGTAAACCAAGGCATTCTGTGTACAATCTTACCTTGAACTACTTGTATACAATCTGCAAAGGAACTAGATAGTTACCTGTTGTCTTTCAAGAAGTAAGTTTTATTCTCAACATTATCTTTGAATTAGCTTGATCTTGATCAAAGACAAAAATACACAACAAATGAAGAGATTTTAGAATAATATGGCAGACAGTTGAGATCCAAGAACAGGCTGCATGTTCTCTGCAGTCTGATCTCAATGGATCCTTTTTGCTATACATGTATGTATGTCTTATGCTACCTATGCCTATGCCTAAACCCATGCTCTAACGACCCTGAAGAGGCTTTTGAAAACATTGTGGGTAAAGGAAAAAATGCTGGTTACCAGCATTTTCTCCTGCTGGTTACCAGCATTTTCTCCTTTTTCCCACAATGTTTTCTGGCCATTTGAAGACAAATATCATCATTTGAGCTGTATTTGATTTGTCATCTGCAAACACTTTCAATTTAAACAAGACTAAAATTTTGTCATATGGTTGAAGAGTTAAAGGAGTGACAGACTTCTTCTATTACACACTGAATAGTATCACATTGTACCATTCAAACCTACACCTTACCCTGTATTGATGTTTAATTTAAATGGCTGCCTGCTGAGGCTGAATGAGTATCCTCCCTTTGTTGGTCTCTGTAAAGAGAGAGAGGATTGGTCACTGATGTTTTCATTTTAAAGTGAGGGTTGTGAAAAGGTTGGATGTTTACATCTTTTGTGAATCAGGTAAAACCTGACCCTATTTGGAGTATAAGTGTCAATCTGTCAGGTTGAATATCGTTTTTATAGATCGGAATTTTAATGAAGGGATTTTTTGTAATGTGTTTATTTTGGTTTTCCGGTACCTATTTCACTTAATTGTTGTAAATGAAGGCACATTTAATTTGCTTCCGACTTTAATTGATTTTTGGTATGATAAAAACCAGATTCAATATAAAATCAACCAGCAGACAACTTTTTTTGTGTCATGCAGCAGACAACTGTGGAAAAAAATCATTGCAAAGGGACGAATCTTTTGTAGCAAGCAATTGCTCCTTTTGCCAAAGGGTTTTAACTCTTTACCACACAATCCCGACTTTTAATGACCCTAAAAAGTAAACCTTTTGAAACCATTGTGGGAAAAGGAGAAAATGCTGGTAACCAGCATTTTCTCCTTTTTCCACAATGTTTTCTACCCGTCCCATAGCAAATTTCAATTCTTAAGTCACATTTAATTTGTCATCTACAAATGCTTTCAGTTTGGACTAGTCTAAAATTTTGTCGTTTGGTAAAGAGTTAAGCTGTATACATATTGATAGTGCTGCCCAGGTTCTTTTTCAGTTTGTTGTTGGTCAAGAAATTCACTCAAGATGTGTAAAGAGTACTTGCCATAGGTGATATTTACAATCATTTCATTCAAGTTTGATCACATCTGCTTGGACAGAAATAAAAGGCTTAACTCTTTATCATGTGACAAAATTATAGACTCACCAGAATTGAGAGCACTTGCAGACGACATTCCAGTTGTCTTCAAATTGGTGATTTTTGTCTCTGAAAGGTTAGAAAACATTGTGGGAGTAGGAGAAAATGCTGGTTACCAATACTTTCAAAAGCCTTCAGTGTCAGGGCTGTAAAAATTGTGGAATGTGTTGCAAAGGGTAATACATTGCTGCCTGCAAATGACTTTTTTCATCCAACAGTTTACCATTTTTGTAAACATTAGTGCAACGAGGGAAGCCACTTGTAACAAGTACTTTTTTCAATTTGCAATTTTGTTTTCACATGGATTCATAAATTCAATCTTGCCACACAAACCTGAGAAAAAACAGCTTTGAGAACATTTTGGGAAAAGGAGAAAATGGGGGTAACCAGCATTTTTTCTTTTCTCACTCACAGTGTTTTCTACTCTAAGGTAGATTCCATGAACTTAGCCACATTTAATCCTCAACCTCACAATCCCCAATGTAACATCTCTGAGAAAGAAGCCGGTTCAAAATGTTGTGGGTATAGCAAAAAATGCTAGTAACCAGCATTTTCTTCTTTTCCAACAATGTTTTTTGCCCTGTCACAGACAAATTCCATCAGTTGAGCCATGTTTAAATTCATAGTATTGTCTGAAAATGCTTCCAATTTGGACTTAACTACATTTGCAGTTTGGTTAAGAGTTAACATGTCCCCTGCATTCAAGTCTGAACTTTTGTTGTACAGAATTCATGCTGATCTTCCATACTGTTCTAAATTGTTTTCAATGTTGTGCACTGCAGTGTTGTTTCAGAAGAAAAGAAGACAACGATTTGAGTTGTTATGCATTCTATCTATCACATACTGTGTCACGCAAGGAATTTTCTACCAAAGGTGTCTTGATTGACAATAATATGCAGCTTTTATTTGTTTAAACTTGTGATTATTTACATATCTTCTGAAATAGGACATAGTTATGCTCTTTCAAATTTTTTCATCATATTCATGTTGTTATGTCAGAATTTAGATAGGATTTAGGAGGTTACTGACAGATTGTGAATATTTAACTCTATCAGGCAAGAAATTTAAGATTGGTACATACAGAGTTGAGAGCATTTAAATTATTTTGCAGCTGACAAATGTAATATGACCCAGTCATTGGATTGTGATTGCTAAGGTTGAAAACAATGTTAAAAAAGAAAAAAATGCTGGTTTATTACCAGCATATGTTACTTTTGACATGGTATTTTCATATGTCTTGTAATTCAGAATGGGAAAAAGGAGATTGTTTGGTGAAGGGTAAATGAAGAGGATGTTTTTAGCCAGTAAAAAGGCCTAGATATTGCAAGTCATGACTGTTTTGGTCAGTATATCCTCTTAACCCTATACCAAACAATACCAGGTTTTAACCAACTTTAGGAAGATGACTTTTGAAAACATTCTGGGAAAAGGAGAAAATGCTGGTAACCAGCATTCTCTCCTATTTCCACAATGTTTTGTACTCTTTCAAAGACAGTTTCCACCATTTTAACCACATTTCATTTGTCGTCTGCAGACAAGTCCAAGATTTTGCCATTTTGTAAAGAGTTTAGCAGGCAACATTAAAATGTGGTAACTTTCTTCCCCATTTCCACAATAAATTTTGTAGAAACTGTAGAAACGCCTATAGAAAATTATTATGAGTCGGCTTCGGTGCGAATTTATTAATGTCTCAAAGACCAAAAATACTAGCTACCACGAGACAAAAGTGTTACAGATGGAAAGATTTACATTGCTTTCATAGTTGCGGTGACCTGTTGAAAACCACTAGCCTGGGGGCCCATGTTTAAATCACTGTGCAACTTGACTACAAATAGTTGCCAATTAATTTACCTGTTGTTTCTTTTGGGCACACCTTTACACATCATCTCCTCACAACATTTTTACTGGAAACTGTTGATATTGTGGCAACAGAAGAAATTTGCTGAATGAGAAACTACACCTATACAGACTTTGTTGACACATGTAACCCTTTATCAAATGACAAAATTTTAGACTGTTCCAAATTAAAAGCATTTGAATATGTCAAATTAAGTGTAACTCAAATTCTAAGTTTGTTTTGGGATGGGTGAAAAACATTTCACGATACTGTAGAATAAAAAATATCGTTGGGTGATCCTGAAGTAGAATGATGTTGTCAGCAGAAAGGTAGTTCATTGATCCCAAAGTTGAATGCAATTGTGGGCAGCCATAGAGGTGCGTTGTAACCTCAAAGCTGAAAATAATTTGTTCTGCAAATTGATGTTTTAATGATCCTAAAGTTGAATGATATTGTGAGGCTAAAAGGTAATTTTTAACTTCAAGGTTGAAAGAAAATTTGTTCAGCAAATTGAAACTTCAGTGAATGGTCTTGTGGGGCATGTGGGGCATGAAAGGTAGTTTGTAATCTCAAAGTTGAAAATAATTTGTTCAGCAAATTCATGTTTCAGTGATCCCAAAGTTGAATGGTATTGTAGAGCTAAAAGATAATTTGGAACCCTCAAAGTTGAACGAAAATTTCTTTAGCAAATACGTCAGTGATCCCAAAGTTGAAAGGTACTTTTGGACTAAAGGGTAGTTCTTACACAAATACTACAATCAAATGATATTGTAGGACAAAAAGGTAAATCTGTTATTCAAAAATTGAATTATATTTTTGAGCAAAAGTGGTGGTTAAGTAATCTCAAAGTAGATCCCTTAGGTGTGTGTCAAAAAGGTACTTCTGTGATCCACTGATCCTAAAGTTAAATGATATTGTGAGACAAAAAGATGGTTGGATCTATGTTCATAATATTCAAGAGAGGTAAATCAGACAGTTGGTGAAAAATGTTGTTGCACAAAGGGGTAGTTTATTGATCCCAAAGTTCAAAGATACTGTAGCACAGAAAAGGTAGTTTAGAAATCCCAAAGTGGAATGGTGTTGTGGGGCCATAAAGGTTGTTCAGTGGGCTGAAATTGAATGATGCTGATGGCATAAAAGACTGTTCATTGACCCAAAGGTTATTGATATTATGAGGTCAAAGTGGAAGTTCTGTGATCCCAAATTAAATGATATTGTGGGACCAAAGAGGTAGCTCAGTGATCCCAAATTGAATGATATTGTGGGGCAAAAAGGTAGTTAGTTCTTTGCTTACAAAAGTGGAATGATATTATGGGGCAATAAAGGTAGTAGTATAGTGATCTCAAATTTGTTGTTTTGGGGCCAAAAGGGTATTTTAGTAATCCCAAATTCAATGATACTGTTGGACAAAAAGGTTTTTAGCTCCACTAGCAGAAGACCAGTAAGCTTTTGTCAAGGCCCAGTGTCCAGTGTGTGTCCATCTGTCCATCTGTGTGGTTATATTTGCGTTAACTTTCATTTCAACCATCTCTGAAACTATCCATATAGTTATGATGAAACTTTACAGAAATGATCCTGCCATGGCTCTCTTTATATTTTATTTAACCCTATACTACACAGTCCCATGTTCTAACAACTCTGAGGAAGAAGGCACTTTGAAAACATTAAGGGGAAAGGAGAAAATGCTGGTAACCAGCATTTTCTCCTTTTCCCATAATGCTTTCTACCGATCAAAAGACAGATTTCATCTTCTGACTTGAATTTGATTTGTCATCTGCAAATTTGTTTAATTTTGGCAAGTCTGACATTGGTTGTGTGGTAAGGGGTTGAAAATTTTTATTCCTATGAAAACTCTGGTTGCCATGATAACAAAACTGAAAAATATGGGAAAACTTCAAAAATCTTTTTGCCGAAAAGCATAAGGCCTAACGGCTACCAAATTTGACACCAAAATTTCATGATATTGTTGGGCATAATAGGGGTTCAGCAGTCCCAAAGTTAACCCTAAAAGTGCCTTTCACTACTATATTGTGGGACAAAAGGGTATTTCAATGAATCCAAAATATCATGATGTCATTGGGCATAAGGGGGTGTGGGGGCGGGGTTTCAGCAGTACCAAACTTAACCCTACAAGTGCCTTTTCACTAGTATAGTTGCCTTTGCAGCCCATGTAGATCAAGGTCAGACTGCACAAAACGTGCAGTCTGATCTTTGATCTCTGCCGTCCGCTTTGCTGAAATACAACAGACAAAAAGGCAGCTATGAAATTGCAATTGTATGGGTGTTATTCTGTTATTCTTAAATGAAAATGTCCATTGGGTTTATATGGCACTTTAAGGGTTAATTGATATTGTAATTTTTCAAAAAGAACTTTATTTGTCCCAATTTTGCATGATACTTTGGGACAAAAGGATCTTTAAGAGATCCCGTAACTTGAATTTGAAGTGAAAACGGACAAAAATAAGGATTTACGAACTCGTGTGGTTAGTATCCCATAAATTGAATTTGAAGTGAAAACAGACGAAAATAAAGATTTACAAACTCTTGCAGTTAGTTTATTTCAACCATTTTGCATCTTTTTTGTGAGATTTCTTTTTCACATCCGTGGTTTAATTGAAATATTTGAGGTCGGGTCATTGATCTGACAGCTTGAATTTGAAATGAATCCAGTCACTAATTGAAAGATTTACCCACAGCTTGAGAGACTATGCGAGGTTATACTTAAATGGTTAACCCTTTACCACACAATCCTGATTTTAAACAACCTATACAACTTGGGAGGCTATGTCAAGGTTTTACTTTAATAGTTAACCCTTTGCCACACAATCCCGACTTTAAACAACCCTACCGAAGAGTCTTTTGAAAACATTGTGGGAAAAGGAGAAAATGCTGGTAACCAAATGTACACTTGTCCAAATTCAAAGCATTTGCAGATGACAATTTAAGTGTGACTCAAATGATGGAACTTGCCATTAATATGGTAAAAAACATTGTGGGAAAAGGAGAAAATGCTGGTCACCAGCATTTTCTTCTTTTTCCACAAGGTTTTCAAAAGGCTTCTTCCCTAGGGTCATTCAAACTCGGGATTGTGTGGTAAAGGGTTACGGGTCAAATTAGACCCCCGATGTGAATTTTTATCTAGACTGCCCAGTTATGGTCAAGATAATGTCAGCTTTGTTTGGACTGGAAGTACTTCATCATGAATTTATTACACACAAGAATTTGTCAATGGGTTACTCATGGATTAGGCTTTTCCTTTGATGATTTGGAAGGAGAGATCACCAACAGGGATAGATAGAAGGAGGGAGAGATAGAAAGACTATAGACTCCGAGGGTCCAAGAAGTAGGAAAAAAAAGGGAAGGATATATGATAGATTTTAATTGCAAAATTTATCATGATCAAGAAACTAGGGAAACACCTATTTAACTCCTAAAACACTGAACCCAGCTATGGTTGCTATTTGCAGACAGTAAAGAACACTACACTGAATGTGCAGTCTGATCTTGGATCTACGCTGTATGCCACTTTGCCAAATACTCTGACAAAAGCAGCCTTAAAAGTGCAATCATTTGTTTGTTTGCTTGTGTGGTTAATGTCATTTTCAACATTATTTTAGTTATATCACGGCAGCCAGTGAACCTATCCATACTTTATTGGAGTATCTTTTACCTGTACTTCTCACATTATTCTTCCCAAGCCACTGGCTCCTTTCTCACATAACTATTGTCAAACAATGATCAGTGGTGAGTGTAATGAATCCTGTCACAAGACTATCATCAGTCCTCAGAAAGAAATTGGCAGAGCTGGGGGTTCGAGCCAGTGAACCCCTGTTCTCAAGTCCTGTATGCTGCTGACTGCGCTTACGAGGCTCTGCTGAAATTGCAATATTTGCATCTTTTGTATGGGCTGTGAATGTCCATTTCATGTATTTAGCATCATAAGGATGAACCTTTACAGGCTAATATCAGCATGGTAAAAAACTAGCTAAAGTGACACACAGGTGGAACACATAACAACTGGAAACAAGTTTTCCTAAATGATATGAAAACACTGAGGGAAAAGCAGGAATAGCTTATTGCAAGTTGTCCTTTTAAAGGATGTAAAAATGCCAAATTGTGGGGGGCAGATGGTTTACAAAATAAAACTGATTGATTGAATGGTGTTCTATACCGTTTTCAACAATATTTCAGTCATATCATGCCTGCGGTTCACATACTCACATGTTATCTGGGTTCCACCAGTACTAGACTTGGGCTCTGAGATGTCTTGCCGAAGGATATGTCCAAGAAAATCTGAGCTTCCATTGAGGATAGAATAAGGCCCTCTGGGTTAAGAGCTTTAGTTTACCACTGGGGCATAATATTATAGGACCCTTGCAAAATGAGAGGAAAAAAACTATGAAAATGAATGGGAAATAAAAAGCTAACAGTTCAAGCTGAAGGAGTCAGAAAAGTTTAACAGCCAAAATAGTTCATAATGATTTTGTGCATAAAATCTGAACATTCATCTTGTTGTTGAACTTAAAGTTGAATTGTTTTTCACATACCATGTTATAACCTGGGCTTAACCACACAAAACAAAATTTTAGACCTGTCCATTTAACCCTTTAGCTCACAATTCCTCAGGAAGAAGACTTGAAAACATTATGGGAAAAGAAGAAAATGCTTCCTCAGGGTTGTCGAAACATAGGGATTTTCTGGTAAAGGTTGCATGAAGGCATTGGGTAAAAATAATCAGGAAGTCTTGGTTCAATCCAAGCTAAGGGTACTGGTCAGATCATAGTGTCCTTGGGCAAGGAAATGTAGAACCACAGCGTAGGTACGTGGAAAGACATAAAAGTGAGCTGTTGCCTAAACATGGCTAAAACACTAAATTTAACAATCTTCAAACGAACATCATTGGGTCTTTTCAGAATAGTGAACACCACATTGCCTTCTAGACAGGCACTAAACAACCTATTTGTGAGGACAAAATTCATTTTTAACAAGCTAGGCAGGGTGAAAATTTATGTGTATCTTTTTTATATTCATAGAAATAAAAGATGTGGAGTGTAAAAAATGATGGGTTATATTTCCGAGGGGGGGAAGTAACTCTTTACCAGAGGCCAGATTTTAGAGTCTAAATAATCAAATGTGATTCAAAAAGAGGGAAACAAGAGGTAACCAGCACTTCCTCCCTTTTCCTGATGTTTTTAAAAGTTTCTGTTTTTTTGGGGGGTGGTAAAACCTTCAGATCATCTGGTGAAGGATTAACCCTTTTGCTGCTATATAGATAAATTAGGCTTTTATTGAAGGCAAAAAATTCAGTCTGCTGAAAAGAAGAAAAAAAATTATCTGACTGAAAAAGTGATTTGTTTAGATCCAAGATCAGACTACATGTTCTATGCAGTCTGATCTTAATCAGTGCCATATGCAAAAGCTCCTCCTTATGTCTATGGTGTTGAAAGGTAACATTAAAAAAAAAAAGAGATTTATTTAGACAAGAGTTTAACCAATTTATCCAGGTGTCATCTGTACAGTTCAAACACTTACAAAGTGTGGAATTTTTGTAAAGTAAACATACCTAAATTTTGTTTGAGCAAAATCAAACTTAATTTGAGGTTGACCCACATCATTAGCTTATTTTAGAGGTGACATAATTATGATGGTCATTTTTCAGCTTATAATAGGCATACCTTTACCATTCCAAGGCCAGTCACATGTATAGTCGGCTTTCCAGACAGTATGGATCAAGATCAGACTGCTCAGAGTGAAAGTGTCCTTTTCATCATTTGGTAGTCAAGGTGCCAGTAACAAAAACTTAACCCTGATGTGTGGACTAAAGAAAGGAGACAGATTTCTAATCACTTAGAAATCATAAAATCATAAACAAGAATATGTCACAATATGCCATATAGTCTAGATTCAAGATCAGTCATAATGTTTGGTACTGTCGTCTGGATTGACACTGTCTACAAAAGTAACTAAAGTATTACCCATTGCTTTAATGGTTCAGCTTAGTCATTGAAATTAATTGACAGTGTGAAGCCTGGGTAAACTCTTTACAACACAGCAAAATTTTGGGCTTGAATATATTTGCAGACAAAAAAAATATACATGGCTCAAATACCTTAACCCTTTACTGCACAATGCCGCCTTTTGATGCCCCTGAAAAAGAAGCCTTTTGAAAACATTGTGGGAAAAGGAGAAAAAGCTGGTAACCAGCATTTTCTCCTTTTCCCACAATGTTTTCTACCCTATCAAAGAAAAATTGCACCATTTGAGCCACATTGAAATTGTTGCCTGCAAATGCTTTCAATTTGGGCAAGGCTAAAATTTTGTCGTCTGGTAAAGGGTTAATGGGATTTGCACATGAAAGGACAAAAAATAGTGTTGGAAAAGAGGAAATTGCTGGACACCAGGGTGAATGCAGACCCAGCATTTTCTGGACACCTACTTTCCCTCTGCTGCACTGGACACCAGCATTCACCCCTTTCTCTCTGATGATTTCAAAAGCCTTTTTCTCAGGGACACTAAAAAGGGTTTGTTTGGTAAAGGGTAAATCTTTTTAAACTGGATATACTTGGACAGCAATGTGGGTGTCCTTATTGTTCAGTACAAAAATGTTTTATCAGTCCTTGATGTCCATCTTTACTATAGTTTTATGGCAATATTGTGTCACTTGTATATAAACAAAGGCCCAGTATCAAAACTTGGAAAGAGTGCTATGAAATTCAGAATTTTTATAGATCAATCAATTATTTTTTGATGAAGTATATCGTTTATCAGATTTATTTAGGCACCGTTTTATACCTGCTGTATCTTAAGTCCAAATTGTATAAACTTTACTACACAATCCTAAGTTTTAACAATCCTGAAAGAGAGGACTCATGAAAACATGGTGGAAAAAAGAGAAAATGCTGGTAACCAGCATTTTCTCCTTTTCCCACAATGTTTTCTACCCCACCAGACAAAAATCATCATTTCACCTACATTTGTCTTCTGCAAATGCTTTGGATTTGTCAAGTCCAACTTTTTATTGTTTGGTGAGAGGTTTAATAAAAAGCATCAGGAGGAAGAGAGAACCAAACTCAGAGCCTGACTAGGATTGATTAGACTCAAATATCCTGATGATTTAACATGACAGTAAAATATGGACAAGGGCACTATCTCCTTGTCAATTGAACTATCTCCTGTTGAGGGCCCTAGCTTGCACAGTAATTTTGTCAATATTCTCTCGGAATGATTTCGTCACTGGTAACCTTTTGCTTATATATCATTTTTATGCCCCCCTTCAACGAAGTGGGGGTATATTGCTTTGCACATGTCGGTCAGTCGGTCCGTCAGTCGGTAGACCATACCTTGTCCGGATAATAACTAGACACAGAATTGACCTAGGTTCGTCAAATTTGGCACAGACATGTGTCTCGGAGTGTAGATGATCCCTATAGATTTTGAGGTCAATCGGTCAAATGTCAAGGTCACAGTGATCGTCAACATGTTGATATATAGACCAAATCTTGTACGGATGATAACTAGACACAGAATTGGCCTAAGTTTGTCAAATATGGCACAGACATTTGTCTCGGAGTGTAGATGATCCCTATTGATTTTGAGGTCAATCGGTCAAATGTCAAGGTCACAGTGACCGTCAACATGTTGATATATAGACCAAACCTTGTCCGGATGATAACTAGACACAGAATTGACCAAGGTTCCTCAAATTTGGCACAGACATTTGTCTCAGAGTGTGGATGATCCCTATCGATTTTGAGATTAATCCATCAAAAGTCCAGGTCACAGTGGCCTTCAACTTAATGATATATAGACCAAACCTTGTCCAGATGATAACTAGACACAGAATTGATATGGGTTCTTCAAATTCTGTACAGATATTCATCATGGAGTGTAAATGATCCCTATCGATTTTAAGAATAATTCTTCAAAGGTCAAGGTCACCGTGGCCTTCAGCTTAATGATATATAGACCAAACCTTGTCCAGATAATAACTACACACAGAATTGACTTAGGTCCTTCAAATTCTGTACATATATTCATCTTGGAGTGTAAATGATCTGTATCTTGGAGTGTAAATGATCCGTATCGATTTTAAGGTTAATTAGTGAAAGGTCAAGGTCACAGTGACCACCAGATGATTCAGGGCCCGCGCTGCCGTTCGCCACTTGAGCCATTTGTTAAAAAAAAAAATTAAAGTGTCTCAAAAATCATCATATGTGGCTCAACTTGTGCCTCCAACATTTTATTCGCATATTATCGGGGACATAGTGAGCATCGAAGTCAACTGGGAAAAAGCGGAAGTCAAACGCGCGTGCCGAGAAGAAAATTGATAACCCAGTCTGTGTATCGGCAACTGTTTACAATCTTGTATGTATACACACGGTCACGGTGGTGTGTATAATTATGCGAACTGTTGACAGATTATCATGTTTAACAATTGAAGTGGGCTATAAATCAGACAATTAAAGGATGCTAATTACTTGATTAGATTATTGCTGACGCATGTCGGTACTTTGACCCATCTCCAGTTAAATGATTTTTTCGCATGTATACATGCAGTTTAATCAGGGTCTACACTGACTGTTCTCCTATAAACTTAAATACCTAGAACTAATACACACAGATTCTAGCTTCACTTACAATTACCTTAATCCTTTCCTGAGATGACATCGATATTTCCCAATCAATTCTTTTGATATCAGTTTATGAACTGTGCCACTTCCTGTATCAATGTGGCAGTAGGGGGGCATGACTGTTTTACAAACAGACATCTTGTTATGCTTGATTTTATCAGGATCATGGTGCTTCGGGGGATCTGAAAGCTGTAGATATTAAGGAAAAGGTAAAAAATTGTGGCCTGAAATCTCCATGATGACAGAAATTGGTGCAGGGTTTCCGTTTATGACGTAAAAGTATCTATATACGCACGAAAATCAGCTCGGACGCAAAATATCAGCTGATTGCGTCCCTTGGACGCAGTCAAAACTGAGTCAAAATCATGATTTAAGTAGATCTATCTCAAAAATGAAAACAGTGCAAATACCAGTACGAAGATTTAACATTTCTTGTACAAACTGACCAAAGTGTCAATAAATAGATCTTGGTATGCCAAGATATAAGAAAGATGAAAATAGATCTCTTTGTCTTCAACTTTGACTGGTTACCCGCGTTGTGGTCGTATTCTCTTTTCCGGCGAACTGATCGTAGGAAAACAGCTGTTGTTTAGCATTTATTTCCTTAAAATGGCTTCCTGGGGCAAAAAGAAAAAGCATTCTCGATCTTTCCAAGACCAATGGCTTAAAGATCCTGACATAAGATTCGTACTATTTCGAGTGATGGTCACTGGCATGCACAGCACATTAAATCTGTGAAAGGTTCCATAAAGAAGTCATTTGAAACGGTTTCTTCTCTGTATCCACTAACCAAATTTGGGCTTAATAAATGGACATTTTTTGCAATCAAAAATGGGACTCGGAAGGAACTCTATGGGCTCAACTTTTGCAGTTGCACTGGATCCCATGGACTCAGTAAAATTTTATTCAAATGGAAACACTGTTGGTAGATTTTCAATTCAGTGCACTAAAGTTCAGGCAAAATTATATTCAAACTCTGCATATTTCTAAGGCTAATGATCTAATGGGGAATAATTTTTAAGTTAAATCATATCTACACATGATAGCATTGCCAGATTTCTCATAGATCGCAAATAAAGAAATGAATGTTGATAAAATTCTTTGAGACATATTTTGTTTACTGTTTTTCTGTCGAGGGTGCTAGCCCAGATGTGTTGAGGGAACAAAATTCTGTTGACTCTTTTTGGAGCTAGTTCCACCGATTACCACCAGTGCTTAACCCTTTACCAGATGACAAAATCTTAGCCTTGTCCAGATTGAAAGCATTTGCAGACGACAATTTCAAATGGTGCAACTTTTCTTTGATAGGGTATAAAACATTGTGGGAAAAGGAGAAAATGCTGGTTACCAGCATTTTCTCCTATCCCCAGGATGTTTTCAAAAGGCTTCTTTCCCAGGGTGGTTAACAGGCAACATTGTAAAGTAAACGGTTAAGCAACAGATAAAATGAGCCAGCTGCTAAAATTTGAAAAGACTATTTTGCTTTAAAGGAAGAAGGGTATACTTTTTGAATTTTTCAAATTTTTAACACAAGTTTTTGAAATACCAGAATGAAAGAAATGAGTAATCTTTCTTTTTTAAGACCATCTTCCCTAAAAGATTGTAACATTATGTGACTGTTTAAATGTGATATAGTATGTGCTTAACATTTTGCCTTCATTTTGACAGATGACTTTCAAAAAGCCATGTTACAACTTGAGAAATGGTTGTTCTTATCCCAGTTATTTGATTCAACAGTATTCTTGTCAAAGTCAGTGGAAATTCTTTCTTTATTTGTTCTTTTCACAAGATTTCTTTATTGTTGTACCTTATTGTCTAAAAATATTAGGTATGAAGTAATTGTCGGAAAGGAATACCATAGAAGTAATTGGAGCATGTCATCAGATGATAGTGGATGGTTGAGGACACCTTTTCTTACCCTTTCGATACAGTTCTGTGTTTTACGACCCAGAAGGCTTTTGCAAACATGGGCAAAGGAGAAAATGCTGGTAACCAACATTTCCTCCTTTCCCGACAATGTTTTAAACTCTTTTAAGGATATCCTAACAATTGTTTTGCCACACATTATTTATCTGTGCAAATGCTCTCCATATTGATGGGTGTGAATTTCTCTACTATAAAAGAAGTTAAAAACCATATATAGTAATCTTTCACAAGTTAAAGATTTAAAGATGAAACATAAATATTTATAGCTGTAGCATAAAAAAAAAAAAAACGTCAAGCTATGAAAGGAGATAAAAACAAGAATATGTATCTATTTTTTTAGGGACTAAAAAAGGCGATTTATTTCAATGGTTATCTTTGCTTCTGAATTGTGATTGGTTTATAGATATGTATAGGAGAAAAGTGTAAAGAAAAAGATGTAATAAATACCATATCCTCCAGGGATATGATATTGTAACTCTCTTAGATTGTTGTTTTAGGACTTTGTTTAAAAATTCAGGGATGCTTTGTGACGAGCAAGACTTCGATCTGTATGGAAACGGTTGGCTGTATTAATATTCAGGATTTGTGGAAATAATATTTTTTTTGATGTGTAAAAAGTATTAAAAGAAATCTTTCACATTAAAGTAAAAAAAAAGGATGAAGAGAAAACCTATATGACAAATAAGACTGTTGTATATTTTGATAGATAGTAGCTGAGGATTTTTTTTAGGTGGGTGGGAGTTAAAAAAAAAAGTTCACAAAAAATAAATATGTCGACAGTAGACGACTTCCTAGATTGTGCAGCAAGATTTTAAAACATTGAGACAAATGGGGTAGTAGCTCACAACAAGCAAGTTCTATTTTTGTCCCTATAATAATACACTGATGCATGTTGTTTATGCATACTTTACATGGATGATTTCAATGTCTTTTGCAGAAAATTTGTTCCAGAGGTAAATAAGATAAACAAATTGTGGTAGATCTGTTTGCTGTTCAATGTCCTGTTCAATATTGTTCCACTTATCTTGGCTGGCCAGTGCATCTATGCCTTCTTTCCTGGAGTTTCTTTTTCAGTATTTGGCAAACATACTTTCTTAAGTCACTGATTGCTTTCCCACATGAATATTGTCAAAACAGCTATCATTTGTAGAGTAGAAAGAATCCTGTCAAAATGGCTTCCATTAATCCTTGGATAACTTTTAGCAGAGCTGGGAATCAAACGGGTGACCCTAGGGTTTTGAGCCATGTACATTACTGACTGAGCAACTCAGGGCTTGGCACAGACTGTAGACATGGCTTGATGCATTATTTAGTGATGAAGCATGTGACAAAGTTGTGTTTGTGTGGATAAAACTGATAAGCAATGGACAACAGATGGTTTGGTACATGTATTTGGATGAATCATAATCTTTTATCTGATATCCGTTACCTCAATCCTCTATTAGTCAGTCCTCTTTTTAAGGACTCTAAGGAAGAGGCTTTTGAACATGTTTGGAAAAAGAGAAAATGCTGTTTACCAGCATTTCTGCCATTTCCCACAATGTATTGTACCCTTTCAAAGATGTATAGAGTCATTTGAACCACATTTAACTCTTTACCAAACAACAAAATTTTAGACCAGTCCAAATTGAAAGCCTTTTTAGACGACAAAATAAAGGTGAATCAAAAATTGAAATTTGTTTTTGGAAGAGTAGAAAACATTGTGGGAAAATGAGAAAATGCTGGTTACCAGCATTTTCTCCTTTTCCCACAATGCTTTCAGAAGGCTTCTTCTTCAAGGTCGTTAAAAGTTGGGATTGTGTGGTAAAGAGTTAATTTGTTGTCTGCAAATACTTTCAAAACAGATGAGTCTATAGGAATTGTCCTGTAAAAAATTAACCCTTTACCGAAAAGTCCCAAGAGGATCTTTCGTAAACTTTATGGGGAAAAGAGAAAATGCTGGTAAGCAGCCTTTTCACACCGTGTTTACCACCAATACAAGGACAGATTTCAATTCTTTGAGTCATTTATTCTGTCATCTGCAAATGTTTCCAATTTGGACAAGTCTAAAATTTTGTTGTTAGATAAAGAGTCAAATATTTACGGTAGAGATAGGGATCCTGAATGGTTATGGTGTTTGATTTGCTTATGACCAGCAATGTCTTCCTTTTCCAACAAAATTTTCAAAAAGATTAATTGTCTGGCACAGTAATTATAATTCAGGATTACTTGGTGAAAGAGTATTGCCAGTGATCTAAATTCAGCTTTTTAGCTCCACTGGCCGAAGGCCAGTGAGCTTATGTCATGGCCCGGTGTCCGTCGTGCGTCCGTCCGTCCGTGTGTCCGTCTGTGCATTAACTTTTATTTCAAACATCTCTGAAACTACCCATCCAATTTTCATGAAACTTCACAGAAATGATCCTGCCATGGTCCTCTTCAGAATTTCTTGAAAGAATTTGATTCCTTCAAAAACTCTGGTTGCCATGGCAACAAAAATGAAAAATATTGGAAATCTTTAGAAATCTTCTTGTCTGAAACCATAAGGCATAGGGCTACCAAATTTGGCATGTAGCTTTATGTAGTAGACCTCTATCAAGTTTCTTCAAATTATAGCCCTGGGGTCAAAATTGGCTCTGCCCCAGGGGTCACAAGTTTTACATAGGCTTATATAGAGAAAACTTTAAAAATCTTCCTGTACCTAGCCATAAGGCCTAGATCTACCAAAATCACCTATTTGTAACCATACAATATAAACTTGTATTATTTTGGCATGTGGCTTTATCTTGTGGACCGCTACCAGGGTTCAAGTAATTATATATAGCTCTGGGATCAAAAATGGCTTTGCCCTGCGGTTTTCAACATTCACATGGGCTTTTACAGAGAAAACTTTGTAAGTCTTCATTTTGAAACCATTTGGCTCAGAATTGAAATGTTTAGTATTTATGGTTTATAGTTATAAGCCAGTGGAGCGATACAGTAACAGGGCCATCATGGCCCTCTTGTTTTTTAATGTGATCTTGTCACAAAATATCACAGTGAAGATCAGCAAAGATCAGAATACATGCTATCTGATCTTTATCCAAACCACAGGAATGTATGATATCTGAAAGGATAAGGGTTAGTCTTCAATATTATCCTTCATTGGATGATAAGAATTAAAATACCTTGAAACATGGTGACAGATGGTGAGATCTGACTTTATTTATTTGTGAACAACAGAGGCTCCCTCAGCTTATATGGATGTTTATCAGTGCTGTACCAAGTTGTGTATGAAATTGTTTTAACCCTTTACCACACAATCCCACCTTTTAACGACCCCGAGGAAAAAGCTTTTTGAAAATATTGTGGGAAAAGGAGAAAATGCTGGTAACCAGCACTTTCTCCTTTTCCCACAATGTTTTCTACTATTCTTAAAACAATTTCCAATTTTTGAGAAACGTTTATTTCTTCGTCTGGTAAAGCTTTGAATTTGGACTGGTCTAAAATTTTGTCATTTGGTAAAGAGTCAAAAGGGGAATAATATCAGATGAAATACTGAATTTGTGTTTTCCAGGTGTAAATCATATCTAGATTAACCACAAAAGCATAACTGTAGTTGCTTTTGTAGACAGTGTAGAACTAATATCAGACTGCACAAAACATGCTCTCTGATTTTGAATGTATGTGTCTATTTTGTTAAAATACTACAGTCGAATATCCATACCTCGAAGTTCAGGGGACTACCGAAAAAAGTTCGAGGTATAGAAAGTTTGACGTGCAGAGATTCTTCAGATGAGTGTGTCAGGTACCGGAAGTAGGTAACCGAAGCATACTTCGTTCACAGGCTACATTTTGTTCCCTCTAATAGTTAACCGATCGAAAATTAAAGAGTAAAGGATGCATACTGTTTATTTTCTTTCATTAACATGTTTTTCTTTAATTCTGTTTGTAAGAACGATACTGAAAATTGTGAAATTAAAAAAGCATTTCGTCAGCCGAAGTTGCTGGCTATCTCGGGGACTTTACTGGGTTTCTTTCACCAAACAAGTCCTTAGGAGCGAGGATATTTGTATTTTCGGTCGACAACGAAATGCCCAGTCTTTCTATGTAGCCATGGCCAAAATCACAGTGTATTGTATGAAAATCTCAGTCCAAACATTTCTAATCGAACAAGTTACCGATAATTATCTGCAAGTCAAGATCACCGGCACGTTAACACCCGAGCTGACAAAAGTCAATGATCGAAAATGTGCGAAAAACATACCGTCGTTGTATTCGGTATTTCTATTTATTATGTATAACACCTAAGTTTATAATTAAAGTCAATTAAAATGTGTGAAAATTCTGTACTGTGTTTGAAGTAAAGATGTGTAAATTAACTGGATCATTGAAGTTCGGACCTGAAATTAGGTTAGACGTATGGGGAAACTTCGAGATATGGACTTTGACGTGCGGATAGTACTTTATATAGAAAAATAGAGCAATTCAATCCGGACTTTAATTTTACTTCGACGTATAGAGATTTTCGAGGAGTAGATGTTCGAGCAATGGACATTCGACTGTATTTCTTAATTCAGTCACAAATGATTACATGTAAATGTAGTTATCAACTGAAGTTGTACATTAGGGTTCTCTAGGACTAGATCCAAGATTTGTAGCCTTGAACCTGGATTTAACCCTTTACCACACAGTCCCGACTTTTAATGACCCTGAGAAATGAGCTTTTTGAAAACATTGTGGGAAAAGGAGAAAATGCTGGTAACCATGCAGTATTTTCTCTTTTTCCCACAATGTTTTCTACCCTTTCCAAAACAAATTTCAACTTTAAAGTCACTTTTTTTTTTGTCGTCTGCAAATGCTTTCAATTTGGACCAGTCTAAAATTTGGTCGTTTGGTAAAGAGTTAAAATTAATTGCTTGTGTGTGTGTGTGTTTTTTTAAGTCTTTAAAACACAGCAAAAGACTAGTATGGACTTATCTATATGAAAAGTATATGCAGAAGACATTTAATTTTGGCTCTAACTTTGACACTTGTCTGTAAACAGAGAGAAAAAATTGTGGGAAAAAGGAGAAAATGCAGGCTACCAACATTTTCTCCTTTTCCCACAATGTTTTAAAAAGGTTTCTCTTTCAGGGTTGTTAAAATATGGAATTGGTAAAGTGTTAATCAGGATCTTACAATTAATTAAAATTACTCTGGAAAACTAGTATAGGAAGTCAAGGGTAAACATTTAAAAGTATAATGAAAACTTGAGTAATAAAAGAGACATTGGCATATTAATAAAGAAGACACTGTTGTAGCCATTACCTAGGTACATAAATCTTTATCTGTGCCAAGCGGAGTTTGCTTAGTGGTATAGCATGGGACTGGTAGACCAGGGGTATGGAGTTTGAACTAGGCAAGGAGATTCATCATGATAGAATTCATATCTCTCTGATGAACATTGTTTCGACCCTGTTTATGTGAGCACCTACTGACTTGCATGGGAAAAAAGTTGTGACTTGGGTTTGAAAGGTTTTAAAACTTTGTAGGCAAATCAGAAAAAAGCTGGTTACCGGCATTTTCTTCATATGTAACAATGCTTTCAAAGATTTTCCTACTAAAGGCATTAAAACATTGGGTTGTAAGTGAAATGGCTAAGGTTGGAAAAAGTGAGACAGAATGCACTTGATGTCTGCATGTGTATCAAAATTGTCTTCAATGAAAGGCTTATACTTATACTGAGAACGTTAACTCTTTACCAAACGACAAAATTTTAGACTAGTCCAAATTGAAAGCATTTGCAGACGACAAATTAAAAGTGACTTAAAAATTGAAATTTGTTATGGAAAGGGTAGAAAACATTGTGGGAAAAGGAGAAAATGCTGGTTACCAGCATTTTCTCCTTTTCCCTCAATGTTTTCAAAAGGCTTCCTTTTTAGGGTCGTTAAAAGTCAGGATTGTGTGGTAAAGAGTTAAAGCATCTTATATGGTCTCAATTAACCCTTAGAGCACTGAATAAACCCAAAAGATATTTTCACTCTAGAAATATGACCCAAATCAACACAATTTCAAGGTCACTCTTATCTAAAGTGTTTCAGCCTAGCAGACAGTATAGATCAATGATCAGTGCAGCCTGATCTTCATCTACACTGGCCGCAAAGGGAACTATAGCTGTGAAAAGCGCTTTGAGGGTTAAAGCTGATTACGACTTGAATTTCAGTTAACTTGTGATTGATCAACAAGTCTCTCTTTGTTGTACTTCAACTCGGTGTTAAATTCTAATATTCTCTCACAGCCCATCAGATGATTGTGTCACTGTTGAACACTGAATGGAACTTTTATCAAAACTATTTAAATTCACAGTTTAAAATCTTGACGTTGTGAACAGGTCAACCATTGATTTGTATAATGTTGATTCATTATCTAACTTAGTGGAGGTTTGATTGAACTGTATACAACTGTTTCTCTCTTTACCATACAACAAAAATGTAGACACGGCCAAATTCAAAGCTCTTGCAGACAACAATTCCAATTTGGCTCAGATGACAGAATTTGTATTTGATAGAGGATAGAAGACATGGTGGGAAAAGGAGAAAATGCTGGTCACAGCATTTGCTCCTTTTCCCTTAATGTTTTCAAAAACTGTTTACATGCTCTTCATTGTCATTTAATCTCTAGATTTTGTGGTAAAGGGTAAAAAGTCTGAAAAAAAAGTACATAATATTATATGTAAAATAATTCGAGTAAATGCCATGAGAAAGCTTTGAAATATCTTGCTGGACAATATTGTGAGAAAAAGGTGAAAAATGCCTTCTAGAAGCATTGATTTCATCACAAATTATTACTGTGTAAGTAACAGAGCTTTCTATATTTTTGTCTTAGCCAGTCAGATGGCCAGGCTTGGAATTTTGAATTAGAAAAATGTTTAGTATGGTTGGTGAACTAACCCTTTACCAAACAACCCCAGGTTTTAATAACCCTTAGGGAGAGGACTTCGAAAATATTGTGGGAAAAGGAGAAAATGCTGGTAACCAGCATTTTCTCTCTTTCCTACTTTTTCTACCCTATGAAAGACAATTACTGCAGTTTCAGCGTCTTGTGATTTGTTGTCTGAAAATGTTTTCAACTCAGATGAGTCTAAAATATTGTTGTTTGCTAAAAAGTTTACAAGGCCAATGATTGTTTAAATGATTATCATAACAGTCCGCTTGATATTTGATGCCATTTAAAAATTCTACTCTAAATTTGTGGAGACTTTTGATCTTGAACTACGAATGCTTATTGCAGTCAGTGTGAATCAAGATGAAGCTGCACATTCTGTGCAGCGTCATCTAATCTGACATTAAAACAGTTTGATTGTTTTGGAGTGTTAACCTTTTAACGACCTGAAGAGAAATGCTTAGTGAGAAAAATGTGCGAAAAAGAAAAAATGCTTGTAACCAACATTTTCTCTTTTCCTATGATATTTTCTTTACTTAGTACAAAGGCAAATCCCATCATTTGAGCCATGTTAGAGTTGTGGTCTGCAAATACTTCTAATTTAATAGAGTCCAAACTTTTGTTGTCTGGTAAAGAGTTAATGCATCTATCTACACTGTCCTAAATGCTTTGCAATACTCTGACCGAAGCAGTCTGAATGTTCAGTAATTACCAGTCCTTTTTTACCAGCAGAAAAATGTAATCATGTAAGGGCTAAGAATTTACAAGTTTATTTTAACACCCTCCTATTCACTTTTGTTTTATTTCATGTAAAGGTGTAAAAAAAGATCAGGTACAATGACATAACTAGATGACTTAGCAGATAGTAAAGCATGCAATGAAAGTATCAATTTGACGATTACTTTTAAAAAACTGGTTTAAAATTTCAAAATACTGTGATATTATTAACAACTACAAGAAGTGGACAGTGATCTTAAGTTTTGTGAAAGAAGATATTATTGGGATCATCTTCGACATTCCATAAAACTGTCTCTAAATGGCTAATGAGATGGTTACCAACCTAAGTGACTGTTTGCTAGTGCCAATAAATAGACCGAGTGAAATACAGGGAACCAATGGATTTTGTAGACTTTGGGGATGAATATGAAAATGAGGAACCTAAGATTTTTCTAAACCGTGAAGAGTGAGTATTGAACTTAGTTTCTTTTTTATTCACCCTTTACCAGTCATGGTCCGTATTCACCAACCATTCTGAAGAACATTCTTTGCCCGTTCCCGTTTTCTCTAAGATTTTGAAACTTTGGAAGTAACAGAACTTGTGTTACTTTTAAATTTAGAGAAATCCGAAGAATAAGTCTGAGATCTCAACATTCTTACAAATGATTGGTCCCAGGAGTTTAAATGAACCCAAAGAAGAAAGCCTTTTGTTACATACCTATGTTTTGTCTGGCTCAAAAACATGAATCACACACTGGTAAAATTGACATACCAGGAAAAGAATGAGTATCTTTGCACAGTGTCAAAACTGTCCAAAATAATAGTATGACAATGCAACCCTTGTATGGTCTACTTTAAGCTTAGTTTCCAAGTTGATAGGTCAAAATTTCATGTTCTAATACAGTGGATTCCACTCAATTTCAAGATCTGAATTCAGATACATGAACTTGACCAACGGTAGCAAAGTAAGACTTACAGGAAGGCATGGGAACCATGCTTTTGATGAATGTTTTTTGCTGATTTTTGATAGAGTTGCAAAACATTTTTAATAGTATTTACATGTACATGTTTGGTAGAATTTATGAGAATTTTGTTTGTTTCAATATCCTTTCCCCTCTTAAGTAATTTTTGTCTCCCAAAATTTCCAGGAAGGGGCTTACTTGTCTTGTTAAGCTTAAGCTTTTACCATACCATCCCATCTTTTAATGACCCTGAGAAACAAGCCTTTTAATAACACTATGGGAAAAAGAGAAAATGTTCATTACCATCATTTTCTCCTCTTTTCACAATGTTTTCTACTCACCTGAAGGCAATGCCCATCTCTTGAGCCACATTGGATTTGGCCTCAACTGATGATTTCAATTTGAAGTATAAAACTTTGTTGTTCAGTCAAAATACCACACAAAACCGACCCTGGGGAAGAAGCCTCTTGAAAACATTTTGGTAAAAGGAAAAAATGCTGGTAACCAGCATTTTTCTCTGTTTCCTACAGTGCCTTCGACCATATCAAACAAAAATCGTATCATTTGAGCCACATTGAAAATATCATCTACAAATGATTCAATTTGGACGGGTATTATTTTTTGTCATGTTGTAAGGGGTTAAATGAAAAGCCATGTGACAAAAGGGAAGATCATTTGGGCTTTTTGATCTTTTGAGCTACATATAATTTTCCATAGACTCAAATACTTTCAATATAGGCATGTCTAAAGTTTGGTCAGCTGGTAGGAAGTAAATAACTTTACCAAACCACGCAACTTTGGAGCTGCCCATATCCAATGCATTTGCAGATAACACTACAAATTTGGTTAGAATTAAATCTGATTTGCCTTTAAAAGAAAAAAAAAAACATTTTGGGTAAAGGAGAAAATGCTGGTTTACCAGCATTTTCTCCTTTTCTCACAATGTTTTCAAAAAACGTTTTCCTTCAGGTCGTTAAAACTAGGATATGTGCAGTACATAAAGAGCTAAACTCTTTACCAGACTATCCCAGGTTTTCACGACCCTGGAGAAGAAGGCTTTTGAAAACATTGTGGGAAAAGGAGAACCAGCATTTCCTCCTTTTCCCACAATGTTTTCTACCCTTCCCAAAACAAATTTCAATTTTTGAGTAACATTTATTTTGTCGTCCACAAATGCTTTGAATTTGGAACAGTCTAAAATTTTGTTGCTTGGTAAAGAGTTAAGTTTAAGGAAAATGCTTGTTGATATTTATATTTTTTTTTTATATTTTTTCATAAAAAGACTCATTGCAGTAACTGTTTCAGTTTTATGTCATTTTTATGAAGCAGACTTAGATATTAAAGTTTATATGAGTAGCAGAACAATCTTACATATTTCTGTAAAGACTTCATGTGTATTTTTATGATATGATTATCAGTCGATGTTGATCTTTGTAACAAATGTTTTATTTGCTCCACTGACCAAAACCTGGGTGTTTATGTCATGATGTCCGGTGTTGTCTCATTTTTAGCTCCACTGGCCAAAGGCCAGCGGGCTTATGTCATGGCCCGGTGTCCGTTGTGCATCCGTCCGTGCATTAACTTTTATTTCAGACATCTTCTTTGAAACTACCCATCCAATTTTCATGAAACTTCACAGAAATGACCCTGCCATGGTCCTCTTCAGAATTTCTGGAAAGAATTTGATTCCTTCAAAAACTCTGGTTGCCATGGCAACAAAACTGAAAAATATTGGAAATCTTTAAAAATCTTCTTGTCTGAAACCATAAGGCATAGGGCTACCAAATTTGGCATGTAGCTTTATGTAGTAGACCTCTATCAAGTTTCTTCAAATTATAGCCCTGGGGTCAAAATTGGCTCTGCCCCAGGGGTCACAAGTTTTATACATAGGCTTATATAGAGAAAACTTTAAAAATCTTCCTGTACCTAGCCATAAGGCCTAGAGCTACCAAATTTTGCATGTAGCTATATCTAGTGGGCCTCTACCAAGCAGGCCAAAATTTTAGCCCTGGGGTCAAAATTGGCTCTGCCCCAGGGGTCACAAGTTTTACATAGGCTTATATAGAGAAAACTTTAAAAATCTCCCTGTACCTAGCCATAAGGCTTAGAGCTACCAATTTTGCATGTAGCTATATCTAGTGGGCCTCTACCAAGCAGGCCAAAATTTTAGCCCCGGGGTCAAAATTGGCCCCGCCGCAGGGGTCACAAGTTTTACATGGGCTTACATAGTGACAACTTAAGGAATCTTCCTGTACCTAGCCATAGGGCCTAGAGCTACCAGATTTTGCATTTGGCTTGATCTACTGGGGGTCTACCAAAAGTGCCCAAATTACAGTCCTGGGGTCAATTTGGTCTCATGTTTGGGGGTTTGGGGGGAAGGTTCACAAGATTTACATGGGCTTATATAGCGAAAACTTTTAAATCTTGGTGTACATAGCCATAAGGCTTAGAGCTACCAAATTTTGCATAATTATAGCATTATCTAGTGGACAACTACAAAGAGGGCCCAAGTTACAGCCCTAGGATCAAGTTTGGCCCTGCACCAGGGGTCACAAGTTTTACATGGGTGTATGGTGTGAAAAACTTCAGAAACCGTCTTGTTACTAGCCATAAGGCCAAGAACTCCCAAATTTGGCATGTTATTCTTCTAATACACATATTCCCTATTTAGTCAGACTGTAGCCGTGGGAGTCAAAGTTTTATAAGGGCTTATATAGTGAAGACTTCTCGACAATCTTCTTGTTTCTAACCATAAAGCATAGGACTAACAAATTTGGCATGTTTTGAGCCTTGGGATCAAAATTTGGCCCACTCCAGGGTTCACAAATTTTAGATAGGCTTACCTAGTGAAAACTTAAGATATCTTTTTTTATCCTTACTGTAAGGCCTAGGGCTATAAAAATTTGGCATGCCGATTCATATTGTAGACTTCTACCAAGATTGTTCCATCTTTTTCATTGAAACCACTCTTCCAATTTTGACCAAACTTTACAGATATCATCTTGCCATGATGTTCTTCAGAATGTCTTCAAAGAATTAAGTTCTGTTAAAAGCTATGGTTGCTATGGCTACAAAACTGAAAAGTATTGAAAAACCTTTAAAAATCTTTTCCAAAAGCTTGTATTTACTAACATCATTGTAGCTCATGAAAAAGATACTGCTCTTTAGCTCCGCAAACCTAAGGCCATCAAGCTTATTGTCTCTGAAACTGCTTCACCCAATAAGTCACAAGCTTTACATAGGCTAATATAGTGAGAACTTAAAAGGTCTTCTTGTTCCTTACCTTGAGTTACAGCTGTAATATTGTATGAGTGTAATCTAAATAACCTCTTCCAAAGTTATTCAAGTTGTGTCAAAATTAGTCCTATCTCATGGGTCATAAACATGTGCTTATGGCAAGAAAATTCAAAAAATCTTTTTGCTCCTAACCGCAAACCCAAGGGCTACCAAATCTGGATCACTTTTGATTTTTTTTTTAAATTAGCCTTGCATCAGGGGCCTTATGTTTTACAGAGGCGTCATATGGATGAAACTTGAAAATCACCTTATTTATAACCATGCAGCATAGACTTGTATTATTTTGGCATGTGGCTTTATCTTGTGGACCTCTACCAGGGTTCAAGTAATTATAGCTCTGGGATCAAAAATGGCTTTGCCCTGTGGGTCTCAACTTTCACATGGGCTTTTATAGAGAAAACTTTGTAAGTCTTCATTTTGAAACCATTTGGCTCAGAATTGAAATGTTTAGTATTTATGGTTTATATTTTTAAGCCAGTGGAGCGATACAGGGCCATCATGGCCCTCTTGTTGTTTTACTGGTAACTCTTTACTTCACACGAAAAACTTTAATACTTGTCCATTGAAGGCAATTGTAGATGACAAATGCAGCTAAAATGATGAGATTTGTCTTTGAAAGTTTATGAAAACAGTGGGAAAAGGAGAAAATGGTGCTTAACAGTTTTTTTCTCCATTTCCCACAATATTTTCTGAAGGCATCTTAGGGTTGTTAAAACTGGGGATTATTTGGTATAGGGTTAAGTTTTTTATAAAATTTTACTTATCTGAAGCTTATATGTAACAAATTTTATTGAATTGTTCTTCTTTGGAACTTATAAGTTTTCTTTAGGTTTTATTTTGAACATTTTTACCGAAATATTTGTATCGATGCTTACCAAGTGACACTCTGTTGCTGTTTTACCATAGAACTATGACTGCATTGACAACAAAAACAAAAGAAAAACTTTACCTTCATCTTGTTTTAAATCGTAAGTTTGATTTCTTGTCATTTACCTAAAATGATCCATGGTTGTACCTTTGTCAGATTGTTTAAATTTTACCAGATGTCAGATTTTTAGCTCCACTGGCCGAAGGCCAGCGGGCTTATGTCATGGCCCGGTGTCCGTCGTGCGTGCGTGCGTGCGTCCGTCCGTCCGGTCGTCCGTCCGTCCGTCCGTGCGTTAACTTTTATTTCAAACATCTTCTTCTCTGAAACTACCCATCCGATTTTCACGAAACTTCACAGAAATGATCCTGACATGGTCCTCTTCAGAATTTCTTGAAAGAATTTGATTCCTTCAAAAACTCTGGTTGCCATGGCAACAAAACTGAAAAATATTGGAAATCTTTAAAAATCTTCTTGTCTGAAACCATAAGGCATAGGGCTACCAAATTTGGCATGTAGCTTTATGTAGTAGACCTCTATCAAGTTTCTTCAAATTATAGCCCTGGGGTCAAAATTGGCTCTGCCCCAGGGGTCACAAGTTTTACATAGGCTTATATAGAGAAAACTTTAAAAATCTTCTTGTCTGAAACCATAAGGCATAGGGCTACCAAATTTGGCATGTAGCTTTATGTAGTAGACCTCTATCAAGTTTCTTGAAATTATAGCCCTGGGGTCAAAATTGGCTCTTCCCCAGGGGTCACAAGTTTTACATAGGCTTATATAGAGAAAACTTTAAAAATCTTCTTGTCTGAAACCATAAGGCATAGGGCTACCAAATTTGGCATGTAGCTTTATGTAGTAGACCTCTATCATGTTTCTTGAAATTATAGCCCTGGGGTCAAAATTGGCTCTTCCCCAGGGGTCACAAGTTTTATACATAGGCTTATATAGAGAAAACTTTAAATATCTTCTTGTCTGAAACCATAAGGCCTAGAGCTACCAAATTTGGCATTTAGCTTGATCTAGTTGGAGTCTACCAAAAGTGCCCAAAGTATAGTCCTGGGGTCAATTTGGCCTCATACTTGGAGGGGGGGGTTCACAAGATTTACATAGGCTTACATAGGGAAAACTTTTAAATCTTGGTGTACATAGCCATAAGGCTTAGGCTACCAAATTTTGCATATAATTATAGCATTATTTAGTGGACAGTTACAAAGAGGGCCCAAGTTACAGCTCTAGGATCAAGTTTGGCCCTGCACCAGGGATCACAAGTTTTACATGGGTTTATGGAGTGAAAAGTTCAGAAACCATCTTGTTACCAGCCATAAGGCCAAGAACTCCCACATTTGGCATGTTATTCTTCTAATACAATATTCCCCATTTAGTCAGACTGTAGCCATGAGGTCAAAGTTTTATAAGGGCTTATATAGTGAAGACTTTTCTTCGTGGTTTATATTTATAAGCCAGTGGAGCGATACAGGGCCATCATGGCCCTCTTGTTTAAATTTTAACACTAGAATGTAAATCTCGTACAGTTTCATACCATCTGCAGTTAATAAATTCAGATTTGGTACAAATGAGATGAAGTTCTCTGACAGATTAGAAAAAATATTTTGGGAAAAGGGGAAGATGTTGGTTACCAGCATTTTCTCCTTTTCCCAGAAGTCAGGATTGTGTTGTTGAATTATTTTCTGCATGATAAAGATTGCCTTAGTGGATTGGGCCATACTTTCTACAATTTCCTATGATGAAATTTTGAAAAAAAAACTCATGGCAAAAATCATTAATCAGAAATAAAGTTACATTTGGCATGAATGACACTTGGGTTGACTGCTGAAGAATTCATGGAAAGACATGAAGTGGGGTTTTAATTCAGACAATGTATGGATGGTAGGTGTAATCAAAGATGCTGAAATTGCTGAATTTATTTCTAATTATATAGGGTAGCATTTCACCCCCACAGTTTGATGATCAATAAAAGTTCACTTAACAGTGAGAAAACAATGTTTTAAACTCTTTAACCCTTTACCAAACAACAATAATTTAGACTGGTCCAAATTGAAAGCAGTAGCAGACGACAAATTAAAGGTGGCTCAAATGACAAAATTTGTCTTTGATAGAGTAGAAAACATTGTGGGAAAAGGAGAAAATGCTGGTTACCAGCATTTTCTCCTTTTCCCATAATGTTTTCAAAAGGCTTCTTCATCAGGGTTGTTAAAGGTAGGGATCGTGTGGTAAAGGGTTAACAGACAACTCTTTTCACAACCTGAGAAAGAAAGTTTAAGAAAACTGTGGGAAAAGAAGAAAATACTGGTTATCAACTTTTCCTGCATTTTCCACAACATTTTCTACCAACTGTATTCAAAGGCAAACCCCATCATTTGAGCCACAAGTTAACTTGTCGTCTGCGAGTGTTTTTAAGACTTTTAACGACCCTAACAAAAAAGGTTTTTAAAAACATTGTGGAAAAGGAGAAAATGCTGGTAACCAGCATTTTCCCACAATGTTTTCTACCATATCCAATACATAAATCACTATTTACACTACATTTATTTTGTCGTCTGCAAATGCTATTAGTTTTGTCCAAAATTTTGTCGTTTGGTAGAGTTAAGCGTGTTTCACTACTATACTTGCCTTTGTGCCCAGTGTAGATCATGATCAAACTGCACAAAATGTGCTGTCTGATCTTTGTTCTACCCTGCCCGCTTTGCTGAAACACTGCAGACAAAAGGTACCCACAAAATCACAATTATCTGGTTGTAATTCTTGACTGAAAATGTCCATTGGATTTATTAGGCGTTTTAAGGGTTAATACAGATGAGTCTAAAATTTTGTTGTCTGGTGAAGGGCGAAGTACAGGTACATTATCCTTACATCCACAGCTTGAGAAGACTGTTGATTGTATGGTGTTTAACACCGTCGTTTTCAACATTATTTCATTTATATCATGGCGGCCAGTGCACCTATTCTGGAGTTTCTTTTTCCAGTACTCCGCACAATATTCTTTCCAAGCCACTGGCTGCTTTCCAACATAGCCATCATCGAAACAAATGGTCAGCGGTGAGAGAGGAATGAATCCTGTCGCAATTACTATCATCAGTTCTCGGAAAGAAATCTGCCGAGCCGGGGATCGAACCAGCAACCTCCTGTTCTCAAGTCCTGTATGCTACAGACTGAGCTACTAGGGCTTGGCTGAGAAGACTGTTGCTGGGGGTAAAGCCTGATAGTTTACCCTTTGATGGTATAGCTTTAATAGTCTCTGCATGAAGACAGGTTACTATATACAGACTGCTCAGTGCCATGTAAAAACAGTCTGAGACAAAGTAAATTTTGATCTTTTGTCTTCTTTTATTGATTTTGCAGAGCACAGCTAGCTCATTTTTCAAATGCATGTACCATTTTTTCAAGCCCATTGAAAACAGTTGGAAATGGAAAATTGGCTTGTTACAAAGTAAATACATTAAGTTGTCTCATTGAAATTGCAGGAGAAAAGTGCTGATAGACTAGGGACTATCATGCATTATACATTTTTGTCATATTGATCAAAGCTGATGCATTCTTCTCATATTTCTGAATATTGATAAATGGTTGTCCCTCCATATTCCTTTTTTTTTATAACATTAGAATACCACAAGAACAATTACTGTATTGTGCTGCTGATGATGGTGTAGAAAAAGAACAGACTGCACAGTGGGTGCAGTCTGATCTTAGATGTACACTGTCAGATTTGAGAAATTCTTCTTGACTCAGCCTTGAAATGTCAATAATTTTTCTTCCACTGAATAGAAAATTAATGATCTGTTTAGGTTTTGAGTAATCCAACGGTCTGTTCTGTCCTTTAACCCTCAAAGTGCCTTTCACTACTATAGCTGCCTTTGCGGCCAGTGTCAATCAAGATCAGACTGCACATTGTTTAAACAGACAAAAAGCAGCCATGAATTTGCAATTACATGTACATGTATCTTAGTCTAATGAAAATGTCCATTTGGTTTATTCGACCCTCTAAGGGTTAATATTGTCACTTCCTGCAGACAGCTTTCTCATCTTGCAGCTGTCATCTTTGGAAAAAAAATTGCAAATGGAAAAATTTACTCTTTGCAAACAATTTCTCCTTTTTCCACAATATTTTCACTTTTATCTTTGTGTTAAACCTCTGTTCCTGTCCAAAATTTCTATTTTAATTTATGGTTTCAAAGTGATCTGCTGCAGGTATTGAGTTAACATATACTGCAAACTTCAAAAAATGCTTCCGACATTTCTGGGTTAAACCTAAGAGCATCGAATAAACGTATCAGTCATTCTCATCCTAGAAATACGACCCAAATAATTGCAATGTCATGGTTGCTTTCATCTACAGTTTTTCAACAAAGCGGACAGTGTAGATCAAAGTTGAGGCTGCATGTTTTGTGCAGCCTAATCTTGATCTGCATTGGCCACTAAGGTAATTATAGTCGTGAAAGAGGCTTTAAGGGTTAAGGTTAGCCACTGGGGTTTTCCCATATACCTGACTTGGCTCATTTGCATGGATGATTTAATAATGACCACAGGCTATTGTTTTTTCTATCCATTACAAATTACTTACAAAAATTGATGGTGATACTGAACTGATAAGGTACTGTAATCAAAACTCAGTGTGACAAAACTTTTTTTGGCATAGCTGAATGCGCTGGCTTTTGACCTACTTCTTTGCGATTGGTTTTTGGCAGGCCTCTGCTGGAATATTTGCTCACACATTTAGGAAATCACTATGAACACATGCTGTTGCTACTGCTGATCAATTCCCTGGGGCTTTGATTCATACTACAGCAAAATAATGTATCAGAGAATGATTCTTTTCTTGTGCTATTTGGAAATTTAGTATTTTCACAAGCGTTACCCAATAATCCAATACTACTTTTCAACAAAATGTGATGGAAAAGAAGCAACTGCCCGTGAGCAGTTATTTTTACTTCATATTGAGACACAAAAGAGTTTCAATATTCATATTCCAGTACCTGTTACGCTGTCTATCTTTTATGAAGATATATCTTGTTACATGATAGCTTCAGTTAACCCTTTCCCAAACAAGCCCTGGTTTTCATGTGTCTGCAGTACAAGTCTTTTGAAAACACTGTGGGAAAAGGAGAAATTGCTCGTAACGAGCAATTTCTCCTTTTCCCACAGTGTTTTCTACCCTTTTTGAGAACTTCCTGCCATTTTCATCACATTTAAAATTGTCGTCTGCAAACTCTTTCAATTTGGACCAGTCCAGAATTTGTCGTTTGGGAAAGGGTTAATAAGTGCCTGCAGCAATGATTGCAGTGAACATTCAGACCCAAACAAAAGCATGTTGGTTCTTTCTCAAAGACTTTTGTAATAAGATACTTTTCATTTCATTGATCTTTTTTTGGCTTAGTCTGGATACAGTGCCACCAAAGGCAAAATACCTGTAGATGAACATTTTCACCTTGTGTCACAGTGTTTTGAAAATCCTCTGTCAGCCAACGCCTTGTATCTTAACTCTGAAACACACCAAAAAATATTTAAGACTTGCGCAAAGTGACAGCATTTGTAGACAACAAATTACTTGTAGCTCAACTCATGGAAAATTTCTATGATGGATAGAAAAAAATTGTGGGAAAAGGAGAAAATGCTAGATAGATTTTTTGTTGGGGTTAATTTAAACTTTTATTAAATCGCAGTCAACCACAGTCCAAGGATATTTGATATTAACCCTTACAGTGCAACAGATTGATTGGTTAAATGGGGTTTACATTGCTTTCAACATTATTTCAGTCATTATCACAGCAATTAACTGTTTACCAAACAACAAATTTTTAGACTAGTCCAAATTGAAAGCATTTGCAGATGACAAAATAAATGTAACTCAGAAACTGAAATTTGTTTTTGGGAGGTTAGAAAACATTGTGGGAAAAGGAGAAAATGCTGGTTACCAGCATTTTCTCCTTTTCCCTCATTGTTTTCAAAAGGCTTCCTTTTCAGGGTCGTTAAAAGTCAGGATTGTTGGTAAAGAGCTGAGAGTGCAACAGGGCTCTGCCTCAAAGGTTGAGAAGCCGTTTGCTTTTTCCCAAAGTTTCTGGCGTAGTAACTCTTTGACTGCTAAATAAAGTGAAGGAAGACTTCAAACCAGTTGTAAAAATTCTAATATTATTGGATTTCTTTTATCCTTAAAGCGCCTTTCATGGCTATAGTTGCCTTTGCGGACAGTGTAGATCAAGATCAGGCTGCACAAAACATGCAGTCTGATCTTTGATCTACACTGTCTGCTTTGATGAAACATTGTAGACAAATGTTACCATGGAAGTGCTAATACTTTGGTCATATTTCTAGGTTGAAAATGTCTGATAGGTTTATTTGGTGATCTAAGGGTTAATGGAAAATATTTCTTCTACCCAGACAGTGTAGATCCAAGATCTACCCTTTATCTGAGACAGTATATAAAGTTATCTACTATTACTCTTTACAACACAATTCCGAGTTTTAACAACCCTAAGAAAGAAGGCTTGTTACTAGAATTTTTTCCTATTCCCACAGTGTTTTGAAGAGCCTTCCAGTTCAGGGTCATGATAACTCAGGATTGTGTGGTAAAGGGTTAAGCAAATGATTCTGTGTTTTTATAACCCTGAAGAAGAAGGCTCATGAAATTATTATACGAAAATGAGAAAATGCTGGTTACCATCATTTTCTCCTTTTCCTGTAATGTTTTCTATCCTTTCAGTCTCGGAGAACCTTTAAAAGCGCATGTATACCAATTTCCAATTTGACCTCTTCGGATGTTTTGAATTTGGAAGTCTGAAATTTGTCAATTCGTAAAGAGATAAGAAACTCAAAATTTGTCAAAAATGAAAGCAAGAAATCAACAGTCACATGGATAATTTAGTATCTTAATACTTTCTTTTCAGATTAGAAAAAGAATACACAGCATTAAAAACTAAAGAAAACGAAGATCAAGTTGAATTACGGGTATGTATGACTTGATGTCTAAAATTTCTAATATTTATTTTACAGTCGATTAAGAAACTTATACATGTACTAATCTCTCACGACTCTGCTTCCTGGAAACTATACCAGTACTCACACCAAATGTGTAGGCCAATGAACAGTCCCAAAGTTGATGCCAGCTCATGGGAATCCATCTTGGGACCTTGTGGTTGCAAGGTTGACACTCTGCCTCATGACCATGGATACCACACTAAACTGAGTTAACCCTTTGCCAGACAGTTCAGTGACCTGGAGGAAATGAGGCTTTTTAACCCTTTACCACACTATCTGGAGTTTTAGCAACCCTATGGAAGCAGCCTTTTGAATACGTTGTGGGAAAAGTAGAAGATGCTAGTAACCAGTATTTTCTATTTTTCTCACAATGTTTTCTACCCTCTGTGATAACGATTTTTCAGCATTTATGCCACATTTAGTTTCTCTTCTGCAAGTGCTTTGTAAGTTCAGCCGGGTAGCTTAGAGGTTAATGTATCTGAATCATGACCTGGTGGTTGTGGGTTAACTCTTTACCAAACGAAAAAATTTAAGACTACTCCAAATTGAAAGCATTTGCAGACGACAAAATAAATGTGACTGAAAAATTGAAATTTGTTTTAGGAAGGATAGAAAACATGGTGGAAAACGGAGAAAATGCTGGTTACCAGCATTTTCTCCTTTTCCCACAATGTTTTCAAAAGGCTTCTTTCTCAGGGTCGTTAAAAGTTGGGTAAAGAGTTAAATACTCAGTTGAGACAAACTTTCTTTCCAGCCAATTTTTTGTCTCGCACCTCAGTTGCATGTGAGAAAAGTACCTAGTCAGTGGCATGGAAAGAAAGTTGTGTCTGTAATCATGGTGTGAGAAAGCCAGGAAACACATGCGTATCTTCACTGACGGCCCAAATATGACCTTAGCAGTTAGAATTGTGTTAAACTCTAATGGAAACAAACCACTTTGAGTCAGAATCTACATGCCAGTCTTGAAAAAGGATTCGGTTTGCTTCCGAGGGCAGAAGACCTGTCATTGCTACCAAAATAAGACGTCAATACACATGTCATAATGGCAGTTTCTTTCATTAGAAACTTTACCAAATGACAAAATTCAAGACTGGTCCAAATTGAAAGCATTTTCAGACGACAACATAAATGTGACTCAAAAATTGAAAATTGTTTTGGGACGGGTAGAAAACATTGTGGGAAAAGGAGAAAATACTTGTTACCAACATTTTCTCCTTTTCCCTCAGTGTTTTCAATAGGCTACTTTCCCAGAGTCATAAAAACCAGGGATTGTTTGGTAAAGACTTAAAAAGGCCCTTTTCTTAGATTCCAGTCATTGTTATTAGCTCCACTGGCCGAAGGCCAGCGGGCTAATGTCATGGCCCGGTGTCCCGTCGTGTGTCCGTCCGTTCGTCCATCCGTCCGTGCGTTAACTTTTATTTCAAACATCTTCTTCTCTGAAACTACCCATCCAATTTTCATGAAACTTCACAGAAATGATCCTGCCATGGTCCTCTTCAGAATTTCTTGAAAGAATTTGATTCCTTCAAAAACTCTGGTTGCCATGGCAACAAAAATGAAAAATATGGGAAATCTTTAAAAATCTTCTTGTCGGAAACCATAAGGCATAGGGCTACCAAATTTGGCATGTAGCTTTATGTAGTAGACCTCTATCAAGTTTCTTCAAATTATAGCCCTGGGATCAAAATTGGCTCTGCCCCAGGGGTCACAAGTTTTACATAGGCTTATATAGAGAAATCTTTAAAAATCTTCTTGTCGGAAACCGTAAGGCATAGGGCTACCAAATTTGGCATGTAGCTTTATGTAGTAGACCTCTATCAAGTTTCTTCAAATTATAGCCCTGGGGTCAAAATTGGCTCTGCCCCAGGGGTCACAAGTTTTACATAGGCTTATATAGAGAAAACTTTAAAAATCTTCCTGTACCTAGCCATAAGGCCTAGAGCTACCAAATTTTGCATGTAGCTATATCTAGTGGGCCTCTACCAAGTGGGCCAAAATTTTAGCCCTGGGGTCAAAATTGGCCCCACCGCAGGGGTCACAAGTTTTACATGGGCTTACATAGTGACAACTTAAGAAATCTTCCTGTTTTGATTTTTTTTTTAAATTAGCCTTGCATCAGGGGTCTTATGTTTTACAGAGGCTTCATATGGACAAAACTTGAAAATCACCTTATTTTTATGGCTTTATCTTGTGGACCTCTACCAGGGTTCAAGTAATTAAATAGCTCTGGGATCAAAAATGGCTTTGCCCTGCGGGTCTCAACTTTCATATGGGCTTTTACAGAGAAAACTTTGTAAGTCTTCATTTTGAAACCATTTGGCTCAGCATTGAAATGTTTATTATTTATGGTTTATATTTATAAGCCAGTGGAGCGATACAGGGCCATCATGGCCCTCTTGTTTTGTGTGACTCAAGGCGTGTTGTGTTATGTCTTAAAATAACCTGTATGGTAATGGATTAACCTTTGTGCCAATAAAACAGGGTACAATTCGCCTAACCCTTGGAGCGCCGGATAAACCCAACAGATATTTTAAATCTAGAAACAAGAACTAAATAAATGTGTCAAGGCTGGTTTTGCTCCTCATTCCAAAATGTCTCAGCAAAGTAGACAGTGTAGATCAAAGATCAGACAGCACATTTTGTGCAGTCTGATCTGTATCTAAACTGGCCTCATGAGAAACTATCGTTTTGAAAGGTGCTTTAAGGGTTAAGTCCTTACCAAATAATTCCCTGTTTTATCGACCCTGAAAAGGAAGACTTGAAAACATAGTGGGAAATAGAAAAATATGTTGGTAACTAGCATTTTATCCTTTTCCAACATTGTTTTCTACCCTTTCAAGGATTAATCCAATTATTTGAACAACCTTTACTTTGTTGTCTGTGTATGTAAATTCTTTCATTTTTAACAAGATTGACCTGTTATGAAGTTAAAAGGTGACCTGTCATGAAGTTAAAAGGATTAATCCATTTCTCTGTTGGCTGCTTTTAGACCAAGAAATAACTATTGTAAATCACGTGCAGACAAAGGATAAACTATTTTTTTTTTCTAAATGTATTGGAATCATTGTGGGAAAAGAAGCACTTGGCTGTTGAAGGCAATCACCTTTTTTCCCCCCACAAGGTTTTGCAAGTTTGTCAACCACAAGGCATAAAAGAGGTATATTTACAGTGATCGGTTGATTGATAGCTAAAGTGATTTACAAATGGTATTAAAATTTTACTGTCGTCAGAAACTTGTACACGCTGGAAAAAAAAGTCCAGATTAAAAGGATATAGCTTCAGTTTTCAATGCCCGCAATTAAATATTTAGATCACAAACTTTATGTGACAATACAGATTGTGTTACATATGTGTAATGGTTATGTAGGCTTGTGTAATACCTGTTTGAAATTATACAGGTGTTGGCTTTTCGTATTGGACTTGGATTGGATTTAGATTAAAAAGCAATACTTTATTTGTTAATATCGTAGAATTGATTTCCAAGCAAGAATGTGAAAGATTTCAGAATTTTTGGACTTAAACTTTTTTGAATTTTGAAAAAGTGCCAGTTGGTTGGACGATACATTTGAAATTCAATGTTGTGTGTTTGTGGATCGATCAATTTATCAGTTGTAAGAAATTGATGAGGTTTTAACCTTTAACCCTTTATAGAAGGATTCCATCATTATAGGACCTTGAAGAAGTTAGTATTTGAAAATGTGGGACAAAAAATAAATGCCAGTGACTAGTATTTTCACCTTTTCCATAATGTTTTCTACCCTGTCATAAAAAAACCCATGATTCATGCCACAATTTATTTGTCTTCTGCCAGGTGTTTTACCATGGCCAGAAATTTTGTTTGTTTTGTAAAGAATTAGAGGGTGGTAATGTCCAAGTCATTAACTCTTTACCAAACGATTTACTAGTTCATATTGAAAGCACTTGCAGACAATAAATTAAATAGGGCTCTGTTTGTCTTTAAAAGGGTAGAAAATGTGGGAAAGGGAGAAAATGCTGATTATCTGCGTTTTCTTCTTTTCCCATAATGGTTACAAAAGCCTTCTTCTGGGATTGTTTGGTGAAGGGTTAAAAGAACCTATCAAATGACTTTGGACAATTGTGAAGAGTTGTCAGTGAATGTACAGTGACACTAGAATTTACAGCTTTTATTTGAAAATGTGTATTTATTTCACGGGTGTTTGGATATAAGGTAGTGGTTTATTAACATAAGATGTGACTTCACTATGATTTCTATCGATGAATTTCAGAGATTACGGACTGAAAACAGATTGTTGAGGCAAAGAATTGACAATCTAGAAAAGGTAAGGTACTTTCAGTACATAGGTTCTTGATTAGGGTACCCAATTAAAGTGGCATATCTATAGTATGATCTTGAACAGTGTATAGTTTAAATTAAGACCAAACTGTGTGTAGAATTTGCTGACTGATCTTTGATGCACTCTGTCTGCTTCTTTGTCAGATATTCTGAAAAAAACCGCCTTGAATTTACAATATCTTCATGTTTACAAGTACTTATTGGGAATTACTTTTTCATTAAATGTGAGATTTAAATACCACTTGTGCCATTTTTGACCAAAAGAATTGCAGCCTTAAAATCTTTCTTGATAGAACAGTATCAGTTAGTTCTTATTTAGATCGTATATTGATTGTGTTGTCAAGACTGTTCACCCACAACCTTGGTTTCGGTAGAGGTACTTGATCTAATTTTAACCTTCACAAAACAATCCTGTGATTTAACTCTTTACCAAACAATAAAATTTTAGACTAGTTCAAATGGAAAGCATTTGCAGACGACAAATTAAATGCGACTTAAAAATTGAAATTTGTCGTGGGACGGGTAGAAAACATTGTGGGAAAAGGAGAAAATGCTGGTTACCAGCATTTTCTCCTTTTCCCACAATGTTTTCAAAGGTTTCCTTTCTAGGGTCGTTAAAGGTTGGGATTGTGTGATAAAGAGTTAAGAACCCTGAGGGATCCTGTGTACCTCAGTGGTAAAGTGTAGGACCTGTAACCTGGACAAAAAGTGTAAAGTGTAGGACCTGTAACCTGGATAAAAGGTGTACTGTTTAGGACTTGTAACCTGGACAAAAGGTGTACTGTGTAGGACCTGTAACCTGGACAAAAGGTGTACTGTGTAGGACCTGTAACCTGGACAAAAGGTGTGAAGTGTAGGACCTGTAAATTGCTTCCAGCATCACAGGAAGCACCAGACACTTCAAAGCCCTAGCCTGTTACTGATGAAACTCGGGACATACATGACTACGCAAGCTGTTCCTGTGATATGACTGAAATAATGCTGAAAGCCGCGTACGAGGGTCATCCAGAAATGAATGAGAGTTGCTTAATTACGGAAAACCTGCAAGTGTTACTCACAAAATCTCTTCATAGTCCCTCAATATAATCTCCCGCGGATGCTCTGGTCGACTCCCATCTTTTTGGCAGATCCCGAACTCGCGCTGCTAGGCAACCTTTTTTGATGTCCCTAACAACCGCGTTCACGGCGAGATATAGTTCATTCAAATTGTCATATCGGACTCCTCGTAGTGGTTCTTTAAGTTTTGGAAACAGGTCGTAGTCGGGGAGACTTAAGTCTGGCGAATATGGTGGGTGTTTAAGAACTTCCCAGTGGTACTGCTGGAACACGTCCCTAACAACGCCAGACTTGTGCGGCGTGGCGTTCTCATGCAAAATTAATGGCGTCACCCGTAGAAGTTCCGGTCCTTTACGGCGTATCGCTGGTCGAAGAATTTTAGTCAAATACCACTCGCACTACTCTTTATTAACTGTACTTCCATGTGGAACTCTGTGTGTTGTCAAAACACCATTCATATCATAAGCGAAGATCATTAACATCTTTGGACAGTTCATACTGCAGCAATATTTCACAGATCTTGGCGAGTTTGGAGTATGCCATTCAGAGCTTTGGCGTTCTGATTCGGGCTCAAATAACAGGATCCATGTTTCGTCGATAGCAGCCACTCTATTCAGCATCATTTCACCCTTCTCTGAGTATCTATTCAACAATTCAGTGCAAATTGTCTTTTTTCAGTTTTCGAGATTGCATGCGGGACCCACCGGGCGGCGATCTTTCTCATGTCTAAATTCTGCATCAGAATAGCATGAACGGAACTCTTACTTATCCCCGTTTCATAAGCAATTTCCTTGCATGTAAATCGTCTGTCAGAGTTGAGAAGTTGAGCAACAACTTCAGCGTTATCAGCGTCTGTAACTGTTACCAGCTTACCGGAGGAGGGCTTCTTGTAAGACTCTTGCCGTCCATTATTGAAATCCTTCACCCATCTACAAATAGTGCTAAATCCAACTGCACTTGTCGGGTGAACCTCCTGAAGCGCATTAAATATTCCAGTCGCTTTCTTTCCACACCTACTCTCTATCTTGATATATGCATAAATTTCCTCTCGCGTCAGCGCTAACACATTGTCCGCCATTACATTGATTGAGATGACGTCATAAAAAGTGACGTGATGTCACGATGCTAATTAAGATGTGCGCATACGCGCAAGGAGTTAATTTAGTTACATGCCAAGTTTTGTGGCTTTATGTTTTTTCAATCAAAAGTTACAAACTAACTTTCATTCATTTCTGGATGACCCTCGTATAACTGCATTCAATCAATTAGCGAAAACTATGAGAAAAAAGGCTTCAAAGGAGTTCTGAAAAAGTCGAAAAAGAGAAAATGCTGATTACCAGCATTTTCTCCCTGTCATTTCCAAAACTAGAAATCATCATTTGAACTACACATTATTTGTCCTCTACATATGCTTTTAAATTGGTCAAATCTTAAATTTTGTCATTGTACTAAAAATTAAAGGAGTAAGACATCACCACCGATCTAGACTTCGATAAATCTTCTTGTCTTTTCCTTTTTAATCAGGAATCGGCGTCGCTGGCAGATCGTCTGATTCAGTATCAGTTGACAAGAGCTCAGGAGGCAGAAGAAACTTACGCCCTCAAGAATGAGCTGTCATTGACTAAACAGAGATATTCTGATTCTAAAAAGCAACTTGAACAAGCAGAAAATTTACTAGGAGATATTAAAGAACGGGTATGTAGAGATTCCTGTCTTTTCTACATTGCTATTCACTATAGCCTAATCTTTGCATCTGCAGCAGGCTACAGACAATGTACTGGCACTTTGCTTTGCTCATTACCAGATGCAGATGGTCTCTTTACTTGCTGCACCAGACCACTGTTGAAAACAAAGGAAGACATCTCTGGTTTCGAGCAGACAAAAAAGGGGGGAAAAAAAAAACCAACCGCTGGTTAGCAGTATTTTCTCCTTCTCTAACAATGTTGTCAAAAGCTTTCAACATCAGGGTTGAGAAAACATAGAATTATCTGGTAGAGATTTAAAGATTTAACTCTTTTCCACACAACAACATTTCAGACTCGTCCATATCAAAAGCATTTGCAGACAAAAGATAAATGTGACTCAGAAATTGAAATTTGTTGGTAAACAGCATTTTCTCTTTTTCCCCACAATGTTTTCAGAAGGCTTCTTCCTCAGGGTCGTAATAACACAGGATTGTGTGGTAAAATATGAAAGTCACTTATGGATCTCATTCAATCTCTCCTTTTGCCTGAATTATGTCTTGCAAAAAAGACAACAAATAATGACAACATTTGCAGACTTGGAGATGGGAAAAGCATGAAATACTCATTGCCAGCATTTTCCCGTGAAATTAACGTTAATTCAGGGCTGTGAAAATACAGTGGTTGTTAAGAAAAAGGTCTAACCCTTTACCACACCATCCTGAGTTAACGAGCCTGAGAAATATGGCTTTTTGAAAACATTATGGGAAAAGGAGAAAATGCTGGTAACCAGCATTTTCTCCTTTTCCAACAATGTTTTCTAGTTCTTTTTAAGACAAATTCCATCATTTGATCTACAGTGAATTATTCTTCTGTAAATGCTATTAATTTGGACATGACTAAAATTTTGTTGTTTGGTAAGAAGTTAAAAGGTTTTTGTGTTTTTTTTTTAAAGGGTTAATCCTTTAATGCCACCTTTTTTTGCAGACTGACAGTATTAATTCTGCCTCTACACTTGATGATAGTGAGGCCCAACTTGCTGTACAAAGTTTACAAGAGGAACTGATCACTGTTAGGCTGAAGGAAGCAGAAAACTGTGCAACAATCAAAACACTACATCACAAAATTGAAGATCTAGAACAAGTAAGTTACTAAGTGTTGACCAATATCATGAAGGCCTGTAGCACAAAGTCTGATTTAAAATCAGATGAATCATACCAACTAAAATGAAACATTTTCATTTACCCTTTACCTCAAGATAAAATTTTAGACTTGTCCCAATTCAAAGTATTTGCAGACAACAAATTACTTGTTTCCCAAATGATTGGATTTGTCCTTGAAAGGATAGAAAAGATTGTTCATCTGCTTGGCTTGTAGTCTTTCTGTCCTATTATTTTCACTGGAAAAGTATGTTTGTGACTTGTTCCTTATGGAATTCCCCATTTTATCACATTTTTCACAGATCCTCCTTGCTTTTTGTGGTGACAAATTACCAAATTGTAATGTTCATTGAATGCTAGATGCAACACTAGCAATTTTCATCATTAAAATAGATTTGTTACACTTTAGTACATCATACTATGGAAATTAAAGTCATTTTTAGAAAGCTCTTGACTTCAAACTTTACACTTTGTACGAGAATGATAAACTGAGGATATAGTGCTTTGTTGTCAGCATCATAGGTTTTGTGATTGAGGAAAGCAGTGTAGACTTTTTGAAGCTCTGTGCAGGGTTTTGTTTTCCCTTGGCAACAAAAATAGGGAGTCATTGTGACCCCCTAGTCATAAAAAATGAGGGTCATTCAGGACTTTGTGGGGGTCACAACCAAATGTAATTAGGTTAAACATTGAAGACTATTATGTATGAAACAATGTGTGTTTTTGTGTTACTTATGCACCCCAAAGCTTTATATAACCTATATATGAATTATTGCATGATGTAAGATACATTGTAACACCAGTGATTCTCTGTATAGAGGGGCTTACAGTCTAGATGGCATTTTTTTTCATAGAGTATCGTGAGTATGCTTTATTAAAAGCCTGTTCTTAACAGGCAAAAATGCTCTACCTGCAGACAAGCTGTCATTTATTTACGTAATTTCAATCTATCAGTGGCATCAACGTGACCACAGTTTTTTGGTGATGCACATAAGAGTCGAATTGCGCAAATTTGTGCAGCCAATCTCTATGGTAAAAAGGTTATTGTGTTTTGTTTTCATCACAGGAATCAACCGTTTGATTGATACAAATAGCTTGTTGTCGGCCAGATTTGATAACCTCTATGTTATGTTTTTTTTTTTTTTTTATTTTTTAGAAGAGAGTATCCATCCGACAACAAACCATTTTCACCAAACGGCCGATTCCTGTCTTTTGATATGTGGGTCGCATGAATTCATGCTGCCGTTTTCGACAAATAATTAAGCATATGTCTCGAGCCAATTTTCAGTAAACCCTCAGCCCTTGAAATCTTTTTCTCGCTACTCGAACCAGGCGATCATCATCCAATCGTTGTTCAAGGTCTCTTTTCCTTGCAGACAGCAAGAATGATGTCAATTTTGACCGATACATATTGTTTTTATTAGAGATCGACTGGTTTAGTTAAGACGAGTTTAGAGACCAACTGTATTCTCATAAAATCGATACACAGTCTAGTTTTTCGTTCCATTTTCTTCTAGTATTTCAGCTTTTCTTATTTACTAGCCATGTATCATTGTCGGTAGAAAAGATGATTGTAAGTAACCTTTACTGTATTTGTGTGTCCACAATGATGCACTATTGAAAAAAGTACGGGTCATTTTCCTTAAAAATGCATCAAAACGCACAAAATCATGCGTCAAGGAAAACCCTGGCTCTTTGTATGTCTATTCTTTACTTGCAGTCAAATGCTAGACTTCAGAAAGCCCCCAGCAATGATGTACAGTGTCTGCAGGAAGAACTGATTGCAGTTAAACTTCGAGAAGCTGAGGCCAATTTATCATTGAAAGAAATGAGGCAGACGATTGCTGACTTGGATGCCAACTGGCAGGTATTGGAAGATGTACTGATAGTTTACCTTTAACAAACAACAAACTCTAAGACTCTTCCAAGTTGAAAGTTCGTGTGGCTAACAATTTTGAAAGTGATACAAATAAACTGAAGTTCTTTAATAGTGTTCATGAAACATTATGGGAAAAGGAGAAAATGCTGGTTACCAGCATTTTCTCCTTTTCCCACAATGTTTTTGAAAGCCTTCTGGTACAGGGTTGTTGAAAGTCAGGATTATCTGGTAATTGGTTAACTCTTTACTAGAAAACAAAATTTTACATTTGTCTATGTTGAAAACATTAGAAGATGATCATTGCGATTCAAATGATAGGATTTGTCTTTGAAAGGGAAGAAGGCATTGGGGAATAGAAGGTAAGGCCGATTGGCCGCCTTGTCTCCTTTTCCCACACCTTAAGTCGGAGGAAAAAAAAACCCCACACCCTACATAATTCAAATAGGAGTTTGACTAAGATGTGCTGTTAAATCATTAGTGTATTCAAATTATGGATGGAAAAAAATCGCATGAAACATACCAATAGTTATCAAAAGATTTTTATATCTTGTATTTGACTGCTTTTGTAAACTCTGTGGCAGTAGGAGAAATTTTGCAATTTCTCCATTGGAATTGTTTTATGTTTTTTAACCCTTTACCACACAATCACAAGTTTTAACGACCCCCAAGGAAGAGGCCTTTTGAAAACATTGAGGGAAAAGGAGAAAATGCTGGTTACCAACATTTTCTCCTTTTCCCACAATGTTTTCTGTCCTGTCAGAGAGAAATGCCATGTTTTAAGCCACACTGAATTTGTCATCTGCAAATGCTTTCAATTTGGACCAGTCTAAAATTTTGTTGTGTGGTAAAGAGTTGAAAGGCTTCTTCCTTAGGGTCATTAAAACAGGGATTGTTTTGTAAAGGGTCAATAAGACATATTGATAATGCATATTTCAGAGACACCTATCAGACTCCGACTCCCAGTCCTCACCCAAAGACAAGAGCAGTAAAGGTGAGCTGAAAAGTGAGCTTAAGAAGACACAAGAAGAGCTTATGTCTGTTAAGCTGAGAGAAGCTGCAGCTCTGTCCCACCTTAAAGACACAAAGCAGAGAGTGATGGAGCTGGAGACGTCAGTAAGTGTTGTTACTTAGAAGGGTCTATGCTCTTATCTCTTTTTTAATCCTTTACCAGATGGCAAAATTCAAAGCATTGTCAGCAGACAAATCAAATGAATGAATGACAAGATTTGTCACTTAAGGGTTAGAAAACATTGTAGGAAGAGGAGAAAGTGCTCCTTTTCCCAGAATGGTTTTAAAAGGCCTATTTTCTTGTATTCATTAAAACTCTTGATAGTGTGGTAAAGTGATAAGCATAGCTTACATGCAGGTAGATTCATCGAAACATGAGTGTTGACAGTACATTCCAACCTGTAGTAACTCAACGTGTGCTTACCTAAGACAGGTGCTTGCTTCATATAGGTACATGTATTTGCCTGATCTGGGAACTCAGTAAGTGCTTGCTTAATACATATTTTCTTTCCTAATAGGTGTTGCCACTAAGACAGGTTTGACTGTATGTGAAGAATTGAAGTATGTGTGTTGAAATTGCTGAATGCGTCAAGTTCTGGGCTGTTTGGAGTGCTATAACTAGGTTTTGTTAATGTATCTGACCAGTCACTTTCTTGGCCTATGCCCATGTTGTAGTTGTTTTAAAAATGTACATGTTATATAGAAATGAGTGAGATTTGTGATGTACGGTTAACCTATTACTTAACAGACTAAATCTCAGACCTGCCCAAACCTACTACATATTATCAAATGGGCGAATATTTGAAGGAAAGTAAAAAAAAATTTTTCCCAAAAGTACGAAAAACATTTTGGGGAGGGAGGAGCAATATCTTGTTGAAAGCAATCAGTATGTTTCCCATCATTCTTTCTTAAATCTGAACCGCACGGCAACATTTTAGACTAGTCCAAATTGAAAGCATTTGCAGACGACAAAATGAATGTCACTGAAAATTTGAAATTTGTTTTCGGAAAGGTAGAAAACATTGTGGGAAAAGGAGAAAATGCTGGTTAGCAGCATTTTCTCCTTTTCTCACAATGTTTTCTAAAGGCTTCTTCCTCAGGGTCATTAAAAGTTGGGATTGTGTGGTAAAGAGTTAAGGCTTCCAAATGTGATTTTGGGGGAAAAGAAGTTTTCGAGCCATTTATGCAGACATCTTCTCAATATTAATAACAACTTTATTTCTTTATTTTTTATCATAGGCCAATATTTTTCTTCTTTTTCAGAACCAGATATGTACCAATCAGATACGCAGAATGGATGAAGAGAATAAAAAGCTGAAAGGTGAAATAGAGGAAGCTGCTAAACAAGATTCTGAAGCTCAAAGACAGATCAAAGCTTTGCTGAGAAAACTAGATGACCTTGAGAGCAAGGTGAATCATATTTTCTTTACATTATATTCAGTTTGTTAAGTTGAACTTGTCTTTTGATTGAGAAAACTTGATTTATTTTTCTTGAAATTTTGATTTTAATGATGGCCAGGAAAACATTGTTGCATAAATTAATTCTATCCCAGACAACAAAATTCAAATATTGAAATTTCTGTTACTGTGATGGGTCCTACCTGATGAATGATGAAGGTATAGGATTGGAAGCCTGAAGGCTGCTTGTCAATCCTCACTTTAACCCTTTACCACACAATCTCGACTTTTAACAACACTGAAGAAGAAGCCTTTTGTAAACATTGTGGGAAAAGGTGAAAATGCTGGTAACCAGCATTTTCTCCTTTTCCCACAATATTTTCTACCCTTCCCAAAACAAACTGGTCTTTTGATATGTAGTAAATTAACCAATAGCAAAGGATTTCAACTCAAGTCGGCCTGTGTGGACTGTGATACTTTTTGCAGATGCATTAAACCCGCTTTTCATAGAGCATGGCATAAATGTTGTCTGTATTTCTTTCCCCCAAACAGAGAAAAGAAGAGATGATGATGTCCAGGATACGTGAAGCTGAAAATGATCAAATTATTGGTGAACTGAAACAGAAAATAGCTGCCATGGAAATACAGGTGAGTGGGGTTAACCATGTCAAGGATAGGCATGTACCTAGCATCTAGAATAGCATTTGAGATTCTGTTTGAAACTTGATTTTAACCCTTTATAAGACAATCCTATATTTTAAAGAACCTGAGGAATAGGGCCTTTGCAAACATAGTGGAAAAAGGAAAATTGCTTGTCACCAGCATGTTTCCATATTTTTCGAAACTAATCTCAACATTGGAGTCACATTTGATAAACTGTCTGCAAACTCTTCTAATGTGGATAAGTCTACAGTTTTGTCATGTGGAACAGAGTTATACACCAAATTACATGCATTGCTATTGTCAAGCAATATAATCCCTTATGACAAATGAAATAACAGTACCACCTTCAAAAAAGCAGAGAAATCTGATACAGGCTAGCTACATAAAAGTGGGGAAAACTGTCTTTGTAAGGACATGCATGTGTGACAGTATGCGACAGTTTGTAAGGACATGAATGTATGACAGCATGCGCCAGTCATTTTAGATGAAACTTTTCCAAAACCAAAGCTCCAGTGTGCATTAACTCCTTACCACACAATCCCAACTTTTAACAACCCTGGGAGAGAAGCCTTTTGAAAACAGTGTGGGAATAGGAGAAAATGCTGGTAACCAGCATTTTCTCCTTTTCCCATGATGTTTTCTACCCTTCCCCCAAAAAGTTTCACTCTTTCAGTCACATTTATTTTGTCAAATGCTTTCAATTTGGACCCATCTAAAATTTTGTCGTGTGGTAAAGAGTTCAACAGGCAGAGCTTGATACTTAGCCAAGGTAAAAGAATGCCAGACAAGGAAGTTCTCATTTTACCATTATGCAGGCTTTGTAGCATATAAAACTTAAAAATAAGAAGATGTAAAGCTATGCTGAATAAAATTAAACCTCAAAGTGTCAAACAGACCAAAGGCACATTGTCAGACCTTAAGAATGAAACATTTGGAAACATTGTGGGAAAAGAAAAAAATGCTGGTAACTAGCATTTTCTCCCTTTTCCATAGATTTTTCTACTGGTACTTCTTCAGACACAAATTCCATCATTGAGCCACATTTAACCTTTAAAGTGCCTTCCACAAATATTGTTGCCTTTGCAGCCAGTGTAGATCAAGATCAGACTAACCATATGTACAGTCTGATCTTTAATCCACACTGTCCGCTTTGCTTTAACACTACAGACAAAAGGAAGCCATGAATTTGCAATCATCTTGGGCTTATTCTAGAAAGAAAATTTCTGTTGGGTTTATTTGGCGCTTTAAGGTTAATTTGTCTGCAAATGCTTCCAATTTTGACCAATCAAAAATACTGTCATGTGATAAAGAGTTAAAAAGCTGAGATGTTTGAGTATGGAGGTAGGTATATATACAGATGCAGTCTGATGTTGACCCACTCTATGTACAAAAGTTAACTAAAGTTTAGCCTGATGCTCTATGGGTTATTGTACACATTCTCATACATGATATGAGCCACACTCTGGTAAAAGGGGGTTTAACTCTTTACCAAACAGCAAAGTTTTAGACTGGTCCTAATTGAAAGAAATTGCAGACAACATATTAACCCTTTACGACATGGCAGAATTTTAGACTGGCCAAAAGTCAAGGCACTTGCAGGCAACAAATTAAAATCTGGCTCAAATAAATGGATTTGTTTCTGAAAGGTTAGAAAACATCGTGGGAAAGGGAGAAAATGCTGGTTACCAACATTTTCTCCTTTTCCCACAATGTTTTCCAAGGTCTTATTTCCCAGACATGTTAAAACTCGTCATTGTGTGGTAAAGTGTTAAATAATACTCAAAAAATGAAATTTGTCTTTAACAGGATAGAAAACATTCTGGGTTACCAGTATTTTCTCCTTTTCCCACCATGTTTTCAAGAGCCCTTTTTCCAAGGTCATTAAAATTAGGGATCGTGTGGTAAAGAGTTAATGCATGTCTGAGATATACCAAGCAAGTAAACACATAATTATGGAACCTTGAAATCCATTTTGTTTAACCCTTTACCAGATGACAAAATTTTAGCGTAGTCCAAATTGAAAGCATTTGCAGATGACAATTTCAGTTTGGCTCAAATGGTGCAAGTTTTCTTTGATAGGGTAGAAAACATTGTGGGAAAAGGAGAAAATGCTGGTTACCAGCATTTTCTCCTTTTCCAACAATGTTTTCAAAAGGCTTCGTTCCCAGGGGCGTTAAAAGGCGTCATTGTACTGGAAAGGGTTAACAACCAACTGAATCATGGGGTAGACTGGTCCCTTGCTTTGCAGAAAATTGGTCAGTAGGTAAAAGTTTTGAACCAGGTCAGCCTGCATGGACTGAAAAGCTGACCTGGGTCAATACTTTTTACAAATCTGTTTGACCCATTTTTCATAAAGCATGACACATACATGTCCCAATGCTAGACACATACTAAGTTACAAAGAAAAGGCACAAGTGACATAGCTACATTATAAACATCTCCAGATAGCCCAGTACTACCAGTATTCAGGCTTTTTGAAGATATATATAATACACATGACACAAAGGAGAAACATTTAGAGGGAAGGAAGATACCCTTTTGTATGTTATGGAAAACTTTGTGGGGGAAAAAGAGCAAGCCTTTTCTGCTTTTTTTTCTACAATGTTTTCCAAAAGTTGTTGAAAAAAGGGGCATCAAATCGTAGTTGTTCAAAGATTATTCAGACTTTCTCCTTTTTAAGGTTCATTTTGACACATTATCATCAGACCATTTTGACTCCAAATCATTTCTTCATCTGCCATAATCCTTTCAACTGTGTTTAGGCAGATGGTTTAACTCTTTACCAAACCGAAAGACAAAATTTTGGACTGGACCAAATTAAAAGCATTTGCAGACGACAAGTTAAATGAAGCTCAGATGATGATTTCTGCCTTTGATAAGGTAGAAAACATGGTGGGAAAAGAAGAAAATGCTGGTTACCAGCATTTTCTCCTTTTCCCATGATGTTTTCAAAAGGCTTCTTGTACAGGGTCATTGAAACATGGGATTGTTTAGTTTAGGGTTAAAGAAAAAGCCTTCATGTTGTAAATTTATATACATTTACATGTCTTTCAGAAGGAGGAAGTGTTGGCTGCAGATAGATTGGATTCCAAAGTTGGGAAACAAGACCTAGAAAACACTATTTTTGACCTTCAAGAAGAGGTAGGTCAACAAACCTGTTTTGTGTGTTTGATCATGACTGTACCAAGCCTTTCTTGTAATGCAGCAGATCACTTAACTCTTTACCACACGAGAAAAATGGAGACCAGTCCAAATTGAGAGCATTTGCAGACGACAATTTAAATGTGACTCATTTAGGGAATTTTGCCTTTGATATATTAGAAAACATTGAGGGAAAAGGAGAAAATGGTGGTTACCAGCATTTTCTCCTTTTCCCACAATGTTTTCAAAAGGTTTCTTCTTCAGGGTCGTTAAAAGTGGGATTGTGTGGTAAAGGGTTAAAGATATGTAGCAAAAGGAGAAATAGCTTGTTATATTACATGTGCAAATGCTCCTTGTATCATAATGATTGAACTTGCATTCATGCATTAAAGTTTAACGCATTACCACACAATTCTGACTTTTAATGACCCTGAGAAAGAAAGCTTTAGAAAACATTGTTGGAAAAGGAGAAAATGCTTGTAACCAGCATTTTCTCCGTTTTCCCAAAAATTTTTTTCTACCATTCCCAAAAAATTCCAAGTTTCAAATCACCTTTATTTTGTCGTCTGCCTGTGCTTTCAATTTGGACCAGTCATTTGGTAAGGAGTTAATGTGTTTTGATGATCCCAATGATGTCATATGGATGTTTTCAAAGTCATCTTCTGCAAATTTGTTTCAGGAGTAACGTGTGATGAGTTAAATTGAAGATCATTTTGTCCTTTCTGGATCTTGTTTTTGTCAAGTCTCTAGAGCTGAGATAGTAACACATTTGCATTTTACCAGACGACAAAACTTTAGCATTACCCAAATTGAAAGATTTGCAGACGCAGTTTTACTGTGGTTCAAATGGTGCAATCTTCCTTTTGATAGGGTAGAAAACATTGTGGGAAAAGGAGAAAATGCTGGTTACCAGCATTTTCTACTTTTCTCACATTGTTTTCAAAAGGCTTCTTTCCCAGGGTCTATAAAAGGCGGCATTGTGGGTAAAGGGTTGAGAAAGAGTTGGTTTGTTCAAATATCAGTGCAACAGTACTGATACCTCTCTTAAATCTGATCATCCCTTGTGAACGTAGGTTTGTTTTGTGTCAGCCTCAAAGTGACTATTACTAAAAATAATGGAGTTTGAAATAACCGAGCTAGGTTTATGACGCCTCCATTTTGATAGATCTTTAGTCGTAGCCCTTGCATATACCTTTATGATATGGTTGAGGTTCTAGTTTGACTGCCAGCCCTGGTAGCTCAGTGGTTAGCATATCTGACTGGTGACCTGGTTGCGAGTTCAATACCTAGGTGAGGCAAACTTTCTTTGCGGCAATTTTTTGCCTCTCATCCCTGATGTATGTGGGAAAAGTAGTCAGTGGCTTTGGAAAGAAAGTTGTGTCAGTAATGGTGTGAGAAAGCCAGGAAACACATGGGTGCGTCACTGATATGACCCAAGCTGTTAAAATGGCGTAAAACTCCAATACAAACAAAAATCCAATTTGATACATCTTTAGTTGCAGCCACTGCATATACCTTTATGGTATGACTGAGGTCAAGATCACTTAAAAAGTAAGGTATTAGTTATTTAGTAGCAGGGTACTTTCCTATTGCACTGCAAAGGTCTAGTTCTTAACCCTCTACCACATAACCCCAAGTTTAAACGACAGTGCAGAAGATGACTATTGAAAACAGTGTGGGAAAAGGAGAAAATGCTGGTTTTCTTTTTCTACAATGTTTTCAACAGCCTTCTTCCATAGAGACAATGAAAGTAGGGATTTTGTGGTAAAGAGTTAAATAACACATTACTTTCAAAAACATGTGAGATATGAAGAAAGTGCTGCTAACCAGCATTTGCTCCTTTTCCTGTAATGTTTTTAACCCTTCCAAAGACATATCCTATGATTGAAATACACTGAATTTGCCATCTGCAAATGCTTTCAGTATTGAAAAGTCTACAATTTTGTTGTCTGATAAAAAAAATAATGTTTATTTTGTAGGTTTTGCAGTTGCGGCTATCTGGCAATTCCAAGTCCTCATCTTCCACAAGTACACGATCTTTCAGTAAAATGGATGATGATGACGATGATGATGACATCGAGGACCCAGAAAGTTTGAATCGAACACTCTCAGAAATCATCGAAGGAAAGAGAAGCAGTACTAGTCTTATAGCTATATTAAACCGTGAAAATTCAGACTGTGATAGTATTAAATCTAGTAGCTCAGAAAACTCCGCAAGTGGTTTGAAAATTGGACACAGACCTTTAAAATCGGAGATTTCCGATAACGAAAAATCATCTGGTGCGAGTAAGGATAATGAAAATGAGTCATATCAAGGTAAATGTTTGACAGCGTCCAGTTCTAATGATGGCGTAGATGTAAGTGCAATAGAACAGCCTAAAAGTGAGAAAACAGTGGATTCACCAGAAATTAATGTGACTGGTTCACATTCTAATGACCATCTAAACAGTGGAAACACTAGTTTGCCAGTAGATCAGTCTGGCCTTATTGAGTCAGATGTATCAGGCTCACTGATAAAGGAACAAAGTGCAATGAAAAACTCAAACAGTAAGGCAAGTTGCAATGGAGAGGTGATAGATTCCAATGAAAATATTAGTGCTGGTGATGCAAAACACGGACAGATGGAAACAAAAACAGATGCAGAGCATTTGTGATTGACAGGCTTGTTTGTTCTCTTTGTTAAGATATTTAATTAATTACCTCCATAACACCTTACCAGACGAAAATTTTAGACTGGTCCAAATTGAAAGCATTTGCAGATGACAAACTGAATATGGCTCAGATGATTAGATTTGTCTTTGAAAGGGTGGAGAACATTGTGGAAATAGAGAATGCTAGTTACCTGCATTTTCTCCTTTTCCACAATGCTTTCAAATGCCCTCTCTCTCAAGATCATTTAGATCTGAAATTGGTTGATACATGGTTAACCCTTTACCAGACAAACCTGGGTTTTCACAACCCTGATGAAGATGCCTTTTGAAAACATTGTGGGAAAAGGAGATTATGCTGGTAACCAGCATTTTCTCCTTTTCCCACAATGTTTTCTACCCTGCCAAAAAACATAAGTTTATTTGTACCACTTTCAAATTTGTTGTCTGCAGAATCTGATGCTTTCAATTTGGAATTGTCTAAAGTTTGTTGTGTGGGAAAGGCTTAACTCTTTCCCAAACAAGCCCTGGTTTTCACGTGTCTGCAGTACAAGTCTTTTCAAAACACTGTGGGAAAAGGAGAAATAGCTCGTAACGGGCAATTTCTCCTTTTTCCACAGTGTTTTCTACCCTTTTTGATAACTTTCTGCCATTTTCATCAAATTTAAAATTGTCGTCTGCAAACTCTTTCAATTTGGACCAGCCCAAAATTTGTCATTTGGGAAAGGGTTAAAGGGATTTGCAGCAGATATCTTTGAAGACAAAACTTGTAAACTAGGGGGATAATCAACTCGAATTTAGGTTTAATACATGAATATGTGTTAATCAATGTGGCAGAAGGAGAAATTTTCTGATTCAAACTATATCATAAATGTAACCTTTTGCTGTATTGTTTGCAAAAGTAGTCTGCTGGAAGATGGACACAAAAAAATCATCTATAGGAGGTAATGTATGAGTTGTTGATTATATTAGTTCAATATTTTATTTGTAGTTTTCAGATTATCTCAGTTTGATTTAAGCCATGATCGCATGAATGCAACCTTTTTTCACCTCTAAAGTAGACAACTTTGAACAGTTTGGCCAAAGGAACTAGTGTCTGTTCCACACAATTTACTCCTTTTCCAGCAATGTTTTTCATATCATTAAAAAAGAAAAAGCATCATTTTTTTCTGTCCTTTGAATATTTCTGTGTGAACACTAATACAGTCAGAGATATCTTAAATAAGGATGAACTATCTTTGGTTAAATCTTGATGCAATGACAAAATTTTAGACTGGTGCAAATTGATAGCATTTGCAGACGACTAATTAACAATGACCAAATGATGAAATTTGTCCTTTACAGGATAGATAACATTGGGAAAAGGAGAAAATTCTGGTAACCAGCATTTTCTCCTTTTCAATGTTTTCAAAAGCACCTTTCCTCAGGGTCGTTGAAAGTTGGAATTGTGTAGTAAAGGGTTAACCTTTTCCAAATATATGCATATTTTTTGGATCCTGAAGAAGAATGTTAAGAAAACATTGTGCTCCTTTTCCCACAGTGTTTTTAGTTCACCTGAGCACGAAGTGCTCAAGGTGAGCTTTTTTGATCTTGCTGTGTCCGTCGTCCCTCGTGCGGTCATCAACATTTACCTTTTCCATTACACTGTGTTCCTTGTGTGCACTCTAGAGGCCACATTTTCAGTCAGATCCTCATGAAACTTGGTCAGAATGTTTGTCTGGATAAAATCTCCGTCAAGTTCGAAATTGGGTCATGTGTGGTCAAAAAGTAGGTCACAAGGCCAGATGTTAGAAAAACCTTTCATGCACTCTAGAGGCAACATTTTTAGCCTGATACTCATGGAACTTGGTTAGAATGTTTGTCCTGATAATTTCTTGGACAAGTTTGAAATTGGGTAACATGGGGTCAAAGAGTAGGTCTTGGGGCCAAATCGTAGAAAAAGCTTGTGTGCACTGTAGAGGCCACATTTTCAGCCTGATATGCATGAAACTTGGTCAGAACGTTTGTCTGGATAAAATCTCGGACAAGTTCAAAATTGGGTCATGTCAGGTCAGAAAAGTAGGTCGGGGGCTAAATCTTAGAAAAAGCTTGTGTGCACTCTAGAGGCCACATTTTCAGCTTGATACTCATGAAACTTAGTCAGAATGTTTGTCTGGATAAAATCTTGGACAAGTTTGAAATTGGGTCATGTCAGGTGAAAAAGGGGCCAAAATTTAGGCAAACCTTGTGTGCACTTTAAGGGCCATATTTGCAGCCTTATACTCATAAACTTGGTCAGAATGTGTGTCTGGATGAAATCTCAGAACAGAATGATACCGAGTCACATCAGGTCAAAAAGTAGGTCACAGGGCCAAATCTTAGAAAAATCTTGTGTGACTCTAGAGGCCACATTTTGAGCCAGATTAGAAATTCAAAAATAGGCTAAACAGTCAGAAAGTAGATCACTTACACTCATGCATTTTACATCATCACAACCAGGATCTTTTCAGCCTTATCATTCCTAGATGACATTACTCAGGTGAGTGCTTTAGGGCCAATGGCCCTCTTGTCTATCCTTTTAAGACAAAATCATATCATTTGATCAACATCTGATTTGTTATTAACAAATGATTTTTATTAGGACTTTTTTAAGGTTTTGTCTTTCTGTAAAATGGTAAGTTAACAAGAAATCACAAGTGAAAAATATTCAAGGTGTTGGAACTATACTACAACAATACATGAAATTATTATGGGAATTTTAATTCTGTCATGTCCTACCTCATTTTCACAATTTAGACACTCTGGAATTGGTGTGCATTTTTCTGACAAGTATTTGAAATCTTTACCACATGACAAAAATGTAGACTTGTCCAAATTCAAAGCACTTGCAGACAACAATTTAAATGTTACTCAAATGATAGAGTTTGTTTTTGAGAGGGTAGAAAACATTGTGGGAAAAGGAGAAAATGCTGGTCACCAGCAAAAGTCTTCTTTCTTAGGGTTGTTAAAAGGCAGCATTGTGTGGTAAAGGGTTGATGGGAAAAGACTAAAACTACTGTTATAAATATAAAAGTAACTCTAGACAATCCCTTGATCAATGTAAGGTGCTGTTATGGACAGATCAAGATCTGACTGCACAAAATATGTATTTTAATCATAAATCTACACTGAGCAATATATATAGATATTTCGGCCTTTTTTAAGTCTTTACCACATGGCAAAAATGTAGACTTTTCGAAATTACAGACATTTGCAGACGACAATTTAAATATAGTTCAAATGATGGGGTTTGTCTTTAATAGGGTAGAAAACATTTTGGGAAAAGAAGAAAATTCTTGTTACTAGCATTTTCTTCCATACCTACATTTTCAAAAGGCTTCTTTCTCCGGGTCGCTAAAACTTGGGATTGTGTGGTAAAGGGTTAAAGCTATTTTTTTTCAATCCCAAGATAAGGCTGCAGAACAAGTTTTTGTGTTGTCTGATATTGATGTACAGTGTCTAGAAAAACATTTTTGCTTTTCCATTGTATGCTAGGAGTTAATGTAGAACATTTTTTGTTGAAATCTACCCCAGAAGGGTTTAACCCTTTACCACACAAATCCCGAGTTTAATGACGGTTAAAGAGAAGGCTTTTGAAAACGTTGTGGGAAAGGGAGAAAATGCTGGTAACCAGCATTTTCTCCTTTTCCCACAATGTTTTCTACCCTATCAAAGATAGAGATAATTATTTTGAAATACATTTAATTTGTTGTCTGCAAAAGCTTTCAGTTTGGTAGAGTTCAAAATTATATTGTTTGGTATAGAGTTAAATGCATCAAATGAAAGGCTTTACAATTTTAGTTTAGAAGAAGAGGTTAAATCTATATATATATCTAAGTTTGATTACATTTCTGAGGGGAAAAAATATGACTATTTTCTTGTAATAAATAGTGCATTATCAGTGTTTTTGTATATTATTTTTCTAAACTTGTCGTGCTGTTATTTCCCTGAGATGCCAAATATAGATGAAAAGTTATTGACCCATAGAGTGTGAAATAATTGAACTGTATTTTTTTTAGTGCAAATAAAAAATACCGAAGTAAAATTTCAAGGCTGTGTTGCCAAAAGTATATTTCAAAGTAACGAACAGTGTAGATCCAAGCTAAGACTACATACTTTCTGCAGTCTGACCTTGATCTATACTATCCTCATATATGGCCTTGACACTTTGATGGGTACATGCTGGTTTTTTTTTTTTTTCCTCAAATGAACCCCTATCCAGACCCTAAAATTTGTTTCTTGTTTAAACTAGAAGCATGTGCAGACAACATAAATAATCTGACAATATGACCTGTCTATGAAAAGGTTGAAAACATTGTGGGAGAAAGAGAAAATGTTGGTAAGCCAGCACTTTCTCGTTTCCCGCATAGTGATTAAAAGACAGATTTTTTGGTAAAAAGGCAAATGACACACAACTTTCTATGAGCCTTTGTGGGAAAAGGAACATTTTCTTGTCACAAGCAGTTGCTCCTTGTTTAGCTCTGATGTGTGGAAGAAAAGGTTGTGGCATTGTCATTGCAGGCTTGTCATATGTGGCATCTGTCATTGTCATAGTGCTAAAACTTTGACATTTCCTCATATCTCTGTTATTACGAAAGATATTTACATCAGACTTGGGCTAGATATTTACTATCAAAAGGGGAACCCATAGCAGAAGGGTATGTAACTCGGTACACTTTTTCTGAAAAAGTTATGCATGTTATTTTACTTACAGTACCTGCAACCAAGCATTGGCATTTTTGTGCGGTGCTCTTGTTTAAATTTCTTTTCATGTCAATGAAAAATATTGGTTTATTTCCCCTTGAAAATTTCTTAACTGCCTTGATTGTTACTGTTGAATTTGACTGTATGATAATGGTCACACAAAAAAATACATGTAGCTCAAATGATAAGATTTGTTTTTGAAAGGATAGAACTGGGAAAGGGAGAAAATGTTGGATACTAGCATTTTGTCTTGTTCCCTTGATTATGACCCTAATGATGAATGCTTTTGAAAACATAGGGATTTAAGGAGAAAGTGCTAGTAGCTAGCATTTTCTCCTTTTCCCACAATGTTTCTAAAAGCCTTCTTGTACAGGGTTGTACTGTCTTGTGATAGTTTGGTGAAGCGTCAACACCAAATAAACTCTAGTTATATTTTTGCATGAACTCTTTACCATTAGACTTGTCTAAATCCAAGGCATTTGCAGATGACAAACTACCAGTAATAATGACTCAAATCGTGGAAATTATCATTGATAACATTCTGGAAAATGGTGAAAATGCTGGTTACCAACATTTTCTCCTTTTTCCCAAATGTTTTCAAAAGCATTCTTCCTCAAGGTCATCAAAAGTCGGGATCGTGTGGTAGAGGGTTAAATTATTACTTTCTACAGAAGAATTTCTGTTGCCTTATTGCAGACTTCCTTTTTAAAAAAAAAAGAGAGAGAGAGAGAAAAATTGGACAAATTGCTCAAAATGAAGATTTATAACTTAGCTAAAGGAGAACCACTTTTTTCTGGATACATATGTAACCATTTTGATAATTACAGAATTTGCTCTATATGAGCAATTTCTCCATTTACCTAAATGTTGATGAAAGTGATCTGCTGCAGGACAAAAATGTCTTCTGTAGATGGTAAGGAGTTGAAAGAAAAAATTTAGAGTTTATTATGCGGGTTAGTATTGGGTCAGTATTTTGTATATCACGATATATCTGAAAACAAAGCATGAATCTGGTATATAAAACGTTCATATCATTTTGCCAAATTGTTTCAAACAAAAGTGCTAGGTTTCTGTAGCGTTGAGTTTCCACAACATCTTGAAAAATAAAGAAGAAAGCGTATCATTTTCTCTATTTTCCAGATAATAATTGAAATTATCTGTTGATTTGTAATGTACCGATTGAAATTGAAGGATCAAACATTGTTAGCAGAATGGGCAAAAACTAAAGGAAATGGTGGTAACCAACATTTGCTCCTTTTTCCCATAACGTTGTCCACCACTCCAAACAAAAATCCAACAGTTTGTATCACATTTATATTGCCATCCACAAATGCTGTCAGAATGGAAAAGTTTAGAACTATACCGTCTGTTACTGGATTACCATGAATGAAGGCTTAACTCTTTACCAAACAACAAAATTTTAGACTTGTCCAAATTGAAGGCATTTGCAGACGACTATATTAATGTGACTCAAAAATGGAAATTCGTCTTGGGAAGGGTAGGAAACATTGTGGGAAAAGGAGTTTCTCCTTTTCCCACAATGTTTCAAAAGGCTTCTTTCCCAAGGTTGTTAAAAGTCGGGATTGTGTGGTAAAGGGTTAACTCTTTACCAAACGACAAAATTTTAGACCAGTCCAGATTGAAAGCAGTTGCAGGTGACAAAATTAACATGACTGAAAAACTGGAATTTGTTGTTGAAAAGGTAGAAAACATTGTGGAAAAGGGATAAAATGCTGAGTACCAGTGTTTTCTCCTATGCCCACAATGTTTTCAAAGGCTTCTTTCATAGGGTAGTTAAAAGTCAGGATTGTGTGGTAAAGAGTTAAATCTTTACTACATAACAGAATTCTAGACTCGTCCAAAATGAAAGCATTTGCAGACCACAAATCAGTGTAGATCAAAAGAACTTTTCTGTCTCTGAAATGTTAGAGCATTGCAGGAAAAAGAGAAAATGCTTAATACCAACATTTTCCCCTTTTCCTACAATGTTGTGAAAGGCCTTCTTGTACAGGTTTGTTAGAACTTGGGATTGTTTGGTGGAGGATTAAAATTTGAACACATTTAAAAAGGTTGTGTCTATAGAAGAAAATGTTGGTTATTATCAATTTTTCCTTTTGCGGTAGTGCTCCAAAAAAGGCCTACAGCAAGACAAAACCTTCATCTGTGGGTGCAAATGTGTGGAAAGATAATAAATTATAGTCCACTGAAATGTTTTGGTATGATTTTTTCATATTTGTTATGTCTTGAATATAATTATTATACATGTATTTGTATTTTGTTCAATGCAATTGTAAAGTCAATTATTTCCCACCAATGACAAATAAAATACAATTATTTCATTACAGCTACAAGTTTCTTATTATCTGAGTCCAAATTAACTCTTTCACTGCCAATGGCACCTTAAATAGCATTTGCAGTCAACGTAGATCAAGATCAGACTGCTCAAAGCATGGTCTGATCTTGGATTTACACCTTCCATTCCCTGGTTCTAATCTTAAACTAAAATCAGATTCAAATGCAAGGAAAAACATACTCTTCAAACATATTTTCCAAAAGGAAAATTCAAATCAATTAACTTGGCAGTGAAAGAGTAAAACCACATGGACTTGCTTAGATGCCATCACCAAAAGCATGGATCAGGATTAGACAGCAAGGAATATGTGAAATTATGTTTCATCCACAATGTCAGATAGTTTGTCAGGTATACGTACCTAAATAGTGGTAACTCATGTCTAGACGATGAAATTTTAAACCTTTATCTAACGACAAAATCTTTGACTAGGGCAGATAAAAAATTATATGTGGCTCAAAATTTACCGATGATTTCTGTCTTGAATAGGGCAAAAAACTTTCAAAGAAATGGAGACTTTCCATGGCTAATTGGAAAAAAGTTACAAGTTTTGTGTGAGCAAACAATTACTCAAGATAAATTTAAGGATTGTGAAGACCCAGCAAACCTTTTTACGTCTTTACTCATTGATGCTGCTAAGCAGTCGGTCCCTCAGGCCTCGACAAAACCCAAAAAGCCACCCAGACCCTGGTTTACTGATGAATGGAGGCAGGCAATTAATGCAAGAAAAAGAGGCTCTTGGAAGTTCAAACCAAGACCTACCCCAGAAAATCTTTCACATTTCCAGTATTTCAAGGGCAAAAAACGTCTTGCCATTAAGAACAGTAAGCGGAAGTCCTGGAAATGGTATTTCAAACTTAATAGCTGGACTTTGTCTAAAAAGGTCTGGGACATGATCCGTAAAATAAATAGCAAAGGTTCTTCACCTATCAACCACCAAAAGATTAACAACCAAGAATTTGACACACCTCCTGGTATTGCAAATGCATTAGCCAATACTTTTGCGAAGAAATCTTCCGATGAGAACTATTCTAAAGAGTTCCAGAGGAATAAGGCCCAAGAGGAAAAGAAGAATCTAAATTTCAAATCAGATAAGCCAGAGCACTACAAAAAATTACATGTTTTTGCACTGAAGGAACTTAAGTCTGCTCTTAGCAAAGCCCATGATTCTTGTCTGGGCTCAGACAAGGTTCACTATCAATTTCTAAAACACTTGCCATTCACATCTCTTACCATTACAGGCAAAAGTTGGCCCTTCAATACCTTTTAAAACTTTAACCGTTTTAATCCTACTCATAAGGTTGTTTTAAACCGTCAGTATAAATGTCTGTTTGAGAGGAAATGCAATGCATTATCACCTTTTGGTATTCGCTTGGAATCTCACATAAGTAATCTTAATGTGGATCTGGATACCATTGCTCAATAGAAAAATTCAAGATACTCCACCATGGACAATGGGAACAGCAGAGTTTCATTTTGACCTTACTTCCGACAAGAAATCGGAAACAGGCCAAAGTGTGTTTAGAGTCCGAAACAACAAGATCAAGGAACAGTACCTCTCTTTCAAGCCTGTTTACGCGGATGGGTCCAAAGATGGTGATACATTTGCAGCTGCCACTGTATATGGAACTAAAATTAAAAAATGTCGCCTTCCTAATAAATCTTCTATCTTTTCAGCAGATGTAAAAGCAATTGGCCTTGCCCTTGATCTTGTTGAGCAGTCTGACTCAACTCGCTTCATCATCTTTTCTGATTCATTATCCTTACTTCAAGCTTTGCACAACCAGAAACTTTAGAATCCATCTGTCTGCAATGTCCTTGAATGCATTTCACTTTTGGTTAAGTCTAAAAGAATAGTCTTCTGCTGACTCCCTAGTCACATGGGCATATGGGGCAATGAAAAGGCCGACATAACTGCCAAGTTGGCATTGTCCCTCCCCCCATCTAACTTTAAATTTCATACACAGATTTTATACCTTCCGTTTTAACCTATATCCAATCTTCTTGGCAATCACAATGGGATGCTGACATTTTTAATAAGTTGTGTTCAGTTAAACAGGTCATAGGTGAATGGTACCCAGCTTACAGGTCCACTGGCCGAGAGGAAGTAATAGTTGCCCACTTCAGAATTGGCCATACACCCTTAACCCTTAAGCTGCTAATCACGACCCACTGACTGACAGAACGTGCAGTCTGATCTTTGATCTACACTGTCCGATACAGTATTTTCTTTCGGGTGAAATCGACTTTGAAATCGCAATGTTTGAGCTTTTAGTATTGAGTAGAAATTTGCGTTTCATTTATTCAGCAGCTTAAGTGTTAACACATTCTTGGCTGTTAACAGGACTGGTGATGAGGCACCAGAGTGCATTCCCTGCAATGCGCCTTTTTCAGTTCAACATGTTTTTCTTGACTGTGTGAATCTTCACCCAATTTGTTCCAAACACTTCAGTGTTGACAGTATTAGAGCTCTCTATGATACTGTCAACATTGAGACAATTATTTGACTCTATACAAAACTGTAATATTGTTTTAAAACTTTTTCTTCCTATTCAGACTATTGTATTCTTATCACTGTATATCTAGCTTATTTCATTTCCATTACAGAATCATTTCATTTCATCATCATCTTTCATTATATATTCAGTGCTCACATTTTTTAAGTTCTATTTATGTCATTTTATATCTTCAATATTTTATCTTGCATGATGAATGACCTTGGATATACATGAAGATAATGAGACATGCTGGTATTTACTAATACAAGATTCATCTGTTTGAAAATCTGATCTGGACACCGTAAACAATAATTATTAATCAAACATTCAAATGGATCAATTTCATAAAATAAAGATAAAATCCAGCAAAACTGTCGCCAATGACAGATCAAGGCATACCAGAAAGGTTGTTGATCTAATCAGGGACATTGCTTTTCTCAAAAAGATTGGACCTCGTACAAAACTATGATATTGTTTTACAACCTTTTATTCCTATTCAGAACTTTTTATTCTTATCACTGTATATCTATTTCATTACAGAATAATTTCATGACGCATCTTTACTCATCATACACATAATCATATACTCATTACACACATTTTTACGTACCGGTACTATTTTTTTTCCTTTCATTACCCTTTTCTATTTGCGCGCTAAATGACCCTAGATGTCGATGTGCCATAAAACGCCATACATTCATTCCTTTTACATTGTGGAAAGATAGTTGAGCTATTTTTAATTTGTCGTCTGCAAATGCTTTGAATTTGGACAAAGTCTAAAATTTTGTCATTGGTAAAAAAAAAAAAAAAGAGTTAAAAAAGAGTTAAAAGAAGCAATATGTAGTGTGACATTTGAGCTGAGGACCATTGAATATACAGTCGAGCCGTGTTTATCCGGGCTCCATAATTCCGGAAATCTCAGGAGTCGGACATAAACATCAGGGAACGAATATTTTCTGTACAAATTTTACTTTTTATTCCGGAAGTCTGTGTTGGGAACCGGAATGAAAAAATCGGGAACAAAGGCTTAAAAAACAGTACAAACCTTATCTGATAAACCGTACATGGCCTGACTGTGTATCACATAAACACTAGACTTGTTATTTCCCTCCTCCTCCCCGGTAGCATAGACTGGTTATCATCATAAATACAGTCTACTTTAAGCGATTTTGGACTGATGCGATTTGCACATGTATTGAACACACACGTGTTAATTAGAAGTGTTTTCAAAAACTGTTAAATAACTATCTTGATAATTGTTGATTTGACAGATTATCCATACCCATGGTACTGAAGTAACAGTTCCACGTTTCTTTGTTTAATTATTACTAATTCTACTTGATTACAGTGACAATTGCTTAAAAAATAGTTGAAATCTCTGCAAAGATTTTGTGGGCATGTTTAAATTCATCTTTCACAAATTGAAGACAAAACTAGAATTTGAAAATACCTGCTGCTTGCATATTCAATAATCCTTCGTTTCAAACACAAAAATGTTCTATTTAAACGCTTAACCATTAGGAAAAAAAAAAAACAGTTTGATTCATTTGTTACTTGTGATGTTTACTTTCCCCAGAGTACACACAAAATGGCCACCAAACATGATAAATTTTGTTAGGTTTTTTGAAAATATTGTACTCGTAACAGACTATAAAGATGATTAACAATATGCATCTCTTTCATATCAAATCAATTAGCAATCAATATTCTCAATCATTCTTTGTCATTTTATCAATTTGAAAGTAGGATTAACAGTTTTACTGAGGTCAAAAGAATGTCTCTACCAACCAGCAAAGGACGACGAGTTGAAGTTTCGACTTCCGTGTAAAAAGACGTTTTTCGGACGGTGTTCTTTGTACTGACAGATCGCGGAAATTCGACTATATGGTGTGTACATGTACATTTAAAATACTGTGCATGTCGTGTGTTCTTTTTGTTTTGCCCTTTTCATGGTGTTTTCAAAAGTCATAATGTGTCGCGCTGTATAGGAGTGCCTGTCTGCATATTAGGTATGTACAAAAACACACAAATAACAAAAAGACAAAATGCAAAAATATGACACAATTTATTTTATATAATCTGAAAAGTCGTAGGAGCAATACAGACATGTATACAACTGCTTGTGTAAAATATACGCTAATGTTATTCTTATGATGCTCGGCGTCTGTTATCAACATGGAGGGTACCCAAACATGGAAGCCATGGCAATCCCAGTTCGTTGATCCAGAAATACGGCTTATCAGGAAACATTCATAGGGAACAGAAATGTCTGAATAAATGAGGCTCGACTGTAATCTCACATATCTATAGGCATTTTCACTCAATTCACATGTACCTACTATTTCCAGTATTTTTCTTAATGCATTTCATTCATATTTTCTTTGCAACCTGAGCTTCTATTTGACATATACATGTATATACAACAATGCTTTATAAAATTAACCTGTTTGTCCACTTCCTAAAACCTACACATACCTAAATGAAGCTGACATAGGATGCAAATCATTTATCTAGCACTAAACAGTCTATGGGTTCAACCATTCACTCAACAATTCCATGATTTTTACAACTCTCATGAAGATAGCATTTGACAACATTGTAGGAAAAGGAGAATATGCTGAAAACTGCTTTTTCTCTTTTTTCCCGCTTGGATTTCTAGGCTGATTGTATTTTTTCTCCTTTTCCACAATGTTTTCTAGGCTTTCATATACAAATCCAATCATTTGAGCAACTTTTAATTTTTCACCTGCAAATGCTTTCAATTTTAACCTTACAAAACTTTTGTTAACTGGTAAATGAATAACTAGAAAATAATAACCAGAAAATATTTGACCATTAACTCTTTACCAAACAACAAAATTTTTGACTTGCCAAATTGAAAGCATTTGTAGATGACAAAATAAATGTAGCTCAAATAATTATCTCTTTTATGGGGTAGAAAACATTGTGGGAAAAGGAGAAAATTCTGGTTACCAGCATTTTCTCCTTTTCCCACAATGTTTTCAAAAGCCTTCTTCAGGTTTGTTAAAACTTGGGAATGTGTGGTAAAGAGTTTTACAGGCAAGGACAACCACCACCACACAGCATGAACCAGATGCAATTATTGTTTTTCAGTCTTCATCAAACTGATCACCACCTTCACCATCATCATCAACAATGTCATCATCATCATCATCTTGAACGTTCTGTTCAAACTCTGCTTCCAGTTCCTTCTCTTGCTGCGCTGTGCGGACAGCAGCTTCTTCCTCTGGAGTCGGATCTTCTGCTTCAGTTATTTCTGGTCCACTAGGAAACTCGTCCAGTGGATTGTCTGGTAGTGCAGGCTCAAAGTCATCACCATGGTTCTTCAAACCCCACCCAATGTAAATGTTTTCAAAGAATCTAGGAGAATCAAAAATAATAATTTACCCTTAACCCTTTACCACACAATCCCAAGTTATAACGACCCTGAGGATACAGCCTTTCGAAAACATTGTAGGAAAAGGAGAAAATGCTGGTACCCAGCATTTTTCTCCTTTTCCCACAATGTTTTCTACCCAATCAAAGAAATGTATCATTTGAGCCATAATGACATTGTCGTCTGCGTGTATGCTTTCAATTTGGCCGAGTCTAACATTTTTTCATGTGGTAAAGGGTTAAAGCACCTTTCACTACTATAGTTGCTTTGCAGCCAGTGTAGATCAAGATCAGAATGCACAAAAGTGCAGTCTGATCTTTGATCTACACTGCTTTGTTGAAGCACTGCAGACAAAAGGCAACTAAAAAATTACAATTAACCCTTTACCAAACGACAAAATTGTCTAAATTGAAAGCATTTGCAGACAACAAAATAAATTTAACTCCAAAATTGAAATTTGTTTTGGGAAGGGAAGAGAACATTGTGGGAAAAGAAGAAAATGCTGGTTACCAGCATTTTCTCCTTTTCCCACAATGTTTTCAAAAGGTTTCTTCCCCAAGGTCGTTAAAAGTCGGGATTGTGTGGTAAAGGGTTATCTGGGTGCTATTCTTGACTGAAAATGTCCATTGGTTTATTCGGCGTTTTTTGAGTTTTAAAAACATATAAACCCCAACCAATGTAAATGTTTTCAAAGAATCTAGGTGAATCAAAAACAATGATTAAACAATAAATACTTTCACAGAATCTAGATGAATAAAATTGAAATATGTAATAATCACTCTTTCCTCTTTCTTAAACTCTGTACCACTCAACAAAATTTCAGTCTCGCCCAAATTGAAAGCATTTTCATACCACATATCAAATGTGGTTCAAATGTCTGGATGTGTCTCTGACAGGTGAAACCCTTCTTTCCCAGGGTTGTTAAAACTGTCAATTGTGGTTCAAAATTTTGGGTTTGTCTCCGACAGGTTAGAAAACATTTTGGAAAAAGGAGAAAATGCTGGTTATCAGCATTTTCTCCATTTCCCGCAATGTTTTCAAAGGCCTTCTTTCCCAGGGTTGTTAAAACTTGGTATTGTGTGATAAAGGGTTACATGTACCTCATTAAACTCTAAACCAAACCACAATTTTAGACCTGTCCAAATGGACAGCATTTGCACACGACAAATTAGATCCGGCCCGGATGATTGGGTATGTCTTCAGAAGGATAGAAAACATTGTGGGAAAAAAATAAAAAATGCTGGTAACCATCATTTTTTCTTTTTCCCACAATGTTTTCAAATGCCTCTTGGCCAGTCATAAAAACATGATGAAGGGTTAAATAATTCAATAAGTGAAACAACTGTTTTAAAACAGAAATGAAAATCTACATACTTTCCCTTTTCAGTTGCAAACGCAACGGCTCCAATCCAAACATTGGACTGTAACACAGCTACTGAGTACTCAGAAACGAACTTGGAACTTGCTGAAGCAAACCATGCAGGTGCAAAACCTATACCTAAAGCAAATTATTGTCTAACTTTATGTTTTGTCTCACTGTAAACTTTTTAAGAAAAAATACATGTATTTGTTAAAAGGTTAACTCTTTACCAAACAAAAAAATTTCAGACGGGGCCCAAATTGAAAGCATTTGCAGACAACAAATTCAACGTTCCACAAATGATGGAATCTGTCTTTGATAGAGTAGAAAACATTGTGGAAAAAGGAGAAAATGCTGGTAACCAGCATTTTCTCCTTTTTCCACAATGTTTTCAAAAGGTTTCTTTTCCAGGGTTGTTAAAACTCGGGATTGTGTGGTAAAGAGTTAAATAGCAAGTACGGTAAATGGGGAAAAAAGGCCTGTAATGACAAGTGGTTGTTTAAAACTTGGATAATTTCAATCAATATTTAGACTTTGAAACTAAGTTTTAAGACAGGTTTTCTCTGGTGCCTGATTAAAAGCACACCGTAGCTGTCAAAACTAAATGATTCCAGAATCAAAATGCAGCCAAATTTAATTCATACAATTTAAAAGTATGGATATCATTATGAGTCTGATAATGTGTCACAGTGCAATCTATCAAAGGTCCTGTTGCTGGCAGAAACATGTTTGTGAAAGTAGAGCAAAAGTTGCCAAGTTTGTCAGATTGCAGTATAACACATCGATAGACTCATAACAATATTCATTCTTTTAACCCTTTACCGCACAATGCCGCCTTTTAACACCCATGAGAAAGAAGCCTTTTGAAACATTATTGGAAAATAAGAAAATGCTGGTAACTAGCATTTTCTCCTTTTCCCACAATGTTTTCTACCCTATCAAAGAAAAATTGTACCATTTGAGCCACAATGAAATTGTCGTCTGCAAATGCTTTGACTTTGGACAAAGCTAAAATGTTGTCGTCTGGTAAAGAGTTAAATGGTACAATTAACTCCTTACCAAACAACAAAATTTTTGGCTTGACCAAACTGAAAGCATTTGCAGATGACAGGGTAGAAAACATTGTGGTAAAAGGAGGAAATGCTTGTTACCAGCATTTTCTTTTCCCACAATGTTTTCAAAAGCTTTCTCTCTGGGGGTCATTAAACCTCGGGATTGTGTGGTAAAGGGTTTAATACATCTGCAATTTGACCCAAGAACTGACTACAATTGGCAGCTAGTAGGCCTTTAGCTACAAGTGTAAGTAGATACCTGTTTAAATGCATGTATTTCAAATACATTCATTTTTTGTTCTGTATTGTAGTTTCTCTTAGCATGACATACAGTTTTGTGAACATTGCTTTTGTGGAAAGTGCTGATCCAACATCAGACTGCACAGAACATGCAATCTTGTCTTGCATCTTCATTCTCTAATGTTTTGGGACACAGTATATCCAAAACAGCATAAACTAGGACTGTCGCAAAGTGGACAAATACTAGTACCCCCCACCAGCACCTTGTCAGTGAAGCAGCACAAAAAGAAATGATTTTCAAAATAAAGATCACCAGCGTCCATGACCTTTGACCCATGTGACCCAAGAACAATAGGGCACCTCCTTGGGTCATGAGCTACACCTGTATAAAGTTCCAGGGTCCTAGGTCAAACAGCTATTGAATTAGACCACGGAAACAAAAAAGTCAGCAGATAGATGGTTTGACGGACAGACTGATGGACAGACAGACAAACATGGTGAAATCAGTATACCCCCCTCTACACTGTAGGTAGGGGGGTATAAATACCACAAGCATATTGTGATCACCTGAAACATATTTGCAGCAAACTTTTAAATCACCCTTGTAAAATATGGGAAAAAGTATCAGTTTACTATAGGAACAGATCTGGAGCTTGTAACAATTAACTAACTACCAATCGACAAAATTTTAGACTAGTCCAAATTGAAAGCATTAACAGACGACAAATCAAAGGTGGATAAAATGGTGGAATTTCATATTGATAGAGTAGAAAACATTGTGGAAAAAGGAGAAAATGCTGGTTACCAGCATTTTCTCCTTTTCCCACAATGTTTTCTACAGCCTAGAGTCCCAGAGTCCTTAAAACCTGGGATTGTTTGGTAAAGGATTAATGTATCTTATTGCTATAATATTGTTTCAAGTGTTTTGCTGTATGATGAAAAAACAGAACTCTAAAAATATTAACTCTTTACCACACAATCTCAAAATTTATTTAACCTTGAGGAAAAAGGCTTTTGGAAACATTGTGAGAAAAGAAGTGCTGGTAACCAGAATTTTCTCCTTTTCCCACAATGTTTTCTATCTTTTCAAGGGCAAATCCTACAATTTGACCAACATTTGATTTCTGCACATTCTTTGGATTTGGGCAAGTCTAAATCATGGTCATGTGGTAAAGAGTTCACCCTTTCCCAAATGACAAATACTGGACACTTCAAAACTGAAAGCATCTGAAGACAACAAATTTGAAATTGGTACAAATGAGCTGAGATTCTCTGATAGGGTAGAAAACATTGTGGGAACAGGAGAAATTGCCTACTACAAGCTATTTCTCCTTTTCCCACAATGCTTTCAAAAGCTCTCCTCCTCAGGGTCATTAAAACATGGGATTTTTGGTGAAGAGTACTGGTAAAAAACATTTCACATACTATCATCTTCAGCAAGAGGGGTCAATAATGGCGGCCCAACTTCCGGTTCTGGTTCATCTGGTTCCTGGCGCTCCTCCTCCTCTTCTTCATTTTCCTCCTCTTCATTGAACTCTTCCTTCGGTTGTACAGGGTTCCACCAAGTTGTCCTGCCCTAGAAATTTGAATAATGGGGAAAATATGACACACTGTATCAAAATAAAGAAACATCCAAAGCTAAGATAACTAGATAATGAAAATATTGTTACAAGCATGTTTCAGAAAATTGAAGAAAGGCACAAGTTATCATTGTACCAGAATCTAGACATTCAAATTTCGGACAATAAAAAAAAAAGCCTGAAAAAATGAGCCATGTTCTGTGAAAAGCGTTTTACTGCATCTACAAAAACTATCAACCCAAGTCACACGGGGTCAAAATGTTTTGCTATTGGTAAATTTTTTGGGTGTCAAAAGACCAGTCTACTTCACGGTTCAGTCATTTGTTAGACAAAATGTATTTTATGGATCCATAATTATGTGATGACTTGCTTGGTATAATGTATCACTGATATGCTTTAAACACCTTTTTGCCAGAGTATGACTCAAACAGTTGAGAACATCTGGCGATGATTGTTAACATTTGAATATCAGTTAGAATTGAAAAAACTTGTTGCGAGCTCAACCAATAAGCAACGAAAAAGTCACAACTATGATGAAATCCTTAAAATCAACAAAAAAATGAAAATTCTGTGATTTTCAAAAGGCATATGTAATTATAAGCAGCTGACAATAAATAATTTGAAATGACCTTGTTATGACCTTTACCTGAGGCAGAATGGCTGGATTATGGTGGACCCAAGCCTGAAGGCCTCCATCTGCAAGATCTTTGATTGCCATCCCTTCAAACTCTACGTCTGAGATAATATTACCTCTTCCACCTGAAAATTAAACACTACTAGATTAACCCTTTACCACACAATCCCTACTTATAACGACCCTGAGAAAGAAGCCTTTTGAAAACATTGTGGGAAAAGGAGAAAATACTGGTAACCAGCATTTTCTCCTTTTCCCACAATGTTTTCTACCCTTTCCAAAACAAATTTCACTTTTTTAGCCACATTTATTTTGTCGTCTGCAAATCCTTTCAATTTGGGCCAGTCTAAAATTTTGTCGTTTGGTAAAGAGTTAAACAGGATCTATTTTACCTTAACTCTTTATCACTCAAAAAAAATTTGTCCAAGATGGCAGCATCTGCAGAAAATAAATATACATGTGATAAAAATGATGATGAAATTTAATTGCCTTTGAAATTATCTGCAAACGACAAATTTGAAATTAATACAAATATGATGGAGATTTCTGATGGTGTAGAAAACATTGTGGGAAAAGGAGAAAATGCTGGTTACCAGCATTTTCTTCTTTTCCCACAATCTTTTCAAAAGGCTACTTCCTCAAGGTAGTTAACCCTTTACCACACAATCCCGACTTTTAACGACCCGGAGAAAGAAGCCTTTTGAAAACATTGTGGGAAAAGGAGAAAATGCTGGTAACCAGCATTTTCTCCTTTTCCCACAATGTTTTCTACCTTTCCCAAAACAAATTTCAACTTTTCAGTCACATGTAATTTGTCTTCTGCAATTGCTTTCAATTCGGACCAGTCTAAAATTTTGTTGTTTGGTAAAGAGTTAAATTATGGGATTGTTTGGTTCAGGGTTAATGTAAAGTCCCTAGCATGAGTACCCACCAGCCTCCTCTCCCAGGGCTTCCTCCTCTTCCTCCCCTTCATCGTCAAACCTGAAGTAACCCAAAGGAGACACATGCGTGGAAGCACTGATCCTCGCAATCTGAGCTCGTAGATAGTTCCTTTCTGTACCAGGAAATGGTGGGTAGGAAACAACCTGTACATAAAAAGAAGTTCAACATGTAGTTGTCTTCTTTACCTCCTTAACTCTTTACCACACAAAGTCGAGTTTCATAGACCCTGAGAAAGAAGCCTTTTGAAAACACTGTGGGAAAATGAGAAAATGCTGGTAACCAGCATTTTCTCCTTTTCCCACAATGTTTTCTACCCCTCCACAAACAAATTTCAACTTCTGAGTCACATTTATGTTGTTTTCTGCAAATGCTTACAATTTGGACTACTCCAAAGTTTTGCCATGTGGTAAATAGTTAAACAAATCTGCAGTTGATGATTTTGAGAGAATCTTTAACTCTTTACCAAATGACAAAATTTTAGACTAGTCCAAATTCAAAGCATTTGTAGACAACAAAATAAATGTGACTCAAAAATTGGAATTTTGCAGCAGATAACTCTGAAAACACCTTTGTAAATTATTTATAGTTAACACAAATAAATAAGATTTTTGTTATTCATTCTCTTCTGTACAAAAAATATTTCCCAAGGTTAACAAAGTAGTGTAATGCACATATGATAAAACTGGGTTTAAGAAAATGACCTAGGGAGTGGAGCCAGTGAATATTAACCCTTTACCGCACAATGCCGCCTTTTGACGCCCCTGGGAAAGAAGCCTTTTGAAAACATTGTGGGAAAAGGAGAAAATGCTGGTAACCAACATTTTCTCCTTTTCCCACAATGTTTTCTACCCTATCAAAGAAAAGTTGCATCATTTGAGCCACATTGAAATTGTCGTCTGCAAATGCTTTCAATTTGGACATGGCTAAAATTTTGTCGCCTGGTAAAGGGTTAACAGAAGAGGGAGCCAAAAGTGGTGCACTGACATATCTGCAGTCCAATATGATTGAAACAGTGATTATAAAATTGCTGTTTTAAAATGTAATTAAGATTTAATACATTAATAAAATTAAAAACATTGAGACAAATTATTTCTCCCAATGTCAAAGTGATGTGAGAACAATTTGTCCCCAATATGATTAATTGATTGATTGATTGTATGATGTTTAATTTTCAACATTATTTCATTTCTATTCTGGCAGCCAGTAGACATATCCATGCTTTCCTGAAGCTTCTTTTACCAGCAGTTCACACAATATTCTACCCAAGCCACTGGCTGCTTTCACAAATAACCATCATCAAATGATGATCAATACAATATTTAAAGGACTGTCTGCAGGAAGTATTTCTTAAACAAAAATGAAGCATTTTACAAACATGATAGAAAAAAATCTTACTGGAGATTCAAGGTCACCGGTAAATAGTTTTCTAATTTTTCTGGCCACTTGTACTTGTGCTGGTGTAACATGAGGAAGCCTTGTCCATGTGAGACCTGCTGTAAATACATATAGAAGTCTGATATGCATCTACAGGCACACTTAACTCTTTACCAAACAACAAAATTTTAGACTGGTCCAAATTGAAAGCAACTGCAGACAACAAATCAAATGTGATTTAAAAATTGAAATTTGTTTTGGGAAAGGTAGAAAACATTGTGGGAAAAGGAGAAAATGATGGTTACCAGCATTTTCTCCTTTTCCCACAATATTTTCAAAAGGCTTCTTTCTCAGGGTCGTTAAAAGTCGGGATTGTATGGTAAAGAGTTAACCAGACAACACAACTTTAGATGTCCATATTCAAGCATTTGCAGCAACAAACTAACTCTAGCTCACATGATGGGATCTATATCTGATAGAAAACATTGTGGGAAAAGGGGCAAGAACCTGGTGACTAGCACTATCTGTTTTTCTCACAATTTTTTCACAAGCCCTCTTCCTCAAAACATGACATTGTTCGGCAACGAATTATCCCTTTGCAAGACAATAAGTTTTAGACTTGTCCAGATCAAAAGTTTATGCAAACCTAAATTTCTGCTGATGACAATTAATCATTTTACAAAAAAAATTCAAAAAAGTCTGCAGCAGACTTGTTTCAAGCAGGAAACAAATTTAGAATGTCTCAGCCAATCAGATTGCTAACATTTTAACTAATGAAATGGACAGTCATGGAATGTGGAATAAGGCAATTATTTGCTCTGGCAAAAGGGTTTTTTATGCATTCATAGTTCTTTATACCAAGCAACTGATCGCATACCTTATGGATCTATAAAATCCACAACCGGCTAAATCATGGGATAGAATGATCCTTTGACTTACAGAAAATATACAAATAACAGGAAGTATCAACCGAGGTCAGCCTCTGTGAGCTGTGCAAGCTGGCCTGAGTTGATACCTTTTGCAGATGCATTAAGCCCCCTTTTCACAGAGCATGGCTTTTTTTTTTTTTTTTTTCACTTTCAGAAACAGTCTGTTCCATTTAGTTAGTTGTCTACAGGTAAGCCAAAGGAATCCACAGACAATAAGACAGCAGAAGATAATCATGCTGGCACTTACGTTCATGTGTTACAAAGTAGACTTTTTTATTCAGGCCAGTACCAGCAGGCTCACATGGTATTTTGGGCGGAGGTTTGTACATTGGTTTTAAGTCTTCAGGTAAAATAATGTCTGCAAAATAAGGGAGAAAAAACTATGGCACTGATAGTATTTTTGAAAACAACTAGAATCTGGTGTAAAATTGGTGAAACAGCACATAATATTATGTATATCTAATTAAATGAAGAAACTGACTGGTTCCTTTATTTTCTTTTTTTTACCATTTTTCTCTGAATGGTTGCATTCTAAACTGTGAGTCAAAAGTCAAATGCTTGAGAACAGGCTTTAGTTTCAATTACATCCTATCTGACAGGGAAAAAGTACCATATACAGTGTACATGTTTTGTCAATTATAGTTTCATAAGAAAACTCTGTTGCAGAAGAAAAAAAATTTAACAAAACAAATTTAATATGGCTACAATGATGAGATTGTCTGTAAGAGTGCTGACAACACTAAAGGAAAAAATGCTGGTTACCTGCATATTTTCCTTTTCCTACCACATTTTCAAAAGGATTCTTTGTGTGGGTCCTTAAAACATGGGATGGCTTGGTAAAATATCAAATGAATTGAAGGACTTAACATGAATTGTATAGTTATGAAGAGTTTTAAAGACAGCTTACCATCAAACAGAGTACTATCTTCATCCTGTAAAGATGTATAAAGTTAGCTTTATTTAGGAAATAATCAGGGATCTCTGCATATCATTATCAAAGAAATTAGAGAGTCCATCACCCTATCTGTAATCATGTGATTTTCAGATAGATATTTAGACAAGAGAGGGTTTTTTTCTTAACCCTCAAAGCCCTGGAACTGACTTAAGTTGGTTTTGTGGACAGTGTAGATTAAGATCGAACTGCATAGAATATGCAGTCTGATCTTATATCTACACTGTCTACTACTAGGTCACTAATTCCAATGGAAAGAACTTGAAATAGCAACATTTAGTTCAGTTTTTTCTTAATTAAAAAGATCCAAACCATAAATTCTGTACTGCAAGGGTTAAATATTCTGGGAACATTCTTAGAGAAGGAATTTTCTGTAGCAAGCAATTATTCCCTATGCTACACAGTTTGTTGAAAAACTCTCTAAGTCAAAAAGGAATTTCATAGGATGGATTTTTGAGATCACTTTATCAAAGATACAAGATCTAAACCAAACACACTCTGTCTTGGACAAATTCTTGATAAAATGACTGGTATAACCCTTTATCACACAATGCCACCTTTTGAAGACCTTGAAGAAGAAGGCTTTTGAAAACATTGTTGGAAAAGGAGAAAATGTTGGCAACCAGCATTTTCTCCTTTTCCCACAGTGTTTTCTATCATTCAAAGCACAATATTCAATTTTTGAGTCATATTTATTTTGTCACCTGCAAATGCTTTCAATTTGGAAATGTCTAAAACACTGCTGTGTGGTAAAGGGTTACAGGTCAATCACTTGACTGATATTACAGTTGACCCTTTACCACACAACCCCGACTTTAAACGACCCTGAGAAAGATGGCTTTTAAAAGCATTGTGGAAAAAGGAGAAAATGCTGGGTACCAGCTTCTTCTCCTCTTCCTACAATGTTTTTTGCCATTTCAAGGACAAATGCCTTCATTTAAGCTAGATTTAACTTTTCGTCTGCAAATGCTTTCAATATGATAAAGCCAAAAATTTGTTTGTATAGTAAAGAGTTAAAAAATTTATGCCCATTATTTTGTTGAGTTGAGTCTGAAACATTGTGCCAACTTAGCAGTTGAGAATGTTAACAACGTCTGTTAATGTTACAGAAATGCAACTCAAATAATGACCTCAACTTCATTCAGAAACTGAGTGTGTAAGCAGATTTGAGCAAAACATGAGACTTTAGTTTTTTTTATGAAAATGAGCCCTTATTGGTGGAGATATTATCTCTCAGCCAATCAGATGCCAAGTCTATGAAATTAGAAATCAAATTGAATTTTGAATGACTTGTGAAATTGAGCATTGATGTTTTCCAATCATGTCTCAAATTCCTTTTTACCACACAATCCCGAGTTTCAACAACCCTGAAAGAGAAGGCTTATGAAAACACTGTGGAAAAAGGAGAAAATGCTGGTAGCCAGCATTTTCTCTTTTTTTTTCCACAATGTTTTCTGTTCTTTTAAAGACAGAAATCACTGTCTGAGCTGCATCTAGTTTGCGGTCTGCAAAAGCTTTCAGTTTAATTGAGTCAAATATTTGATTTTTTTGTTGAGAATTAACTCTTAAGCTGCTGAACGCAACTTACTGACCTTTTTTGGACAGTGTAGATCAAGATCAAACTGCAGAGGACATGCAGTCTGATCTTGCATCTACACTGTCCAATCCTGAGATATTTTTGTCTAAAAAATAAGTTTGAAATAATAATATTCAGGTTTTTACTATCAGTTTGAATTTTTTTTAAACTAAATAACATTATTCAGTTTTTTGCTATTGATCTGAGAGTTTTTTTTTTTTAACTATTTAGCAGAACAAGGGTTAAAAAAGAAAATGTACCTCAAATTCCTGATTCAGATCAACATCCCCATTGTCCTGGGATTTACTCATCATGCCATGTACCCCTTCTATCATATCTACATCATCTTCTAGATCATGCTCGCTGAGGTCTGTCTCCGCAACATAGTAATTCTTTTGTGTCCCCAAAATTTTACCCCAAAATCTTATGTGCTAGAATTTGAAAGCAAAGGAAAGAAAGAACTGAGAGGGCGCACCACTAAATTTTACCTCAAACTTGCAAGTGCCAGTATATAAAAATCAATCCAATTTATTTAAAGAATGCCAAGGAAAATTCAAGTTACTAATACAGATATTGATAGTACTGAGCAAGAATGCACAAAACATAAAATCTAGCTCTGAATTTAACTCTACCAAACAACAAAATTTTAGACCAGTCAAAATTGAAAGCGTTTGCAGACAACAAAATAAATGTGACTCAAAAATTGAAACTTGTTTTGGGAGAGGTAGAAAACGTTGTGGGAAAAGGTGAAAATGCTGGTTACCAGCATTTTCTCCTTTTCGCACAATGTTTTTAAAAGGTTTATTTCTCACGGTCAAATTGGGATTGTGTGGTAAAGGTTAACCCTTTCCCAAACAAGCCCTGGTTTTCACGTGTCTGCAGTACAAGTCTTTTGAAAACACGTAACGAGCAATTTCTCCTTTTCCCACAGTGTTTTCTACCCTTTTTGAGACCTTTCTGCCCTTTTCATCAAATTTAAAATTGTCGTCTGCAAACTCTTTCAATTTGGACCAGTCCAAAATTTGTTGTTTGGGAAAGGGTTAAAGCACTGGACATTTTGTGAGAAATATAAAAAGTGTCTAGAAATTGCAGTATCTGGTTCTGACAAAAACAGACATTTCATTTGTTCGATACATCAATATTAAACACAAATTTTAGGAGCTGTTGAATAAGTTCTTGCCAGCCTACAAACTTAGTTAACTCTTTACCACACAATCCCGACTTTTAAGTCAGGATTGAGGAGGAAGCCTTTTGAAAACATTGTGGGAAAAGGAGAAAATGCTGGTAACCAGCATTTTCTCATTTTCCCACAATGTTTTCTACTTTACCCAAAACAAATTTCAATTTTTGAGTCATATTTATTTTGCCGTCTGCAAAAGCTTTCAATTTGGACTAGTCTAAATTTTTTGCATTTGGTAAAGAGTTAAACACAAATTTTAGGAGCTGTTGAATAAGTATTTGCCAGCCTACAAACTTAGTTAATGGATGGTATCAAGAATAATACATCTGAGCCATGCTCTGGCAAAAGGGATTTAATGCAACTCCGTGTTGCATTTTATCAAGCGGGTCATCTCATAATCATGGATAAGAACATAAGATCCACTATGTCTCACAACCCACTGAATCGTAAGGTAGACTGGTCCTTTGACATGCAGAAAATTGACCCATAGCAAAAAGTTTCACCCCATGTCAGCCTGGGTAGACAGCACAGGTTTGACATGAGTGGATACTTTTTGCAGATGCATTAGACCGCCTTTTCACAGACGGATTGGCTGGTTTACATGTGAAAAAAAATTGTGGCAGCAGGAGATATTGCTTGTACTGAGCACTATCCCCTTTTGTCTCAATTCTTTCAAAACATGGTATGCTAGCAGATGATAAAGGTTGTCTGTAGGGGGTAATGAATTAAGTCTTTTACCAAACAACAAAGCTTTTTACTTTTCTAAATTGAAGGCAATTATTGCAGATGACAAATTAGACATGGTTTGAACAGAATTATTTGTCTTGAATAGGGTAGAAAACATTGTGGGAAATGGAGAAAATGTTAGTGACCAGCATTTTCTCCTTTTCACACAATGTTTTCAAAAGCCTTCCTTTTCAAGGTTGTTAAAACTTGCGATTTAGTGGGTAAGGGGTTAAACACAGACCTGAATTGTTGGGTAAGCGTTCACAAGATCGCCCAAGGAAAGTGAGATCCGGACAAACTCCTCTCTTGGCAGACCAACACCAGCTTGTTCAAAATACATTGCTTGTCTCATTATATCTGGTACCCCTTGGAATTTTTGTTCTTCTGTGGCATCATTTGAAATCTCTAGCGATTGTGATTCTGCCAGCTTCTTTGACTTCTAAAAGTGAAAAACATGAGGCATGCTCTGTTAAAACAGGGTTTTATGCATCTGCAAAAAGTATCGACTCATGTCAGCCTGCATCGTTTTGTCGCTTCCTAAAAACTTAACTCTTTAACCCTTTACCAAACGACAAAATTTTAGACTGGCCCAAATTCAAAGCATTTGCACATGATAATTTAAATCTGGCTCAAAAATTGACATTTTTTTTGGGTAGGGCAGAAAACATTGTGGGAAAGGAGAAAATGCTGGTTACCAATGTTAACATGGTTTCAGGGTCATTAGAACTCCAGATTGTATGGTACAGCATTAACTCTTTACCACACAATCCTGACTTTTAACACCCCTGAGAAAGAAGCCTTCTGAAAACATTGTGGGAAAAGGAAAAAATGCTGGTAACCAACATTTTCTCTTTTTCCATCAATGTTTTGTACCCTATCAAACAAAAATCACATCATTTGAACCACATTGAAATTGTTGTCTGCAAATGCTTTCAATTTGGACTGGTATAAATTTTTGTTGTGTGGTAAAGGGTTAACACATGGAAAAGATCTGAAATAAACTGGAATATTTCATTCTAAAGATCTGAGCAAAATCTTGATATTATAACCCTTGAAGAAATATATCAAAGTTATCAAAATATTTAATATGCAATTAATGTTAACTGACCAACACAGGGACAAATGATGCAAGTTTCCTAATGAAACATCACAGTGGTTCTGAGTGTGCCTAGATTATCTGTATAGACAGGCTTATCTGAAGACAGAACAAACATAACTTTTTACAACCCTGTGAAAAGCAGCTGTCAAAACCACTGCAGGAAAAGGAGTGATAGTTTGTCAACAGGATTCTCAAGAACTCTGAACAAAGACTGCAACTAAAGACTTTGGCACATTGAAAACTTGAAGATAGAAAAAGAGATGAAAGTACCTCCAAGAGGTTCCACTGGGCACCAGCTAGGGTTTCTGTATGTGTTTGTGGCACTTGAGGCCTGAGTAAAACCCTGGGTATATGTATCCTCTCCATTTTCATAAATTTACTGATATGTTCCAGTAATGTCATTGTGTCATCCTGCTTCTTGTCCAAAATGTCTGCTATCAGCTTAGACATGTGCTCATAACTGAAAAAAATATATGCAAAATATTATATGCCCATAGCTGGTTGAAGGGTATCAGAATGCTCAGAACTAAATACAAAATAGGGAATAAATGACCATAACTGTATTAAAGATGTATGAAAATTTTGATAATTATGCCGATTACAGAGGGAGAGGAGAAAGAAGAAGAGTTATAAAATATGTTCGTAAATGACTACATATATTAGAGTTAAATAAACATATGCTCGTAAATGTACAAAATAAATGTAAAATTGGCTCATGAATTCATTTCAAAGGGTTATGAGTGAAATTGCCCAAAACTAACTGAAAATTTACTGGTGCAAATATTCGCTTAAATAAACAAGAGTTGCAAGACGTGTTCTGTGTAAAAGAAGATATAAGATATGCTCTAAAATTAATAAAAGAAAAGTACATGCTCTTTGCTGAAAGAAGAGCTTTCAAATAGGCCTCTGACTTGAGAAAGAGGCATAAATCAATTTTGAATTTCAGTCTAAAACCTTATCCTCTGACAAAAAAATAAAGTAACCCTGTACTAAACAAAAATTTGGACTCAACTGATTTGAAAGCATTTGCAGACTACAAATTAAATGTAGCTTAACCCTTTACCAAACAATCCCGAGTTTTAATGACCCTGAATGAGAAGACATTTGAAAAACATTGTGGAAAAAGGAGAAAATGCTAGTAACAGCATTTTCTCCTTTTCCCACAGTGTTTCTGCCCTATCAAAGACAGAAATCATCATTTTAGCAACAAGTAATTTGCCATCTGCAAATGCTTTAAACTTTGGTCACCAGCATTTTCTCCTTTTCCCACAATGTTTTCAAAAGCCTCTTTCCTCAAAGTCAGTAAAAATCAGGATTGTGCAGTTCAGGGTTAAAATGGCAGACTCACAGGCTTGGTTCATCAGGATCATTTGTTGTCATAAGAAACATCTTAGCATTTAGAACTTCTCGCTCCTCCTGTGATATCCCAGGGGTTGAGCCCTCCTCAGACCCACTCAAACTTCCCAGGGATCTTGACGGTAAATCTCGTCTCCCACGGACAGATTGCTTCTCTCCCCCTGTCATTGTTCTTGAAAAACTTTAACTGTACATAAATTTTCAATGTAAATTTTTTTTTGTGGCTAACAAAAAACTGATAATTTTTTTTTCCAAATCATCTTTTTTTTCTCTCATATCATTACCTAGTTCTAGTTTTACAAATACTAAATGCTTAAAACCCTTTACCACACAATGACTTTTAAAACAATGTGGGAAAAGGAGAAAATCTGGTAACCAGCATTCCCCCTTTTCCCACAATGTTGTCTACCCTATCAAAGACAACTTGCAGAATTTATGTCACTTTTAATTTGGCATCTTCATATGCTTTGGGGTTGGACAGGTCTAAAATTTTGACATGTGGTAAAGGACAGACAGAAACAGACAGACTTCTAATCTATTGCATTAGATTACTTAGACAAATAAAAGAAGGAAACACAACTTTTGCAAACACTGTGGACCAAGATAACATTGCACAAGCTTTGCTGACCTGAGAACTACTCTTTCCACTATTCTTTTTTAAACTTGAATATTCTGACCTAAACAGCCTTGAATTTGTAAAACTGCCCTTTTCATTACAAAAAAAAAATGCATTAATTTTATTTGAAAATAAGTGCTTTAACTCTTCACCAAAAGACAAAATTTTTGATTTGACCAAATTGAAAGTATTTGCAGACGACAAATTAAATGTTGCTTAAATTGTAATTTCTGTATTTGATGGGTAAAAAATATTATGGGAAAAGGAGAAAATGCTGGTTACCAGCATTTTCTCCTTTTCCCACAATGTTTTCAAAAGCCTTCTCTTTCACGGTCATTAAAACTCTGAACTGTGTGGTAAAGAGTTAAGGATTAACTCACAATCTTCTAAAAACAAAACTGAAACATTATAAAAAGTGTTAAAAGAATACAGGTCAAAACACTGTGGTGAAAGAGCAATTCCCTGTTAACTCTTTACCTCACAATCCCGAGTTCTAACGATCCTGAGGAAGAAAGGCTTTAGAAAACATTGTGGGAAAAGGAGAAAATGCTGGTAACCAGCATTTTCATATTTTCTCCTTTTTCCACAATGTTTTCTACCCTTCCAATGACAACTTCCACCATTTGAGCAACATTTAAATTGTCGTCTGCAAATCGGCTTTGGATCTGGAACAGTCCAAAATTCTGTCCTCTGGTAAAGCAATTTCTTCTTTTGCTATACTGTTCTAAAACAATGCCTGAACAATGAATAAACTCAGAGACTTGCCTTTTGGAAATACACTCCTTTGAACTCACTAACTGTAAGTCTATCTTTTCTATAGGGCCTACTCCAAAAAATGTCCTACGAAACATTAGTAACGTAATCAATGCAGAAACAGACGATAATATGGACGCGGCATGCAGAAACCCGTCTTATTTAACACTTTACCACAAACCCCTGGGTTTCAAAGTCCACGAAGAGGAAGGCTTTTGAGGATAATGTTGGAAAAGGAGAAATCGCTGGTAACTACGATTTTCTCCTTTTTCTATTATTTATTTTATCCTTTCAAAGGCAAATTCCGACATTTTAGCCACAATGAATTTATCGTCGGCAAATGCTTTCAAAGTGGGCAGGTCTAAAATTGTACAGTATTTTCAAAAGCTTTCTTTTTCAGGGTCGTCAAAACACGGGACTATTTGGTTGAGAGTTAATTTAGTATTTGCCTTAACAAACTTTTAACAAAATCCTCATTAAATATGGACAATTACCATGAATTGGGTGTTGAATCCTTCATATACATGTAAACAAATTATGACAACGGCGAAATTTAATCTCGATTTTTCAAAAGTAACCTATGCTGAACAAGAAGCTAAAAGTCGTCTGTAACATATTGTCGGGTAAAGTCCGACAATTTCAAGCAGAAGTTCGTTGTCTTCTAATTATTAGGACTGCAAGCCCTGCCTGTGGCGCGGACTTCAGTTTCTAATAGCCTCGTAGCAAAAGTATGGTAACGACTACATTCTCTGCTTGAAATTCGTTCGATATTGCGCTCTCTTCGACGATCAGAAGAAAGGAAAAAGATAAATGAAAGATTAATGAAGAAGGCAATCATTAAACAAACTGCTAGATAAATCGGCCATAGAAATTCTCAATCACGGATACTGTTTTTGAAAATCGATACTCATTGATTTCAATCGATAACCTGCATCAAAATTTCTTTTTCGGGTCGTAGTCGGCGGTGCAATCTGGCTTGTGTAAACATTCCGATTGCAGCTAGGATCTTAAATATGGCATTCGCAGTTGCAAGAAATATAAAAACAGTTTCTAGATTCTAATTTACCAATAGATGTGAACAAAATGTTGTTTCATTGAGTTAACCCTTTGCTAAACCATAAAATTCTACAGTAAACAATGATAATGATTCAAAATGATAGCATCTGCAGACGACAAATTACAGTTGTTGATGCGGACAAAGTACATCAAAATCCGTCTACAGTTCCAAACCATTACGGGCCTCTAGAGTCCCTGAAAACGTATGTACTAATTTTGGAACCAAATACCGTCCTATATTTTGTGACATGTCACCGCCAAAACAGTCTCAAAAAGGCATCACTAGATTTTTCTTCGGCAGACATATGTAAGTTTTCTCTTCTGCGATTGAAATTTGAAAATAACGAAAACTTTGAAAAAAAAAAAACCCTTAAAAGTAATTTCTATTACCTACTGAGCCTTTTCTTCAACTTCAAAGCTACCATATAGATTCATTATTAAACCGTTGTTCAATAACGAGTTTATCATGAATTTCCCTTCCGTGTTAGTATCTAAAGAACCACTTGGGAATGGAATGTTTGATGTTGTCTTTGATGTTCCATTATTAATAAGGATCTCGCACAACGAGAAATTAAGGCATACCAGGTCCTTCGCCAGTGGTTTCGTCGGGCTACTAAATACGTTCACCAAGAAAGCATCCAAATATCATACGGGACTTTCACCTTCCACTTTTCTTTTGACCCATGGAGAGTGAAATGAACGAGAAAGTTGCGTTCAGTTTCCTCAGGTTATGAACTTGTTCAGGCAGGGATCGTATCCATGTAGTCAGTATACGAGCCCTGCATTGTAAGATGTCTTTGACCATTATTTCAGCATTTTTATTAACATGCATGGTGGTGACAGAAATATACCCAAACTGCAGGTTCTATCAGCTAGTGAAGTGAATTGCCTCAAGAAAAGAAAACTGGTCCTATGTAGCATTTAATAGCCGGGAGATTTACTTTCGTGCCACACTACTTGAAGTTTGTTGGTTTAATCAGAATTGGATCTAGTGACAGAAACATAAAGGGAAGAAAGAAAACCTTGGACGTGCACAGGATGTTTTACTTTTGTGACGAAAACATCGAAGTACTTGATTCAGTGCATGTATTAAAAGAGATGGATGTTGACTTCCATGTTTGCACCTCAAAAGATATCCCGTATACCCCGTGTCAGTGTGCGAATGTCTCTGTACGAAATACGAATACTTTGATGAAGTCTGTTCCTGTTTAAACTTTGATGTTCCCACGATAGTTAACCATCCCGCGCACGTTTGTTTCTGTATATACTTTGTTGTTCCCACTATATAGATGCAAGTTACATTTTACTGTGCACCTTTGTCTGTATTCCCACTTTGATGCTTCCACCGTGAAAGATATAATATCATGCACATGTCTATTCCTATTAGTGTATTTTGATGCTTCCAAGGGGTAAGGTTTTTATCTTGCGCAAACCTGAGTCTGTTTCTCCCTGGTGTTGCCGCCACCTGAGTAATGTGTCCTGTTCACGTCTGTCCTTATACTTTGATGTTTCCACCGCCGAGGTTATATATCCTGTGCAAGTCTCTGATCACACTGGTGTTTCCACCACATAAGTTACATGTATATATCATGTGCACATCTGTTACCGTTTATAAATTGATGTTTTTTATGTTAGTAATATTTCGATTGCATGTTCGTCTCTGTTTCCACTTGTATGTTTTCACCGTGATAGGTGTATACGACTATACATGTCTATCTCTATTTACACTTAAGCATTTCCACACTGTAATGTATGAATTTTTATATTGTGCATGTCTGTATCTATTTACAAACTGTTTCCATGTTGTAAGTTATGTACATTGTGCATGTCAGCCTGTTTTTACACTTTGATGTTTCCATGCTGGCTGTAAATTATTTACGAGTATATACATGTATGTTGTATAAAGTTATTGTGCATTTTTCTATCTCTATTTACACATCAAAGTTTTCACATAGTAAGTTACGTACATGTAGATTTTTGCATGTCTGTCTCTGTTTTTACTTTAGCATTCCCAAGTTGTAAGTTTTGTATGTTGTGCAAGCCCCTTTGTGTACGCTTTGATGTATCCTCATCATAAGTTATGTATATGCCTCATGTTGTTTCCTGTTTATACTTAAATGTTTCCATGTTGTAATATTTGTATCTTGTGCAAGTCTGCTGTTTACATTTTGATTGTTCCTTAAGATATGTCATTTACTCTATTCACGTCTTTTTCTGTTTACTTTTCGATGTTTTACACCACATACGTATATACACCTTGAGTGTGTCTGTTTCTGTTCAAACAAACAACAAAAAGCAGACCAAAAAAAGCATTTGTAGACAACAAAATAAATTTGGCTCAAATGATGGGATGTGTCTTTGGCAGGATAGAAACGATATGGGAATAGGAAAAAATGCTGGTTACCACAATTTTCTCCTTTACCTGCAGTGTTTTCAAAAGCCTTCTTTCCTGGAGTTGATAAAACTCGGGATTATTTGATAAGGATTTCAACCTTGTTTCCATTAGGTAAGTTCATATGTGCTCATTTGTCTCTGTTTACACCTTGATGTACATCTTAACCCTTAAGCTGCTAAGCACGACTCACTGACCTTTTGCGGACAGTGTAGATTAGGATCGGACTGCACAGTTTGTTTGTTTGTATTGGAGTTAAACACTATTTTAACAGCTCAGGTCATATCATGGCGGTCAGTGACGCACCCATGTATTTCCTGGCTTTCTCACACCAGTACTGACACAACTTTCTTTCCAAAGCCACTGACTACTTTCCTCACATGCATCAGAGGTGAGAGGCGAAAAATTGCCGGTAAGAAAGTTTGCTTCAACCGGGTATCGAACTCGCAACCACAGGGTCACGAGTCAGATGCGCTAACCACTGAGCTACCCGGATGGGCGGGACTGCACAGAACATGCAATCTGATCTTGGATCTACAATGTCCGGTAAGGAGATATTTTTCTCAAAAAAATAAGTTTAAAATAACATTATTCGGGATTTTACCATCGTCTTGTTTACTATTTAGCAGGATAAGGGTTTAAATACGTCCAATTCTCTCGACTCAAACATAAGTTAGATGATCAGAGAATTGAAGTACAGACATCCAGATTTTTTTCTAAACTCATTTCATTGCAGCAGACGACTAAAAAACATCTTGGTGAATACCTTTCACTCAAGAAATTCCACTCTTTTTTCAGGTCTTAAAGTAGATATCCACTGCTATTGAAATTGGCTTTGGTCATCGGCTAGCATCAGATAGCAGATGGTGTAGATAAAAAATCAGACTGCACGCTCTGTGCAGTCTGATCTTGATCTTCACCATCCACAAAAGCTACTTAAGTTGTCATGGGTAGAGAAAGAGATAACGACAAGTTAACACATAAATTCATGTGCATACATTATTGCCAAAGGGGATATTGTCCATTATAAGAACAAAATGTCACTGTTTTCGAAAGTAGTATGCTGCAAGACTGAACATGTGGTATGATGCGAAACAAAGGTGTCCCTGAATAAAGTTGCAGATGTTCCTGATGTCAAAGATATTCCCAGTCTAGGAGGGTAACAGGATAAGATAAAAGCATATCAGAAAAGCTTTGAAAATATACCTGCAACAAGATTTGTTCCTCTTTCAATACTGAACATGGCTTGAACTTTCTTGATGTGGATAAGTAGCCACTGGCTTGGTAAGAGTGTTTTGCATAGCACTGGTTTATCCTTTACCACACAATCCTGAGTATTAACAACCCTGAGAAATAAGCCTTTCAGAGCATTGTGGGAATAGGAGAAAATGCTGGTTACCAGCATTTTCTCTTTTTTCTACATCTTTTTCTACTTAATTCAGAAGGCAAGCTTTATCATTTAGCCACCCTTTATTTGTCATCTGGAAATGCTTTGAATTTGGACAAGTCTAAAACTTTGTTGTGTGTTAAAGAGTTTAAAACTCTAGGAGAGCACATGCACTGGCTGCTGTGATATAACTTACATGTAATACTGAAATACCCAACACTGAAAACACCAACACACAAATCCAGCAGATGTGAATCATAATTCATAAGGTATTATGCAAACGTGACAACAGTGGTATTTGTTCACCAATACTTGCTCACTGAAAACATAAACAGAGGCCATAAGTTGTGACTATACTAGTAGTTGGTATTTTACATTGCGAGCAGTGTACCCGATACGCCCACCTGGTTAGCTCAGTGGTTAGTGTATCTTACTCATGACCTAGTGGTTGCGAGTTCTATACACGATTGATGCAAACTCTCTTTCCAGCGATATTTCAGCTCTCACCACTGGAAAGAAAGTTGTGTCAGTACTAGTGTGAGAAAGCCAGGAAACGTGTAGGTGCACTGACCGTCATGATATGACCTAAGCTGTTAAAACGGCGTTAGATACCAATACAATCAATCAAAACCTGACACTGTGTTACAATCGTCAGGTTTTAGGACTGTCAATAGAGTAATTCCAGTTTGATTGATCTATTGACGCAGGTGATGGGAATATTATCGAATTATTGTTTTTATGTCTTCAGGTGTTATAAAAATGTTATTTACAGTTGAAACTACTAATTTCATATTACCAAAGTGTTTGCCTTGATATAGCCCTGTTTATTCATGAATTTTGACAAAAATTGTCATTTTTCAGTTTTTCTCTAACAGTCTATGTCTGCTTCATCCATCTCTGACAATAGTGTCCATGGCCCAGGTAGCTTCTAGATAGTTCTCTAGCCTTCATTAATGTTAGTAATATAGCCAAGCCTTTACCATACAATCCCATATTTTAATGACCCGAAGTAGAAAGGCTTTGGAAAACATTGTGAGAAAAGGAGAAAATGCAGGGAACCAGCATTGTCTCCTTTTCCCAAAATATTTTCTACCCTATCAGAGAACCAAAGATCATTTGTAAAATTTTTCGAGATAGTATCCAGCAGTTACAATACTTTCATGTTAGAAGAATGAAAGTTTTGCTGTTTGGGGAGAGGTTAACTCTTTACCACATAACAACTTGAAACTTGTCCAAATTCAAAGCATTTGCAGATGATTAATTGAGGATGGCTCAAATGATGGAACTTGCCCTTAAATGTGCAGAAAATATAGTGAGAAGAGGAGAAAATGCTTTTACCAGCATTTTTTGCTATTCACACAATGTCTTCTTAGGCTTTCTTTCTCAAGGTCATTAAAACTCGGGGCTGTATGGTAAATGGTTAAGTTAACAAGGTAAACATGTTGCTGTCAACTCTCTGATCCTCACTTTGTATGGATTTAACTCATCATCACATCTAGACAACTATTTTGTGTCTTACAGAAGACCACTTTTAAAAACATTATGGAAAAGATAGAAGTTGCTGGATGAGTTACAAGAATAAACATGTATTCAATAAAAAAAAAAAGAAAAAAGCATTTCAACAATGTAGAACATTTTAATATAATTCACAAATTTATATACATTCTAGTATCACAATGTTTTGTACAAAAAATGAAATCTTAAAAGCTTCATTCCCTCAGCACTTTTAAAACAATTTCCTTTCATATTACACACTGCTCAAATTAACCCTTAACTCTCTAAGGAACAATAAAGTTTTAGACTGGATCAAGTTGAAACGATTTGCAGACAGCAAAGGAAATGTGGCTCAAATTGTGTAATTTCTTTTTGATAGGGTATAGAACATTGTCAGAAAGGGAGAAAATGCTGGTTACCAGAATTTTCCCCCTTGCCCACAATGTTTCAAAAGCCATCTTCCTAAGGGTCATTTATACACAGGGTTGTTTCTCCAGAGCCAATAGTAAAGAATTATATTTTCAAAGCTATTTTCACCAAAACAAACATCACTGTATTGGACTGTGTACATCAAGTATCAGCAAAAGCACAATGAGTCGTGTTTAGCAGCCAAAGGGTTAACATTGGTAGACTGAATAGTATTTTACACCAGTTTCAACATCACATCTGTCATGTCATGCTGACAGTTCACTTATTCATGTCTGTAATAGATTTCAACAGGATTAGGCTTAACTCTTGGCCAAACCAAATTGAAAGCTTTGGCATACGACAAAATTGTGACTCAAAAAAAGAAAAACACCTTTGAAAGGTTAGAAAACATGGTGGGAAAAGGAGAAAATGCATTTTTCTTTTTCCCACAAATTTTTAAAAGCCCTTTTCCTTAGGGTTGTTAAAAGTTGGGATTGTGTGGTAAATGGTTAAGATAAAAAGTCTTAGACAAGGACACTCACTCCCACACTCGAAATAAAAGCCCAGAGCCTACACTGAGGATGAAACCTAGGGTCTCCAAACCCCTCACCTCCACTACTGAGCAAAGCAGGACCACATCACCACTTAAGGCCAAAAAACTTAAATGTTTTTTTGAGATAGTCCACGAAATAACGTCTGTGAGTCGAAGGTATCAGCACTGATCTGTGTCCATATTCAACAACAATTCTTAGTATTGTCCTGATCTTAAATTCAAAGACAAGCTATCTAACTGACCGAGGCAAAACAGCATGGCCAATCAGATAGCTAGCCACCAAATTTACTATTAACACTTATTTCAGAATACTGGCTGATATAGCCCCAGACCATTGATGTGTGATCATAAATAAAACAAAATGAACAATATTCCTGATGGTTGGTGGTCACATTGATAAATAAAACAAGTAGACTGTGTCTCTGTTACTGTCAACTAGCCAGACTGGGTCCTGGTTCATTGTTTCCCCCACTTTCTGTGCTATCTATAAAACAAAAGGCCTATGATACCCTTACATGCTCTACTGGCCATGACCCAGAGTAGAATTTAAACTTGACAACAAAATTTGAGACTCACCGATGTTGAAAGCATTTGTGGACAATGAATTAGATAATTATGGCTAAAACAGTAAGATTTTTTTCTTTGGAAGAGTATAACATAATAGGAAAAAGGAAAATGCTGCTGTACATTTTATCCTTTTTTCCACAATGTTCTTCTGGATTGAACAATACTTGGTTGTTTGTGTTACGGGAGATCACTCCTTCCTTACAGCATAGCTTCTTCCCTTATAAAATCAATACCTGACAACTGCATTAGGGAGAATTCTCTTTAGCTCGGGGGTTAGTGTATTGGTCTTTTAAATCTCAATAAACAAGGATATTTGCCGCACAGGTTCGAATCTCAGCCGGCACAGTTTGTATTTGAGCTATGCATATGTTGCGGACTTTCATGTTCGTAACATGGGGGCTCATCCGGGATTGGCCATTGAGCCATTTGTTGTCCGTTATTGGCTTTTCTGCCTTTGTGCCATTTGTTGTCTAAATAATAGACTTACTGCCTTAATAAGGCTTTCTGTCATCAAAATGATGACTTCTCTTAAGAGGGGGTGTGTTACAGGAGATCACTCCTCCCTTACAGCATTGCTTCTTTGTGTATAAAATCAATACCTGACAACTGCGTAAAGGAGAATTCTCTTTAGCTCAGGGGTAAGTGTATTGGTCTTTTTAAACCTCAATAAACGAGGATATTTGCCGCATGGGTTCGAATCCCAGCTGGGGCGGTTTGTAATTAAGCTATGCATTTGTTGCGAATTTTCATGTTTGTAAGATGGGGGCTCGTCCGTCATTGGGCATTGAGCCATTTGTTGCCCGTTATTGGCCTTTGAGCCATTTGTTGTCTAATTAATAGATTTCCTGTCTAATAAGGCTTTCCGTCATCAAAAATGATGACTTCTCTTAAGAGGGGGTGTGCTATGGGAGATCACTCCTTCCTTACTGCATGGCTTCTTCCCCTATAAAATCAATACCTGACAACTGCGTTGGGGAAAATTCTCTTTAGCTCAGGGGTTAGTGTATTGGTCTTTTAAACATCAAAGTCTATGTTTTTCTAAAATTTGAACAAGTGACCTACTTTTAAACCCAGTGTGACCCATAATCAAACTGATCAAAGATATTTAGACAAGCAACCTAAGTTTTGTGTAAGCTGGACTGAAAACATGGTCACACAAGTCTACTCTGAGACCCAATATGACCAATCTCAAGACTATCTAAGATATCTAAGACATATCAAGACATTAATTCTGACAAATTTTCCTAATTGACTAAAACCGTTATGGTATTATAAACACTTGCCCCTCTGACTTTCTTTTTTGAACAAAGGTCAACCATTTTCGAACTCATGTCAGAATTATCAAGATAAGCATTCCAACCAAGTTTCATTAAAATTTTATTAAAAACATAGCCTCTGGTAATTCTCATAAAATTCGACATGGTGACCTTTATGACCAAAGGTGACTTGTTTTTATATTTTAATCCCAGATAGTAAAAAGAGTCTAGATAAATATTTTAACCAATTTCTATGTAAAATGAAACTAAAAATTGGCTTCTAGAGTATTAACAGGATTTTGTAAGATTTGATCTAGTGCCCTTCTGTTGGACAGGGGATTTCCTATGTTGAGCTTTGTGCGAGATACATGTTATAACAAGATAAACATTCTGACCGTGAACATTGGACAATGTTCACAGTCAGAATGTTTGTTTTGTTATTACATGTAGCCTCAGGATTGCATACAATGTAAACTTGTATAAAGATGTAAATGTGAAATTTATATGTATGATGTTTCTAAGCCATTTTCAACATTATTTAAGTTAGATTGCAGCCATCAGTGCACCTCACCAGTGCACCTTCAGTATTTATGTTCTACTGGAGTTTCTTCTATCAGTACTTGGTACAATACTCTTCCAATGCCACTGGCTGCTTTCATGGACCATTCAAATGATCTTAATAGGCCCCATTTGTTCCGCAAGACTTCTCTGAATATTTCTTACCATGATCAATACCTCCATCACCACGGAAACACTTTTTCTTGTGTCCATGACAGTGCCCTGTACAATCATCTTCATCCTCAGAGGAAGATTCACCAAACATTCTAGGTTTCTCATAGATACAACAACCTGATAAATACAGAATAACTCATTAACTCCTACTGGTGACTACAGTTCCCTACCACATGACAAAATTTTAGCCTGAAACAGTTGCAAACGGCAAATTAAATGTGGCTCCAATGATGGAAAGTGTCTTTGATAGCTGAATCACATCGTGGGAAAAGGAGAAAATACTGATCAACATATTCTATGCACTCTGATCTTGATCTCCACTGTCTACAAAAAGCAGTCAGATTTTAAGCTTCATCATCTACACAAACAATCTAAAATGTTCGAAACACTTTAGGAATTAATTCTTTACCAAAAGACAAAAATTTAGAATGGTCCAAATTGAAAGCATTTGCAGACAACAATTTAAATGCAGTTCAAATGATGGACTTTGACTTTAATTGGATGTTAGACATTGTGGGAAAAGAAGAAAATGCTGGTTACCAGCATTTTCTCTTTTGCCCACAATTTTTTCAAAAGGCTTCTCCTTCAGTATTGTTAAAACTCAGGATTGTGTGGTAAAGGGTTAATTCCAAGAGCACCACATCAATGCAATGGATATTTCCAGTCGTGTCAAAAAAACCCAAATATTGCATTTTCAAAGTTGTCTCAAAACATGCCTTAAAATAGCAGACCGTGCAGATCTAAGATCAGACTATAATTATGTTCTATGCAATCTGATCTTGATCTATTGTCCACAAAAGCAATTATAATTGGAAAAGGCACGCTAAAGGTTGAAACACTTGTGCTTCTTTTAACAGTTTTTGGTAGATCGGAAAAAATGTACCTAAAGCACTGGGCTATGTGAAAACATCATCTATAAAAAGCTGTGTTGCAGTCTTACAGCCTTTTACTAATTCTTTCCTGAAAAAAAAAATGTATAGATGAAATGTTCTTACATTTAGATTTCTTCTTATTCATGTGTTCATTATCCACAGTTCCTGTTGTCCACTTCACTTTTTTATCTGATTTGGGCTTTCTTAGCTTCAGGGTAACTGCATGGGTGGGATTTGTTTCTGGCTGTAAAAAAAAATATAATACACAACAAGATTTTATTAAGATAATGGGACACATGTTTCTTAACAAAAATAACCTGTGCTTTAATGTACTTAAATGAAAGAGTCATGAATATTCTGTGGGAAAAGGAGAAAATGCTGGTAACCAGCATTTCCTATTCCCACGTTGTTTTAAGCATGATTATTTTACATCATTTGAGAAACAAGTTCTTGAAACTTATACTAAGTAATATCTCTCGCCTCTGCTTCCTGGAAAATACATCAGTACTTGTGCCAAATGTGTGGGCCAATGAGCAGTCCCAAAGTTGAAACCAACTCATAGGAATTGAACTCACAGAACACATTGTTTTCTACACCATCATAGACAAATTTCATCATTTGACCCACATTTAATGTCATATGCAATTTTTTTTAGAATGGACGCATCTAAAATTTAGTTATCTGGTAAGAAGTCAGTTCAGTACACATCATAGTCACACATGTGACACTTTATTCAGTACATGTATACTAATCTTTTAAGCATTTAGTTTGCCATTTAAAGTCTGCCAGAAAAAAAACTTCAGACTTAATTTTAGTTAGACCATATTCAGCATTGAGAAAAGAGAGAATGGTCATGTACTGATAGCCAAACACCTATGTGGTGTCTTACAGGTTGCCTAGGTTAAGATGATATAGGTATTTCTCCTTCTTTGGAAAACACTTGACTCTCACTGTTAACCCCTTACCAAACAATCCCTCAGTTTTACATTCCTAAGTAAAACGCTTTTAAAAACATTGTAGGAAAAGGAGAAAATGCTGGTAACCAGCATTTTCTCCTTTTTCCACAAAGTTTTCTATCCTATCAGAGAGGGAACAAGACAGTTCCCCAACAAGACAGTTCCCCGACACAAGTTTTCGAGACAGTTCCCCAGCAAATTTGAAGACAGTTCCCCTACAAATTTGAAGACAGTTCCCCGACGCTTTTGTTAGAGAATGTCAAATGGTAACATCGGTATTTGATATAGTGGATGAAGGATTGTATTGATAAAAGATGTTTTGTGATTGATCGAAAGATTTGTACCTGTTATTGGCGAGTGCATTTGGTCATCGTGAGATTGTCCGTAATTTTCTATGATTGCAACGTGAAATGTTTATAATTTTCTATAATTCAGCTTTGTTTGACATGACCGTTTGATGACATTTCGTTGCCAAATACCAAACAATCATTAAAATACACTACATTTTTCCCAGTGCTAGATACAATATACAAGTATGTTAAAACAGCAGGATCATGGACAGAGTTTACAAGGTAAACGAAAAAATACTTCACTCAGGTTCCCCCCCCCCACTTCTAACTCTTTCAAGGGATCGTAAATAATTCAATCCCTGCTCTTTCTAATGTAATTCTAAAACGGTCCGACGAATCACCGAAATACCGAAATGCCACCGAAACACCGAAATACCCCTATTTTTTTTTCAATATTAAGTTCAGATAACTGATATTAGTTTGCAGTATTTTTCTTTTTTTCTTTTTTCTTTAACTGAAAATGCTCTCAATAAAAGTATCAATCATTGATGAGAAGAATGATGTTGTTAATATATTCTGATCATTAATTTACGTGGAGAACAATCACCGAAACACTCGCGTGTCTTGTCTGTTACACACCGAAATACCTGATCTTGATAACGCCTATCTAGACCCGAAAAATTATCAGTATCATATGATTACATGAATTTATTATTTCTTTGAATGATAAACACAGATACAAAATCATCTGCGGACGAGGTGGACCCAAATCAGACATTGCATAATGTAGGTCTCTGATCCATCGAAACGCACAAATAGCTTCGTTCTGTTCTGTTCTGTTAAAGTGATGCAATCGTAACTGAAGGCGTTCGGCTGATATGATCCAACTTATTTGATGTGTAAGTTTGTTATTGTGATTTTTAAAATGGCATGGTTATTATTAATAATCTTATCGGCGGAATTATAATTGTCTTATCAATTTACGCCTGGTAACCTGTTAACCACAGATTTAAAATGGCTGCCGGTTTTCCGATTTGGTGATTTTTAATTTCATATATATCCAGTATAAAAGTGAAAACTATTTTTGCCGGCATAGTTATGGATAAAAATCAGACACATCAACTTTGTGCACAAGCACAGCTGCTGTACTTAGACTGCGGATGTAGAATCCCTGAATCAACAAATTTTACTACGCCGAGCGGGTATTTCGGTGAACATTTACAGTATCGGTGGGATATTCCGGTACACATTCTTCACGTTGGGCTTCAATGGCATGTTGTTATTTTGTCATTAGGTTTTAAACTAACCCTCCTTCATCAGTATGATTACAATTTGTGTTAAACACCACAACTTCAGTTGTTTGAAATCAAAAAGTTTAAAAAAAAAAAAAAAAAAAATCTGGGGTATTTCGGTGTTTCGGTGGCATTTCGGTATTTCGGTGATTCGTCGGACCCATTCTAAAACACGTGAAGAAGTATGCACACAAAACTTACGAATTTTCAAAATAATTGAAAGGATTAACTGGCGAACAGTCTTTTTTTAAAAGCCGCTCATTTTCATAACAGTCGTGAATAATCGTGAATTCACCCATGAGACAATAAGTACCTGTTATTGCATAGTAGAATATTTCATTACAACGTACAAATAATTCAATCACAATACAATTATCCACAAATATTTCTAATTTCTCATGATTATCGATCATAAATATCAGTAACAGGTTTCTTGACAAGGATCAAAAGTGTCGGGGAACTGTCTTCAAAAGTGTCGGGGAACTGTCTTCAAATCTGTCGGGGAACTGTCTCGAAAACTTCTGTCGGGGAACTGTCTTGTCGGGGAATTGTCTTGATACCATCAGAGAAGTTAAGCTCATCAATTCACAATTTGTAATCTGCAGATGTACTGAAGTTGAGAGAGTCTAAAATTTGTGGAAAAGGGTTAAGCTCAAGGTGAGGGGTTTATTTGTTCCTTGCTAGTAGCTACGAAAGCAGATAACTGAGGGGAAATATTAGCAATAGAGCACTTAACTTTCAGACAGTCGTATCTCCCTAAACCCTTACCAAAACACACACGCCCAAAAAAGCCATGGTCAAATAGAAGAGGGAAAATGTTGCGCTTGAAAGACTTGCAATGATGCTCCCTCAAGCGTCGTTGTCAAAAAAGAACCCTTTACAACGAATAATCTCTCTTATCCGAATTTTATGTCCAGTTCGGTAGTTACCACACTTCACTGAATGAAGAAACCAATTGAACTATTTCCGAAACAATTAGTATTGTTAACGTTTTCTTTTTACCTCCTGAACTACAGTTTCTGTTTCAGAAGTTGAAGCCGTGCTCTCTGCCATTTTATCGTTTTGATTTCCAGTAAATTACCCTTTTTTTGCAGAATAAATGAAACTTTCGTTTGTTGACATTGACCGGTGCGTGACAATCGAAGTATCATAAGAATTTATGTAAATAATCTACCAACTACGCAATTTCTCTAATCGTTATCGTCCTCCATCCCTGATTGTCACTTAAACCTGCTTTGCTTTACATTCTGAAGATTTAACGTGCGACATTCAAAGGAAAAATGGCATTGGCTTGCTAGGAGATACTGGCAGATTCACACGTTCGCGAAGAGATATTTTGCCTTTTTTTTTTCATTTTGAAAGTGTGTTCCAAATAAAAATTTGTCAAAATTTGCGTTTTTGGAGTTCTGAATATAGCAGTTTGCCGCAGTGAATTCAATTCCCATATTGCAAGGTTTAAAGATTAGGGTAACCTAATTTTACGACAAAAACTTGACATCTAAAAAAAAAAAGCAAAAGAAAAGCTCACTTCTTCGCCATTGATAGAGCAAGAGCTATGATATTGGAGCTTGCGCTTTTTTTTTTTAAGTTGAAGAATGTTGGGAAAATTTAAATTTCTGAAAATCATAAACTTAAACTGAAAAATGAATATAATTCAACCAGAAAAATTCGTGTCAGATAGACCACACTTGCAACTTATCAACTAGATTTAGTACCGAAATGTATCAAGTGAATATATGCTTTTTACATAAGAAAAAAAAGGACACTTGTGTAAAATAAATGCGCAGCACCCCTCACGCAATGTGAATATATACAAGATGAATATAAGATTATGTGTATCAGTCCTCCTCTATTTAGGCAGAAAAGGATGCTGAGGATATGGAACATTTTCAAGACTTAGTGTATTTAAACATGTAAAATTCAATTGACATATACCACCATGAAAAACACTTCCTTATGATTTTAAAAGTGTGGTCCAGATACTTATTTTGTCTTTTTATTATACTGTTTGGAGCTACAGGGCAAATATTGTGGGTGTCAGATTTATATAAATCAGAATACAGGGAGCGATGAAACCTAAAATGGCAGAATATCCGAGTGGCGAAATCGCTTTCTGGTTAACTTGATAGATAGCGAACTTGTTTGGTGGCGAAACCTCCAAACGATAAGAAAGACAACTCTTACTTTCTTAACCGACAAGACAATATTGAGTTACTTCCCTTAGACCACTATATGATCGTAGTTTTTAGCGGTCGATTTACTGTTAGAAAAGAAGAGCTGAGCCTATTTCAAACCCTCTGGATCTAGCATATGAAATGGACATAGTTTTTTTTTTTTTTTTTTTTAAATCAGAATATCCCGCTAAATGTTGTGAAACCAAGACTAATCTCTGGTGGTCATTACTAAAATAACCTCTGATCGTTACATTGATATTTAAAAAATAAGTTTGTGCCTGAACTTTCGAACAGATGTTTCTCATTTAATGATAGTTGGTATCAATGCAGCAGCAACCCACACAAGTAGAGCTGCTACTGCTTTCTGATCGATACTTTTTGAAGGCAGATGATTACAATGAAGACCACAGTCGAATGGCCACCTGAATCATCCGATTTAAACCGTTTTTTTTTTTTTTTTTTAATGAGGACCCATCAAAGATAAGGGTTATGATTATAAACCAGCATGTTTAACTTAACTCAGACTGCTAATTGTTGGGAAATACGCAAGGTAAAAGAGGGCATCTGCCAAAACAACATAAACAATTTTCGATGTCGTTTCAGACTCATACAACAGAAAATGGGTGGACATGTAGTGTGTGTGTTATAATGGAATGAAGGTAAACCAGTACTTAAGATTGCTGTTTATACAAAACTTTAGATGTTTAGATAGTATTATTAAGAGCTATCTAGCTATGATGAATATTTAGTGGCAAAATTGAACTTTTAAACTGGGACATATATTTTGGGACACCCTGTATACAAGTAGAGCACTCCTCGTCCGGTCTGCTTTAAAGATGTTCTGTCATAATTGGAACTGCCACTTCCTCTTTTCAGTACTGGATACTGATGATATTAAACAACTTTTTACAGTTGAACTTATGTAAAGTACAGTATATTTATAGGTAAAATTCGAAGTCAATAGACAAGAAAAACATCCGATACATCTGTAATCCGGATCCTAGATTGATTATTTCTCAAATTGCCTGGAACTACAAAGCAAACATTGTGATAGATCTAACTAATTTGATATAAATCTGTTTGTGGAAGGAGCGAAACTATGTGATTCAAGTTTATACAGTTCTCTTACAGGGCAAAATCTTCCGGTGGCGAAACTGTGTATTGATGAACTTGCCAGATAGCGAACTTATTTCATGGCAAAACCTCTGTTTCCCGTTATAAGAAAGGCAACTCTGACTTACTTAATAAACAAGTAGGTATGAGTTATTTCCCTTAGACGATAATTTGACCATTGTTCCCAGAAGTCGGGGGGCTTCAATTTCTTAATCAACTTTTCAATCAAACAATGTAACTGAGATAATCTAATGTTTAATCTACTAGATTTACTAGTACATGTATATGAAATGGTTATTTCCAGTTTTTTTTACAGAATGTCTTGCAAAAAAAAAAAAGATGAGCGCAGCACCCCTAAAAGGTTTAATGATGTATATTCATGAGAATATCCCCCACATGCCTGACAGTATAAATAATAGAGACTTCAAGCCAGATTTTGTTTCACAATTTTCTTTTTAGATAATCTTAACAAAGACTTTTTTCTTTTGCATGCAAAGATGGCTTCAAAATCAAAACAGAGACAAAAAAAGATGAGCCATGCTCTGTGAAAAGGGGTTTAACCCTTTACCACACAATGCCGCCTTTTGACACCCCTGGGAAAGAAGCCTTCTGAAAACATTGTGGGAAAAGGAGAAAAAGGTAACCATCATTTTCTCCTTTTCCCACAATGTTTTCTACCCTATCAATGAAAATTTTCCCATTTTAGCTACACTGAAATTGTCATCTGCAAATGCTTTCAATTTGGACAAGGCTAAAATTTTGTCATCTGGTAAAGGGTTAAAGCATCTGTTCAGTCCATGCAGACTGGCATGGGTCAAAACTTTTTGCTATGGATCACTTTTCTGCATATGCAAGGACTATCTTACTTCATGATTTAGCTGGTTGTTAGGCAAAATGGATTTTATGGATCAGTGATTATGTGACGACTTCCTCAGTATTATGCATCATAGAAATATGTTAAACCCCCTTTTGCCAGAGCATGGCTCAAAGGTAGAAAATAGGATGAATTAGAACTAAAACCAAGTTTTTTTGTATTTTTACAGTAAAGATTCATATTCTGTTAGTAACAGTACAGCCCCTATTGCATGGTAAGGAATAAATTATAAGTTTACATTATAGCTCCATTGATAGCAGGCCCGTCACTGTGTAGAAAAAAGTGGTTCCCTGGAGGATAGCAGCATGAGCCAAATTAAGGCACAAAGGGGGGTGGAGAGCACAAGAAGGGCATTTTCCCCCCAAGTGGGTTTTCGGGGCCTCTTCTGAGAAAACTTTCGACATAGCGCCTCCGATTTGCATTTTTAATACCTTTTCGGATGCGTTTGGGACCAGAATTCAGAAAAATTAGCTGAAAATGGTATGGCCAATAGATATTTGGCCGAAAAAGTGGTCTGGTGCTCGCTGGACCTGAGACGACGACTTTGGATAGGTCTTCACTGACTCCCATTTGGAAGGTCTTGGGTTTGAGTAACATAGGAGGCATTTTTCCACCCCCCTTCACTTTCTGATGGTAACAGTCATGTCCTTATAATTTTTCCCCAAAAATATCAAGTTTTTCCCAAAACAATAAATTCCTTGTCTATCCTTGGTCACTATGTACTGGTACCAATATCATTGATTTAATGGGCGAATTTAACTATATTTGATCATATATTTAGACTGAGATTACACTAGGCATTTTTCTATAAACAAAATAACTCAAACTTGTGAAAGTAACCTGGAATTTAAAAAAAAAAAAAGTTTATCTTTATCGCTTTTCCTGACAAATCTTCTGTCATGATTGGTCTTGTGCCTTCCTCTTTTCAGTTCAGGATGCTTAGGATAGGGATATCTGACTTACTGTAATTATGGATCTGGATCTGGGAATATACACTGCAGGGCCTTTCAGCACAGTTGCAGTGGGAGGAAACATGGGAAATAAGTCCAGGTGTGAGAGGGTTCACTGGAAACCCTAAACTGTCTTGGCACTGGCAATGCTCACATCTAAGTTATTCCAATCTATTATTGTTTTTGGAAAGAAGGAATTTCTGAAGAACAGCTTTACACTGAAATTGTTTGGAGCATATATCATGGTTTACAGACTTGGAAACCATGATGTTATTTGTTTGAAAGTCTTTCAATTAAGTATTTAGGTTTCTGGCCAGAAACTGATGTCAGATAGGCATCTAAAGGCAAAGCTGGTACTAGTCCTTCTGATATATGGTATAAGTTTGAAGCTTTCTCAGCATTTTTAAACAGGTAAGATTAATGTTACAAAGACCACGAGGAAAAACAGTTTGAACTTAATACAATGGCCATCTGAATACTTCTTTCGCTGTTAAAAAAAATGTACATGGCAAATATTGTAATAGTCATTATTTACATGAAAGCTTGTGCTGAAGGGGCGAAACCACCTGGTGACGGAAACTGTATTGCTGCAAAAGCTCCCTGTGACGAAACCAGTTGGTGGTGAATTGTTTAAGTAGCGAATTTATAGGGTAGCGAAAACTTCGTGATAATTGTAAGAAAAGTAACTCTTAATTTCTTTATCTACAAGAGAGCACGAGTTATTTCCCTTAGACCATACTTAATTGTGGTGTGATTTTTTTTTTTCAGTCGAAATCGTGAAATGCAATGACGAACCAGAATTTTTGTCCAATATAATATGTCGTTCATTGCGATTTTTAACAGTATCTAACCCTTTGCAATTTACGACCATGGAGAAAACAGTTGAAAACATTTTGGGAATGGAGAAAACATTGTTTATAATGAGCATTTTTTTCCTATTGTCTCAATAATCACTAGACTTTGTCGATGAGTTCTTTTACATAAGGTACTTTACATATAAGATCCCTGTTCACGTGGTTTAAATATTTTTGTATGTCTGCCCCAAATTTGTTTCAGCGTGTCCTAAGCTAGGCAATGTTCAGTGGATGCTTTTTGAGCTTTCAAGAAACCAGATAGAACTACACATGCATTGCACTACATTTGAGCCATTTTAACTAGAATATTTCACGAAAACAGCATCTAGATTAAATATCGGATACCATAACGCAGCAGTCTAATCTGTATTTTCCGGAAGGATCCTGTAGCTGTGAATGGTATACAGGGCAGAATTTAGGGCAGAATTTAGCTTTGCTGGTCGAGCTAGGTGAATGTCAGACCTTCATCTATCCATGACCAATAAGCAATGATCTCGGCAGGTAGTGCTTTGACGGACTGTTTTACATTTTCTTGATAATAAATGAACCTTACACCTAAAGTATGTTTAAACTAGTATTGTGCACGGTAAAGAGGCCATATTGAAATGTGCCTCATGATGACTGGACATTACTTGTCACACAACTTGAAGCCATATATAAACATTGTTTGCATTATATTTTGTATCTATATGCAAAAGGGCCAAACCAACCATGGGACGAAACCTCTGAGACAGCCAACTCACTTAGAGGTGGCAAACTCACTTAGAGATGAGCTTGTGAGCTAGCAAACTCATTTGCTTGTGAAGTAAATCAGAGGAGAAAAGTGTGCCCAACTTGATACTCGAACCCACGACCTCCAGAACAATAGTACCACAGCTCTACCAACTGAGCTAGCCGGGCAACTGGTTGTGAAACCTACATAATTATTACAGGAAATATAACTCTTACCTTCATCTACAAGATACGATGACAGCTTTCAGAGCTCGACTGCAATTCAATTTAATAAAACAATCAACTCTAATAACGTAGGGTTCAAACCCCAATTCTTTCTTTATTCTATCTTTTTTTTAATTAGTGCAAAATATTGTAAATAAAGTAAAGCCATCTACAGTTGATTAACATGAAGAAATCCTAGTTTTAATGATGTAAAACACATGTGTGTAAGTGACCTGCTTTTTGAACCAATGTGACCCAATTTCAAACTTGTCAAAGATATCATTAAGACAAACATTTTGACCATGTTTCATGTGTATCAGGCTGAAAATGTGGCCTCTACAGTGCAAACAAGGTTTTTCTAAGATTTTCGCCCAGTGACCTACTTTTTGACCTGATGTGACCCAATTTCAAACTTGTCACAAGAGACAACGCACGACGGACGATGTACACAGCACGATCACAAAAGCTCACCTTGAGCACTTTGTGCTCAGGTGAGCTAAAAAGTTAACTCCTATCACATTCAAATTGAAAACTTTAGCAGGTGCCAAATTTTATGGAGCTCTACAGATGATTTTGGTTTTTGAAATTGTAGAAAACATTGTGGGAAAAGGGGAAAATGCTGGTTTTTTTCTCCTTTCCCAACAATGCTTTCATATGCCCCCTTCTCATGGGTCCTTTATAAAGTGGACTGTTTGGAAAAGGTTAATGATCAGACTGTATGTGTTGTGCAGTCTGATCTTCAATCTACTGTCCTGGAAAAAAGCAGCATACATGCATACATGTCTGTTACCACAATGCAATGGTTTCTACATTTACAGTGCTTTGATGAGTGGCTCCTGGTCTGAACAAGTCTAGAATCATCTAACCTTCCAAGTGTTTCAATTTTGCAAATAACAAAATTTAATAGTGCCCCTTACATGTTTCTGTAAGGTGCAACAGTAATGTAGAATGATCAAAACCAACTCATATCTATTTACATGTACTTGGCAAAGATCTGAAAAAAAAAAGATGAAGATTATTGAAATACATTTTTTCCTGTTGAAGAAACACAATTTTGTTTTTGCTGAGAGAGTTGTCCTATTTCCTTTCCATCCTCCGTTGCATCAAAAAGGAAAATTATCTTTTCACCTCAGTGAAATCATTTGCAGACAATAACAAAAAGTGAAATTTGTTCTTGGAAAGTTAGAAAACATTGTTGAAAAGGAGAGGGTGCTGGTCACCAGAATTGTCTCCTTTATCAACAATGTTTTCAAGTCTTCACCTTTAGGGTTGTTAAAACCTGGCATTGTTTGGAAAAGGATTAATAGCACCCTTTCCCCCCCCCCCCCCCCCCCCCCCCCCCCCCCCCCCACTTTACCGAAGGTCGCGTCTTACAAAGTACAATTGAAAAAATATGAGTTACTTCCCTTAGACCATACATTTTCGACTTCAAATAATCCCTTACTAATTTGCTGCAATCTTTTAAATTTTGTTACAAATCCATTCACTCTTTACCACACAGCAAAATTAAAGCCTTGTCCAAACTGAAAAAAAAAAAAAAAAATGCAAGACCAAATTCAAAGTGAATCAAATGATGAATTTGCTTTGGAAAGGGTGGAAAACATTGTGTGAAATAGACAAAATATTATTTTGTTATCAGCAGTTTCTCTTTTTCAAAAGCCTCCTTCCCTCAGGGTCATTCAAATTAGGAATTATGAGGTCAAGGGTTAATATATATAAATAAGACTTTTTATATCCACTGTAGTGGACCTGTTTTTAATAATCATTATGGGACAAAGAGGCTTGCAACTGCTTGTTAAAAGCAACTGTTCCTTTGTATAAAAAACATTGTTTAGAGAATATTGTGCAAGAGGAGAAAATAGTGGTTATCAGTATTTTCACCTTATTCCTCAATTTGTCAACTCTTTACCAAACAACAAAATACTGACTGGTCCATATTGAAAGCTTTTGCTGATGACAAATCTTACTATATAAAAAATTGACATTTGTCTTTCAAAGGGTAGAAAACATTGTTGAAAAAGAAAATGCCGGTCACCAGCATTTTCTTCTTTTCCAAAAATGTTTCCAAAGTCTTCTGCCATGGGGTCCTTGAAAGTCAGGATTGTGTAATACAGGGTTAAAAGGCCTTTTTCCCTATGGTTGTTAAAACAGGATTATTTGGAAACAAGTTAATCAATGGACTTTACTGGCATCTTGTATAGTGATGCATTATGGGTACAGTTGGTGCATGTAAGTTTTGGTTTTGTCCATCCCAGTGTCTAGTGGATATGTCACAAGTGTCATAATTTTACACTTTAAAGGCAGTCATAATGTATTACGCAAGTACCCAAGAGACACTCAGAACTGCTTACTTAATCCTGTCCCAAATAACATATTTTAGACTCTTCCAAACTGAGAGCATCTGCAGGCGTCAATTCTCAAAGTGGTAGAAATGAACTGAAGTACTTTGGCAGGGTAGAAAACATTGTGCAAAAAAGAGAAAATGCTGGTTACCAGCATTTTTTCCTGTTCCCACAATGTTTTCAAAAGCCTTCTTTCTCAAGGTTAATAAGGTTGTTTTGTAAAGGGTTAACTTAATACACTTTACTACACACTTTACTACAATACTGGTTTGACCTGAACCAAATATACTGTCATTCATGCTTGCGCCCAATCTACTCTCAGTTTTCAGCTAATACACCTTTGTCACTTACGTATACACTGTCCTACACGTGTATAGGCCTACCTATAGTCCAAAATCTAATATCAGCAAAAAACTGCGTAAGATTGACGGATCAAATTACCACTGAACAGTAATACAATAAAAGTTACTACGCGGCCTGCTCGATAGAACAATTTTGACTTTTCCTGCCTTTGCTAACTCCATTTTAAAATAATTGCACATGCATTGCATGTAATGTTATTTTTTTTTTATTACGACATATTACCGCATTATGTTACTCCACAAATCCGCTTTCCAGGACTTTGAGCCCTTTGATTTAACCCTTTACTAAACAACAAAACGCATTTGCAGATGACAAACTAAATGTGATTCAAATGCTGGAATGTGATTTGGTAGAAAACATTGTGGGAAAAGGAGAAAATGCTAGTAACCTGCATTTTCTCCTTTTTCCACAATGTTTTCTACCCTGTCACAGATAATTTCCATTATGTGAGTTACATTTCTCATCTGCAAATGCTTTCCATTTGCACCAATCTAAAACGGTCAAAAGCCCCTCAGGTCATCATCCCCAAAAGGCAAGGTGGTCAAAAGCCCTTTCACGATTTTGCAGTGGTGGTCACTGGTGAGGGGTTAACCTTGTAGGAAACAAAGTTGCTGCAGACCTCTTTGACAACACCCTTGTAACTAAAGAGAAAAACCCTTATCCTGCTAAATAAGTTGAATGAAACTTTCAAGGCATTAGTAAAAACCCAAAAAATGTTATTTAAAACTTATATTTTTGAGAAATGTATCTCCTTATCGGACAGTGTAGATTCAAGATCAGACCATGTTCTATGCCAAAGGTCAGCGAGTCATGCTTAGCAGCTTAAGGATTAAGGTTATAATCAGGTATACTTGTGAAACCATTGAAGCAAAAGCAAAAATTGTTCATTATTGGCATTTCAGTTCAATATGTCAATATCTGAAGGTGTCAAATTAGGATGGGGACAAGGGTTTTCCTGCTGCTTTGACTTACACCTTCTGTGTAATTATGAAATGTCATATTTTGTGAAGTGATGGGTTAACTCTTTATCAAACAACCCCACGTTTTAACAACCTTGACAGAAAAAAAAAATGCTTTTGAAACCACTGTTGGAAAAGGAGCATTTCCCCTTTTCAGACAAGGTTTTCTATCCTGTCACAGACCAAATGAGCCACATTAGATTTGTCACCTGTAAATGCTTTCAATATGGACAAGTCCAAAACTTTGTTATTTGATAAAGTGTAAATTCAAGCTTACTTATTTGGTGCTAAAAGAATGAAAAAGACCAAGGTATGGGACAAAGTATTGACATTACAGTCAGTCATTATGCATCAATTTCCTGTGACACGTGGAATAGTTTTCTGTGCTCTTTGCCCATTTTGGAAGTGGGGAAAAAGCAAGCTTTGAGTAAAGTGTGCATTAAACAATGTTGAGACAGGATATTTGGAATAAGTATGGGTAGTTAAAGCTCTTTACAAATTTTTAGACTTGTCCATAATCAAAGCACTTGCAGTCAACAAATTAACTCTTTATCACATGACAAAAATGTTTACAAGTCCAAATTGAAAGCATTTGCAGACAACGTTTTAAATGTAGCTCAAAACAAAACATTTGTCTCTTAAAGGGTACAAACTTTATGGGAAAAGAAGAAAATGCTTGTTTCCAACATTTTCTTCTTTTCCCACATTGTTTTCAAAAGGCTTCTTTCTTGGGGGTCATTAAAAGTTGGGATTGTGTGGTACAGGGTTAACTCCAATGAAGGAATTAGCCTGTAAAACAGATGAAAAAATATATTGAAAACAAAGCAGTACTGGTAACCAGCAATTTCTTCTTTTCCCACATTTTTTTTTCCAAAAATCATTCTTTCTCTGGGTTGTAAAAGCATGAAATTGTTTGGTAAGGGCTAAATCTATTTGAGCCATGCTCTGGCAAAGGGGATTTAATGCATCTCTGTCATGCATGATAACAAGCAAGTGGTAATGTAATTATGGATATATATAAAATCCATTTTTGTCTAATAACCAATTGAATCATGAGGTAAAATTGACAAGTAGCAAAAAGTTTGGACCCAAGTCAGCATGCGCAGATGGTGCAGGCTGACCTTGGTCGATACTTTTTGCAAATGCATTAAACTCACTTTTCACTGAGTATGGCTCATTTACATTTTTTTTGTGAAAGATATAATCACTTGTCTATTTGGGCACTCTACATTTTTTTTTACTTTTTGCTACAATTTTAGTTACCCATCAGTTTCAACAATATTATTGAAACATTACCCATCAGTTTCAACAATATTATTGAAACATATCTAAAGATCTCCCAGTAACAGACTGTTGGAAGGCCATCTGTTTTTTAAAGAATCATAAAATTACCGGTTAAATATTATACAGTTGGACTCTTTCCTTTATGAGTAGCCATAAAAGAAGTAAGATTGCATCACATTTGTTCTCAAGGGCCAGACAATGGCCAAGAAATATGTAATTGTATCTTTTTAAAAGAATAGAAAATCTGTGGTAGAAACAGAATATACCATAAAAGAATATTATAAGGTCTGTAAAATTTTGATAGAAGAAGTCCTGTAAAATACTGGATCTGTATTGCTATGTTAAGTAAGCTTTTTGACTTATCTTAACCCTTTACAACACAATCCCGACTTTCTAATGACCCTGTGAAAAAGGCCTTTTGAAAACGTTGTGGGAAAGGGAGAAAATGCTTATTACCATCATTTTCTCCTTTTTTACCACAATGTTTTCTAACCCATCATAGACATATCTCGCCATCTAAGTCATATTTGACTTGTTGTCTGCAAATGCTTTCAATTTGGATTAAGTCGAACATGTTCTTGTTTGGTAAAGGATTAACTCTTGTTCAAAGTCACCTGATGTCTTATGTTAACTTTCACAGCCAACAAAACAAATTTGACTTTTTTCTCTCAAGGTTTAACAAGAGATTTCAACAAAATCTAGGAAATGATATTGGTCATACGGGTAGTTTACATCCAGTTAGTGGACATTGTAGATCATGCATGTAGACTGCATCTTCTGAATTGTCTGATTTTGATCTATTGATTGAATTTGCGCTTATTTATCGTCGCCACCAGTTGCCCATATGGGTGATGCCCCCTTAAGACTGTTAGTTTTTGTTACCTGGGATAGTGCAGGATAGTGAAGGATACAGGATGCAACCCATCCTAAGTTATGCCTGGTTCTTTCACGTGCTCGGTGTATATGGGACCTCAGTTTAACGTCTCATCCAAAGACTATTAGTAATTTTAGAGGGACAGCCATGGGGCTCCAACCCAAACTCTTCAAGTGACCCAAGCCTTGATGTCTACAAGTCCCATGCTCTACCACCTGAGCTATGCGGGCTTGTCAAATTTGATTTTGATTTAGGCAGTCAGAATTAGGCTATTTAACCCTTTCCCAAATGACCAATTTTGGACTGGTCCAAATTGAAAGGTAGTCTTGTTGTTCCTTATTTTAAATACCTTTTGTTTTCCTTAGTACATAATGTAAAGGGACGAATCATTAAAAAAAATGTTTTGAACACATAATTTGTAGGATGTTAAATTGTGTACCATAATGATTAAAGTCAAATGATCAAAGCAAGTTAATCGTATAGGTACTGTAATTTGAATCAACATTAATTGATAGATCCAAACTAAGTTATTAATCAATCAACCTATTACATGATCTAATTAACCCTTTCCCAAACGATGAATTTTAGACTGGTCCAAATTCAAAGAGTTTGCAGACGACAATTTTAAATTTGATGAAAATGACAGAAAGTTCTCCAAAAGGGTAGAAAACACTGTGGGAAAAGGAGAAATTGCTCGTAACGAGCAATTTCTCCTTTTCCCACAGTGTTTTCAAAAGACTTGTACTGCAGACACGTGAAAACCAGGGCTTGTTTGGGAAAGGGTTAAAGCATGCAATTAAATAGAAGTACTTTAGAAAACTGTAATTTGTTTCATTGTATTGTTTCACTTTTGATGTCCTTACCAAACCAGTTGTTTGGTGGACATAATGAAAAATTCTCCTAGACAAACTAAACAGATCAGGGAACTGAATAGAAGTATATATGAATACATTGCCACACTTATCTTTTCAAGTTTGACATATCTATTAATGCTTTTTCTAAAATTTTCATTTAATTCCTAATAAAAGCAATCCTGTGTTTTAACAACCCCTGAAGATGAAGCCTTTGATAAACATTCTGGGAAATGAAGAAAGTGAACGTATTCAGCATTTTCTTCTTTCCCCACAATGTTTTCTAATCTTTTGAAGATTATTTTAATCATGGAGCCTTTTTTTAATTTATTGTCTAGAAGTACATCCAATATGGACCCGTCTGAAATGTTGTAATCTTATACAGAGTTGAGTAATTTTTCCCCTTGAATGTGAGCCTTTATCCAGCTGTACAACATCATTGAGTGTGTGTGTGCTTTTTTTTTTTGAATGATTGAAAACTAAAGTTAGCCTACATAATTTTATGTGAGGTCTGATCCGACTTTTCATTTACATCTAATTTCAATAAAGTAATAAAAATTGATTTGGGCAGTGGTAAGAACTATAAGCTGACAGGACAAGAGGGCAGCTTTTACTTTTCCAACTATGGACGCTTGTACAAAGGCCCAAGATAAAATGATTACTTTATCATTTAATACTGGCTCAATCTATACTGTTCAGTATTTCATTTTAGATATTCTTGCAAAAACAAAAAGTGACAAAAAATATATAACATAATATGGAGGATATTTTTTTTTGACTAAAAATGTCAGAATCAGTTTTCTAGCATGATAACAGTTAAAAATATCTTGAAATGTTGTAAAAGATAATGTAAAATTCACAGTAGCATACTGGTATATAAAGTGAAATATATGAAAGATAAGAAATAATTTTGAAATATACAGTAGTCTGCCATGCTTTATGGAGTTTTATACAAAGTGACATTTTGCCACCGATTGGTATTGTCCCCTTACATTTTACATAGTCTACATTTTTGTGTATTTCTCATGTGCCATATTCCTCCTTTCATAAAACTGGTTGGGAAAAAATTCCACCTGCAAAGTTGTTCAACCCATAATGTGCAAAGTCAGTTTTGATAAGATTGCTCTGAACAGCTTTTGCAAAGTCCAAAGAAACAGAGTTTCTAGAGTTTAAACATTTCTTTGTAATCATTTACATGTCCATGTAATTTTAAAGGAATAAAAATGCATGAAGAAATGGGTCAGAAATACAATTTTGTATGTTTTTTTTTTCAACTAGTGGGCTTTTCCACCTTTGGCTTCGGTTTCGGTTACATTGTTAGCAGTGTAGATGAAGATCAGATTTCAGGATGTATGCACTTGATCAATCCTTCCAATAACACTTTGTCAAAAAGGTCTCCATTTTTGAAAAGTAGACTGTAGCGCATAGTTTGAAATATGTTGATTTTTTCAGAGGTTGAAATCATGCACTTTTACTTGTTTACCCTGTACCCCTGTTAAGAAGTTTTAACAACCTTGAGGAAGATGGCCTTTGAAAACATTACAGGAAAAGGAGAAAATGCTGGTAACCAGCATTTTCTCCTTTTCTCACAATGTTTTCTATCCCTTCAAGAACAGTTTTCATCATTTGATCCAGATTAAAATTTGTCATATGCAAATGTGTTGAATTTGGACAAGTCACAGATATTGTTGTTTGTAAAAGGGTGAATTGCTTTGTGACTAAAACCTATACCAGGCAGCATAATTTTGGACTAAATGTAGCTAAAACATTGAAACTAGTCTTTGAAAGGGTAGAAAACATTGTGAGAAAATGATAAAATACTGGTTACAAGTATTTGCTCCTTTTTCCCAAAATATTTTTTGATAGTTTACTTCCTTTTGGTCATTAAACTCGGAATTGTGTAGTGGAAAAACCTTTACCCCACAGTGCCGACTTTTAACGACCTTTAGAAAGAAGACTTTTAAAAACACCGAGGGAAATGGAGAAAATGCTGGTAACCAGCATTTTCTCCTTCTTCCACGATGTTTTCTATTCTATCAAAGACAACTCCAACAATTTTAGTTACATTTAATTTGGCGTCTGCATATGCTTTGTGTTTGGGCAGGTTTAAAATTTTGTCGTGTAGTAACGGGTTAAAGAATTAATATACATGTATTCAAGTCAGCAGTGTTATATACCGTATTTTAAAATTGTTCTCTTTGACATCATTACAAACATAACATAGTCTGTTTCTTGGAACATTCAAATGATAAGTAATAAACAGACACCTTAAGGGAGCTTTTTCCTGCATAAGTAGCTATAAAGGATGGAATATCTCATAGTCAACATGGAAATGACCATAATCACCAAAAAGACAGACAATGGCCCAAAGTCTGTTGCTATGTCTGTTGAATAGATAAAAAGAACAAAAAATCTCAAGTAGGATCAGAACGTACCATAAAAGAACATTAATCATGAAGCCTGTATCGTGTTTTAACGGCCATGAGAAAGAAGCCTTTTGAAAACATTGTGGGAAAAGGAGCACATGCTGGTGATCAGCATTTCCTTCATTTTCCACAATGTTTTCTACCCTATCAAAAGCAGAAATCATCAACTGACCTACATTTATTTCTTGTCTGCAAATGCTTTAAAACTTGATTAGTATTAGATTTTGTTGTTTGGTAAAAAAAAGTCAACTCTCTACCAGACACTAAATCTTAGTCTTGTCCAAATTGCAAGCACTTGCAGATAACTAGCAAAATGTGCTTAAATGATTGGTCATTGCTATGAAAGGTTTAATACCAACATTATTGGAAAAGGAGAAGTTGCTTGTTACAAGGATTTTCCCCTTCTTCTTTCACTATTTTTGAAGTTTCTCTTCTCAAAGGTTGTGTTAATTTTAAGCCCAAGTTCCTTTGAAACTAAGTTTCGGAGCAGTTTTCACTTGCAAATGACTTCAAAAACAAAACAAACATGACATTGTTTGTGACAGTAAATGACAAATACAGTTTGCTGAAGAAGAGCAATGCAGGGGTTGTAATACTTACATATGTCTGATCACATATCAGACTGCAAGTTTTGTACATCTGATCTTGACCACATCAACTGCAAAGTCAGCTTCAGTTGTGAAAGGCAGTGGAGGGGTTAAGTAATCAATTTACACGTAATATGGAGTAAAAATTAAAAGTTTCAAAAAGAAACAGATTCTGAAAGTGGCATAGTCATGAAAATAAGTGTCATTAAAAATTGCATGTAAATTATCATTTTGTGTTCCTAAATATTTAAAGGCACATGATCAAAGAAAATAAGCAGTACTTAAAACTTAATTTGATAGATAAATCCAAACAAAGTAATTATCCAATTTATCTATCATTCATACCATTTAAAGCACGCAGGTAATCAAAAAAAGTTGTAAAAACATTGTGTTAATTGCATCCAATACACTTTGATGTTTAACACTTTAAAGCTTTAAGCATGCAGGTAATTAGAAATAGATGTAAAAACATTGTGTTATTTTTCCCCAATAAGCTTTGATGTGCAAACTGAAGATTTGTACACTGCACACAAGTTTTAATGAATATATTTGGCCATAACTACTTTCAACCCTTAGAGCACCAAATAAACCCAACTGACATTTTAAAGCTAGAAGTATGACCTAAATTAATGCAAGGTCAAGGTCATTTGTGTCTAGAATGTCTCAAAAGAGCAGATCAGAGATCAGACTGTACGTTTTGTGTGGTGTGATCTTAATTTACCCTGACTGCAAAAGCAACTGTAGCTGTGAAAGGTGCCTTAAGGCTTATAAAATTAATTCAATGTCATAAAATCCAAAAAATTTAAAGAAACAAAATCCAACTGAAAGTTTTGATTCCTTACCTTTTTTTGCATGTTCTGTTTCTTTTGCAGGAGATGACTTAAAAATATTCTTGTAAAATCAGGGATTATCGAAAAGTACCAAAGTTTTCTACACAAAACATGTTGAATATTATGGAAAAAGGATCATTTCCTCCAGAGAATGGTCTGCATCATGACAAGTCATTTGGTTATAAAGCCAGGTTATGAAATGTAAAAAGGATGTTAAAGCCTTTACGGAACAACACTTAAGTTTAATAAACCTGAAAAAAAAACTTTTGAAAACATTGTGAGAAATTGAAAAAATGCTGGTAAGCAGCATTTTCTCCTTTTCCTACTAAGTATTCTACCTTTGTTAGACACAAGTTACCAGTTAACTCCTTACCACACGACAAAAATGTAGACTAGTTCAAATTGAAAGTGTTTGTAGATAACATATTAAATGTAGCTCAAAACATAACGTTTGTCTCTTAAAGGGTAGAAAACATTGTGGGGAAAAAAGAAAATGCTGGTAACCAGCATTTTCTCCTTTTCCCACAATGTTTTCAAAAGGCTTCTTTCTCGGGGTCGTTAAAAGTCAGGATTGCGTGGTAAAGGGTTAAGCAACATGTTATCTGTAAATGCTTTGAAAATAGACAGGTCTAAAATTTTGTAGTGTGGTAAAGAGTTAACTCTTTAATATTGCCCTTAATGAAAGAAAGATGACAAGACATTTGCCTAGAATAATGGGACTTACCCCTATTAGAAATTAAAACATTGTTGGAAAAGAATGTGCCAGTTATCAGTATTTTCCTCATTTTTTTACCAGTTTTCCTAGCCTTCTTCCCATGGTCAAAACAGTTTTGTTCAATCATTGTAATTAAGTTAACTTTTATTTCAGTCCCAGTCACTCAGGCTTATAGAATTTTAAATGCTTTTTAAAAATTTTCTTTTCAGAAATATGAGTTTCAAAAATTGATGTTTACTCTAAATATTCATTTACTTCTGGTACATTTATGAAACTGAACTGGTCATTGTGTAACTATGAAGGTTTTACAGCCTGTGTTTGATGTGTGTAATTCTCTTAGAATTTGTTCATGACATTCTAGTGCTCTTGAAGATGTATTTATTTACCTTTTAAAGTTAAAAGTACATTTCAATTTTTGAATTTACTGAATAATCATCTACTCAAATGGCCCTGTGGAAAACTGCTGTATAATACATTGTGGTAAAAGGACCAAATGCTGTTCACTACAATTTTCTCCTTTTCTCACAATTATTTTCATCTTTCAAAAAATTTCCATTTGATCCATGTTTGCAAATGTTTTCAATTTAGAATTGTGTAAAATTTTATCTTCAGGTAAAGAATTAAATACTACTGAAACAGCAACCTTTTACCACACATTCCCGACTTTTAACAACCTTGAATAAGAAGCCTTTAGAAAACATTGTGGGAAATGCCGTTAACTGGCATTTTCTCCTTTTCCTACAATGCTTTTTGACCTTCCAAAAACACATTTGAATTTTTGAGTCGGATTTATTTTGTCATCTGCAAATGCATTCAATTTGAACTAGCCTAAAATTTCAAATCTTTGGTAAAGAGTTAAAAAAGAAAGTAAAATGTATGACAGCCTACAACTGAAAAGGTGTTACTGGGCCTAGGAAGATAACAGTGGCATATAGGAAGGTGATATATACCATAGAAACGAAACCTTGTTAATTTACAGTAGCCTGTCATCCTAATTATAATATATCTAACCCTAACCAGCCAACAAAATTCTAGACTCACCTTATTGAGAGCAAAGTAAGACTGGATAAGTGATGAGACTTGCGAAATTGTCACTGGAAGAGCAAGTAATATTGTGAGGCAAAGGAGAAAATGCTGTTAAGCAGCATTTTCTCCTCTTTCCACAATCTTTTCAAAAGTAGTCTCCCTCGGATTGGTGAAAATACAGTTTTCCTTGGTAAAGGGTTAATCAGATTTGTCATCAATTTGCCACTGATCTGTATTGTTTCCCCCAGGTTTGTGTATTACTGATGTGCCATACTACTCCCTTAACCCTGTACCAGATGACAAAATTTCAGCCTTGTCCAAATTCAAACCATTTGTAGATGACAATTTCAATGTGGCTCAAATGGTGCAGTTTTTCTTTGATAGTGAGAAAACATTGAGGAAAAAAGGAGAAAATGCTGGTTACCAGCATTTTCTCCTTTTTTCCACAATGTTTTCAAACGGCTTTTTTCCAAGGGTCGTTAAAGGGCAGCATTGTGCTTTAACGGTTAACCCTTTCCCAGACAAGCCCTGGTTTTCACGTGTCTGCAGCACAAGTCTTTTGAAAACACTGTGGGAATAGGAGAAATTGCTCGTAACGAGCAATTTCTCCTTTTCCCACAGCGTTTTCTACCCTTATTGAGAACTTTCTACCATGTTCATCCAACTTAATATTGTTGTCTGCAAACTCTTTCAATTTGGACTGGTCCAAATTTTGTCGTTTGGGAAAGGGTTAAAAACTGTGTGGAACATCCTCTCAGATTGTTCCAACAGCCCAACACTACAAGAGTTTTAGGACCTTACCATGAGGAAAGTTGAGGAAAGGTGCAATAATTCCAAGCTATTGTTCCCTTTTCCATAATTTTTCACTGTCACGAAGCGAATTCCTTTTTCATGAAAAAGAATGTTTTTTAAAACAGATGTCTTCTAAAATCAGATGAAAACAGCTCATCTGAAAGTCCAATAGTAGGGTCCAAAAATAGGAACAATGAAAATTTTGAACATTTAATGTAAAAGCAATCTCCAAAGAGTTTAGTGCAACTGGCTGCCTTCTAAATTTTTTCACTAGCACTATCACTATTTTTTCAAATTTTTATTGAAGTCTAAAAGTACATTTATGTTGCCATTGAAGATTAACTCTTTACCAAACAACAAAATTTTAGACTAGTCCAAATTGAAGGCATTTGCAGACAACAAAAGAAATGTGATTGAAAAATTGAAATTTGTTTTGGGCAGGGTAGAAAACATTGTGGGAAAAAGGAGAAAATGCTGGTAACCAGCATTTTCTCCTTTTCCCACAATGTTTTCCAAAGGCTTCCTACTCAGGGTTGTTAAAAGGGTCGTCCATGTTTGTTGGATTTTATTTCATGTTTGCAAACTATTCACAAAATTTTTGCCATCTCATCTTGATCCACATAGTCTGCAAAAGCAACCACATTGTCTTCAACCACTAAACAGTCGACCCTTTAGCAGACAACTCCAATTTCTTACAACTGCAAAGGAGAACACTTTTGAAAACATTGTGAGAAAAGAAGAAAATGTTGGTAACTTGCATTTTCTCCTTTTTCCAAAATGTTTTCCACCCTGTCAAATATCTTTGGTTCAACTGTACGCTTTCAAATTGTTGTATGCACCAGACTTTCATTTTTGGGGTCTAGAATTTGTCATTTGGTAAGGAGTTAAAACTTCATGATTAAACAGATTTTATACAACATATTGGAAAATTATAAGAGAAAAAATGCTAAAGGCTTCAAATATCTTTGACTTTGATTAGGTTCCATAACTTATCTCTTTTCTTAAAGCTGAAATTTCAGATATCCAAATTAAAGGTATTTGCAGCAGGTAAATCAAATGTTGCTCAAATGACTGCATTTTTCTTTGAAAGGGTAGAAAATGTAGGAAAGGAGAAAAATGCAGTTACCAGCATTTTTCCCTTTTCCCACAATTTTTCTCAAAAGATTTCTCTTGCAGGGTTGTTAAAACTTAGTATTATTTGGTAACGGGTTAACAGACTTTGTCACTTTTCCTTTAATACAAGTTATATTTTCCAAACTTTGAAGTAGAATTATCATTGGTACACCTTGTGCAAACAAAAGGGGGAGGAGCCAAATTATCAGAGACCAAATAATATATGAAAGATTATTGGATTAACAGTCAGAGAAGACAATACTATACATCACCTCATTTGCATAATAATGAATTCAAATATAATCCAATAAAATTAATGAACAGATCATTTTCACTTCATTAATTGTTTGTTTGTACATATTATAATAGAAATACTAATGAGCCATCACCTATAAATAAAATCTCCTTTTTTGAACATGCTATCATATTGTACGTTGACTTGTGTGGATTACATGTGATTATTACATAAGTTTTCCAAATTTAGTGCCAGTTTCTTCAATAAACTTACAAGAACATAGTTTAAGTACAATATTTTTGTGATACAATTAACAATTTCCAGTGATCTGTGATCTCGAAAGACATTATTTAAAGTGATTTGTTGAAATAGCACTGTGTGCTGCAAACAGTATGGCAAGCGGTTCCAGAACATCAAGTATGAGACGGAAAGGGGTCTTCATGAAAGGTTGGTGCTACTTGAACCACAGTTTCTCCAATTTTTTTGCAATATAACCCAAATTGTCATTCATTAGTAATTAGATCCTTTTGCTCTTTACCACATGTCAATATTTTGTCCAACTTGTCCAAATTAAAAGCACTGCACAAGACAAATTATATGTGGCTCAAATTATGGAATTTGTCTATGAAAGGTTTAAAAATGCTTAAAGGAAAGAAGAAAAAGCTGGTTTGAAAACAACATTACCAGCATTCTCTCCTTTTCCCACAATGTTTTCAAAGGCCTTCTTTCCTGGGGTCATTAAAACTCAGGATTTTTTGGTAAAAGGTTAAAAAAGTGCACAGACCACTATCCTCCTGAAATTTTACAGGCTGATCTCAGTCTTTGCTACTCATTGTAACCCTTAACCAGATAATGATATTATAAACTTGTCCATGTTGAAAGTATTTGCAGATGGAAAAAATGAATTTGGCTAAAATGATGGCATCTATCCTAATGAATAGAAAACATTGTGAGGAAAAGGAGAAATGCGGGTAACGAGCATTTTTCCCTTTCCCCACAATTTCTCAAAAGAATCCTTCCTCAGTGCGGTCTGTGAAGTATATGGTTAACTCTCTACCACACAACAAATTTTTTTGTTTGTCCAATTGAAAACAATCACAGGTGACAAATTAAATGTGGCTCAAGTGTTGGGATATGTCTTTGAAAGGATAGGAAACATTGTGGAAAAAGGAGAAAATGCTGGTTACCAGCATTTTCTCCTTTTCCAACAATGTTTTCAAAAGGCTTCTTTCTCACGGTTGTTAAACACCGAATTGTGTAGTAAAGGGTTATGCTTTATTTTATCCTATCAGCTTAAAACCTTCCCATACAAGCTCATCCAACTCCAGAGCTTTTTCAAACAACTTAATGTGACCGAAAGGATCAAGCGTGTCTTTCAACGGGTAGAAAATGTTGTGGGAAGGAGAGAAAATGCTGCTTACCAGCATTTTCTCTTTTCCCCACAATGTTTTTAAAAGCTTTCTTTCTCAGGCTTATAAAAACACAGGATTGTTTGGTAAAGGTTTTAAGTGTGTGAAAGCGAATAAAAATTTAGATACGAATAAATAAGCCATGCTCTCACAAAAGGGGGCTTAATGCATCTCTGTGATACATGATACCAAGCAGATCATCACATTATCAAATAACCGTCTGAATCACCAGGTAGACTGGTCCTTTGACATACAGAAAATTGACCAATAGCGAAAAGTTTCAGCCTAGGTCACCCTGCACAGGCTGTGCATGCTTACCTGAGACAATACTTTTTGCAGTCCCCTTTTCATAGAGCATTGTGCCAACAGGAGAAATTTCTCATCAAACCATGTCTGTTTGCAAAATTGTCTCCATCTGGAGTCAGCTGCAACAAAAATGTATTCTTGAATAAGTAACATAAAAGAGTCAGTAAATTAGGTACCTGTAAACACCAGCTGTTTCAGAGATTGGAAGAAAAACATTTTGTAAACACAAACTTGCTCTCTTTACAAGGCTACAAAATTAAACTTTCAGTAATTGTCTAATTGAGAAAATTTGCTGGCAAAACTATATGAGCCATGCTCTGGCAAAAGGGGGCATAATGCATCTTCGTGATGCATGGGAACCAAACAAGTCATCACATGATTATGAATAAAGTCCATTTAACCCTTTACTAGACAACAAAATTTTGGCCTTGTCCAAATTGAAAGCATTTGCAGACGACAGTTTTAATGTGGCTCAAATGGTGATTTTTTTCTTTGATAGGGCAGAAAACATTGTGGGAAAAGGAGAAAATGCTGGTTACCAGCATTTTCTCCTTTTTCCACAATGTTTTCCAAAGGCTCCTTTTCCAGGGGCGTTAAAAGGCAGCATTGTGCGGTAAATGGTTAAATCATGAAGCACGCTGGTTCTTTGGCATACAGAAAAAAGACCAAGAGCAAAAAGTGTCAGTTCAGTTCAGCCTGCACGGACAGCACAGGCTAACCTGGGTCGATACTTTTTGCAGAAACATTATGCCCCCTTTTCACTCAGCATAGATCATATAGTGGTAAACCTCTTTGAGGATACAAAATAGTGTTCAGATTGGAGAAAACTTGAACTACCAATATTTCCTCTTCCCAGAATGTTTATGAAAGGGTGTTTTTCCCACAGTCAATAAAGCACAGGAAAGTTCCTAAAAGGAAATCTATACCATGTTTTTTCTTTTCATTTTTCCAAGCATTTATTTGATCAGATTTGATCTGTTTTTATATGATCCCTGATTAGAATTGAGGCCACAGACTCAGAGTGTAAAATGTTACTCTAGTTAGGGATTTGTCTAAAAAATGGTGGAAAACAATGTTGGAAAAGGAGATGGCGTTGGTTACCAGCACCTTGTCCTTTTAACACAGTGCTTTCTAAAAGATTCATGCTCAGGGTCATTAACATGTTTCCAAAGCCAGTCAAAAGTTTTGCTATTGAAAGTGTCTGCAGACAACAAATATGCAAATGAAAGAATTTTTTCTGACAGGGAAGAAAACCTTGTGGGAAAAGGAGAAAATCCTGGTAATGAGGTTTTTTTTTTGCATTTCACAATGTTTTAAATGTTTTTTTTTCCCTCCATGTTTTCTACCCTTCCAAAAGTAAATTTCAATTTTGGGTCACATTTATTTTGTTGTATGAAAATGCTTTTTCATTTGAACAAACCATAAGTTGTGTTGTTTGGTTATTAATAATACAGAAGATAACTACTAAACCAACCATCCCAAATTTTACCAAATGACAGTTGTACACTTAACCCTTTCCCAAATAAACCCTGGGTCCGTATTCACCAACCATTCTTAAGAATATTCTTGGTCTTGTTCTCCAAAATTTTCCAAATTTGAAAGTAACACACCTTCTGATTGGCTAAACCATTTGGTTTAGCCAATCAGAATTTGTGTTACTTTCAAACTTGGAAAATCTTGAATAATAAGCCTAAGAACGTTCTTAAGAATGGTTGGTGAATACGGACCCTGGTTTTCACGTGTCTGCAGTACAAGTCTTTTGAAAACACTGTGGGAAAAGGAGAAATTGCTTGTAACGAGCAATTTCTCCTTTTCCCACAGTGTTTTCTACCCTTTTGGAGAACTTTCTGTCATTTTCATCAAATTTAAAATTGTCGTCTGCAAACTCTTTGAATTTGGACCAGTCTAAAATTTGTCGTTTGGTAAAGGGTTAAACTTTTCCAGACAGCATAATAGAATGGAGTTCAAAGGATCTGATTTGTCTTTCAAAAGCGAGACAACACTGTTGGCAAAGGAAAAGTTATCAAAATCCCTTTTTCACCACAGTGCTCTCATAAGTCTCCTTCCTAAGGGCTGTACAAACAGGGATTTCTTAGAAAAGCATAAAGTAAAGATTCTCATGCAGTATCAGCATGAACTAAGGTTAAAATCTTCTATATGTGTTGTGGTTAAACCCTATGGTTTAAGCAACAATCTGGGGTTTTAAAGACCTTTATGAAAAGGCCTTTTGCAAATACTGTGGGAAAAGAAGAAAATGCTGGTAGCCAGCATTTTATCCTTTTCTCACAATATTTTCCACCCTTTTAACCTTTTACCGCACAATAACGCTCCTGGGAAAGAAGCCTTTTGAAAACAAGAAAAAAAGAAAATCCTCGTTTCCCACAATGTTTTCTATCTTATCAAAGAAAATTTGCACCATTTGAGCCACACTGAGATAAAATTTTATTAAATGAGCCTAGGAGAAATGTTATTAAGCTCGCCAAAGATAAAATTTTACCTCAAACACCAACTCAAGTCTTTTTATTCTTCATATTCTGTAACAATATTCCAAAAATTATAGATTAGAAGACACAAAATCATGCACAGAAATATCCATAATATCCATAAAAGTCATTCACTTCTACAAAATGGCATCAAAAATGAAGTCACATAATTGTGATATTAAACATGTATAAGATAAGAAAGTTCATAATAGGTATATTACACTGAAACAAGAGAGGCTATGTGATAAATTATAATTTCAAAGCTGCTTCTGTCCAATTAGCTGGCAAAAAAAGTGGACCATGGAAATCCAAGATGAGACTACACTTTCTGTGTATTCTGATCTTGAATTAACACTGTCCATACAAGAACTCCAAGTTCAGCTCGTGACTTAGGAAGCAACCTTGTAAAACACATAATTTTATATAGGAAAGTCAACTTCCATAGAATGCCACATAAATTTTGAAAAGAGACTCATTCGCCTTATTAACTCTTTACCATACAATCACGGGTTTTAACGACCCTGAACAAAATGCCTTTTGAAAACATTGTGGGAAAAGGAGAAAATGCTGGTAACCAGCATTTTCTTCTTTTCCCAAAATGTTTTCTACCCTTCCTGAAACAAATTTCAAATTTTCAGTCACATTTATTTTGTTGTCTGCAACTGCTTTCAATTTGGATTAGTCTAAATTTTTATCGTTTGGTAAAGAGTTAAGAATGCTTATGTCCTGAATGACTAAGCAAAGCAGACAGTGTACATCAAAGATCAGACTGTAAATTTTATAATTCTGATCTTGACATACACTTAACCCATGAAAGAAGCTTTTACCTTTTACAAAACAATACTGAATTTTAACAACCCTGAAAAACAGCTTTACCAAACAAAGTGGGGAAAGGTGAAAATATTGTTATCAAGCAGTCCTATTTTATTTGTCACCTAATAATGTTTTTGATCTGAACAAGTAAAAGGAAATAAGAGGAAAACCCTCGATATCTCCCTATATCGTTCAAATTCAACCTAATTCAATCTGATTCACCCCTTTCCCATACAATATTTTAGACTCATCACAACTGAGAGCACCTGCAGTCAACAATTCTGAAACTGATGTTTTTTGGCAGGGTAGAAAACAATGTGGGAAAGACAGAATGTGAGCATTCTCTGCTTTTCCCATTTTCAACAGGGCTCTTTGCCTGGATCATGAAAAAAACAGGGATTGTTGGGTAAAGGCTTTAAAAAACCTCAAATAAAAGTCACAGCTTCTTGAAATATATCACAACACAAAACATGCATGCACATATTTGCATTCAAATATAGTCAGATAACCAGTCTAGAATTTGCAGGAACTATAGTCTTTGTCCCTAAATGCCTGGAATGATAAACTATCATTTTGTACAGGTAGCCTGAAATGATTTGACTTTTCATAGTTGAAAGAATTTGCAGATGAGATTACATGTGGTACAAATGCTGCTTTTTGAAATGGTAGAAAACACTGTGGAAAAAGAAGAAAATACTGGATACCTTTTCAAAATCCTTAACCTCAGGGTCGTTAGAACTCTGGATTGTATTGTAATGAGATATATGAATCTGATACTAGATTTATAACAGTGGACAGTAAACAATATATACTGAACCTCACAGGGTCAACTTTTTCTTTTGCAACATACCACTTTGAAAACAGGGTAGCAGTGGGAGTTTGAACATTTATTTTACATCGATTGAGAAACTTATACTCATCTCTATCAATTTCGCTTCCTGGAAACTACACCAGTTCTTGTGTCAAATGTGAGGGCCAGTGAATGGTCTCAAAATTAACACCCCCTCCTAGGCATCGATCTTAGGACCTCAAGGCTGCAAGGCCAACCCTCTACCTCACGACAACGGACACCACTGCAATGGCAACTTAATAGAAATATTATCTTAACTCTTTACTAAATGACAAGATATTGGACAGGACTAAATTGAAAGCATTTTGGTAACAAATCACATATTGTTAAAGTGATGAATGAAAAAGTTGGAAACATTATTGGGAAAAGGAGAAATTGCTGGTAGCATTTCTCCCTTTTCTAACATTGTATTCAAGAGCCTTCTTTCTCAGGGTTATTGAAACTTTTGATTGTGTGGTAAAGGGTAAAGGCAATTGCAGAACACAAATGTGGGTCAATTAGTGGGATTTGCTCTGAATTTATGGGGAAGGGAAAATGGTACGAGAAATTTCTTTTTCCTACATTGTTTTCAACAAAAATTATCCGAGTTTAGAAATTACGCAATAGTTAGGTTAGGCATTTATAACCAAATTATTCCGTATTTCAACAACCCTGAATTGAAGATGGAATTGGAAATCTATGCAGGTAAAGAACGTCTTTCCGTGATGTTTTCTTCCCTTTCAAAGACACATCATTTGAGCCACATTTATTCTGTCGTCTGCGAACTAAAAATTGGTGAAGATTTAATGTCACAAAGCAGTGTTTGTTGCACACCTATGATGCTTTTATGAACAGTTTAAAATAACATTTGTCCACTGTGTAATTGTTTTATCACAGAAAACCTCCTCCAGCAGTGAATTCAACCCCGACTTAATTTTGAAAATAAACTAAAATAAAGTGTATTATCATTTTTGGATCCCTGTTGCAGTTAATTTTTTGTTAGTTGACGAAACCAGTCGCAAGACTTGTTAAATTTGTATTAGACATTTCATGAGAAAATGACTGTTGCTTATGCTCAAATGTATTATGCTTGGAAAGTTCTGCGATTTTCATGTTTAACCCTTTCCCAAACAATAAATTTTGGACTGGTCCAAACTGAAAGAGTTTGCAGATGACAATTTTAAATTTGATGAAAATGACATCAAGTTCTCCAAAAAGGTAGAAAACACTGTGAGAAAAGGAGAAATTGCTCATTACGAGCAATTTCTTCTTTTCCCACAGTGTTTTCAAAAGACTTGTACTGCAGACACGTGAAAACCAGGGCTTGTTTGGGAAAGGGTTAACCTTTGACCACACTAGCCCGAGTTTTAATCACCCTGGGGAAGAAACGTGAAAACATTGTGGGAAAAAGTAGAAAATACTGTTTACCAATAGTTTCCTTTTCCCACAGTGTTTTCTATTCTTTCACAAACAAATTCAATCAACTGAGCCAAATTTTATTTGTAGTCTGCAAAGGCTTTGAAATCCTTTGAATTTGGACAAGTCTTCATTTTTGTCGTGGTTTAGAGTTGATAACAAGAAATGCAAGTTATTTAAAATAAACAAAATTGTGGAAATAGTTAGAGATTCTCCCTCCATAACCTGTTTCATTCTAATTTCAGTGTAAATGTCTGTGAGCTATTTTCTTGTGTATGTACACATAATATTAACAATATTACGCTTCTCATAAGGTATTTATATATTAATTGGCCATGTTATCTGTTTAACCCTTTACTGCATAATGCGGCCTTTTAAAGACCCTGGGAAAGAGGCCTTTTGGTAACCAGCATTTTCTCCTTTTCCCACAATGTTTTCTACCCTATGAAAGAAAAATTCCACCATTTGAGCCACATTGAATTTGTCATCTGCAAATGCTTTCAATTTGGACAAGGCTGAAATTTTGTCATCTGGTAAAGGGTTAAAAAATCTTTCATACTCATAAGCATGTGTGTTTGTAACCTGAATTTAACAATAAAGATTATGGGAATTTTGGTGTTTTGGTTGTATTTCAGCGATTTGTCATACCAGTTTTCAGGATATGAAAACATTCTTGTTAAACAGAGTTAAATCAATGAATTTATTTGAACATTGAAAAGTGAAGCAGTTGCTTGTTTTGAGCTTTCTATTTAGCTTTCAGAAGTGGTCAGGCTGTTAGAAAAAAAAAAATATTTACAAGGGGTTTTGTGACTTCAAAAACCTAAATATCACCATCACATGAATACTTGGCGAAGCGATTTCTTGCCACAGTTTTAACTACATGTATATATGATTTTTGCAGGTCAAGTTAAGCTAGACGCCTACATGAATTATGGTTTACTGACAGTCCATGTTGTACAAGCCAGACAGTTATCCTCCACATGGAAGAGCCGACCCGATACATTCATTATGCTGTCACTTACCCCAGAAGACAGCACCACAACACCATCACGTTGTCGTACCACCATTGTCAGAGACAATAACAAACCAGTCTACAATGAGAAGTTCTCTTTGTAAGTTAAATTTGATTTAAGAACTTTTTAGTATGCCTACTACAGTAACACCTGCTTTTGCAGACAGATTAAGATGAGACTGCACAAAAAATGCTGGCTGATTTTCATGTAGACTGTCTGACAAGATTCTGTCAGAAATAGCCCTCAAATGAAAACTTCGGGCATAAACACTTTCCCAGAAGGAGTGATAAATAAAGATTTTTTTTCTCATGAAGAACAGAAACTATGAAAACACTTGTTGAAGAATAAATATTAGTTGCAAGCAGTTGCTTCTTTTCCCAAAAAATTTTTAACACACTGGAAAAAAGTAACAAAGAAGAATAATTCTTCTAGAAAACCTTTATTTTTTTCTCATATATCCTTCACCAAACAACAACTTTAAAACATTTGCATGCAACAGATTAAACTTGGCACAAATGATGACATTTATATAAGAAAGGATAAAACACTTTGTAGGAAAAAGAGAAAATGCTGGTTCCTAGTATTTCCCCTTTTCTCATGATATCTTCAGAAGCCCTCTCCCTCAGGGTTAGTTTAAAACAGATTGTTTGGTTAAAAAGGTAAACTAGGGATTAGAAGTTAAGATACACACCAACAGGGACAAAATAAAGAACAAGATCAGAATGCATGTTTTTGAAATCTAGTCTTGGTCGGGCTCTCAGCCAAATTTAGTAGGACAGATGCATTGAGGTTGGGAACATATTACTTGACATCAGAAAAGAATTCATTAATGAAAAAGAATCAATTGTTATACATAGATAAAAAAGAATCAATTGCAATCCTACAAGCAATTTCTCCATTTCACACCTTATATCCAAAGCTTTCCTCTGCTTTTTTGCGTAAATAAATGGCTCTTCACTTATTTAGACCTAGCTAAACTGAAAGCATATAATGAAAATGTAGCTCGAATGATGGGATCTGTCTTAACTCTTTACCACACAATCCTGACTTTAAATAACCCTGTGAAAGAAGCCTTTTGAAAGCCTTGTGGGAAAAGGAGAAAATGCTGGTTACCTGGTTTTCTACCCTCCCAAAAACAAATTTCAATTTTTCAGTCACATTTATTTTGTCGTCTGCTAATACTTTCAATTTGGATCAAGCTAAGATTTTGTCGTTTGGTAGAGTTAACAAAGAGTAGAACATGTAGAAAGAAGAAACAATATTGGTTATCAGCATTTTACTTATTTTCTTCCATGTTTTCAAAACCAAGGGTTGTTTGGCAAAGATTAACCCTTTGCCATGTACATGTAACATACTTCTGGCAAAAAGAACAAATACTGCTTACCAGTCCTTCTTCCTTTTCAAACCTATTGAGGACAGATCCCATCAATCTGAAGACACCCTAAATTTTTAGTCTGCAAGTGCTTTCCAATGTGGCCAGTCTAAAATCTGGAGAAAATAAGTCAACCTCAAACTGCTAAATAAATGAACAAAAATTTCCATTCAATAGTAAATACCTAAATGTTGCAGTTTCAAAGCTGATTTCACTCGAAGGAAAACACTGTATCGGACAGTGGAGATTAGACTGCAAATTTTGTGCAGTCTGATCTTGATCTACACTGTCCACAAAAGGTCTTAGCAGCTTAAGGGTTAATATATAAGAGTAAAATCTTGCCATTTCAGTGAAGTGAGTGAGGAAGATGGTCACAAACGGCTCCTTGTTTCTGTTTGGCACAGGGACAGTCACTCTGGGTGAGTTGACCTTAACTTATTCCTTTGTGCCCCTCTTACCAGTCTCCATTGCTATCTAATACTGGCCAGAATTTAACTACATGTTGTAGAATTGTTACTATTGGAAGCAATTGCATCGATGAATTAATTAAATAAGGCTCAAACAATGTTAGACGAAAACAGTGTTCCATAGGAGAAATGTCGCTTTTTGGGAGCCTACATCTCTGGGGTTATTAAAATATGTTAACTGAATTATTTAGATAAATGGTCCCAGATACAACCTCATATACAAAATGGTGAGACCTGGGTCTGTATTCACAAACTGTTCTTAAGAACATTCTTAGTCTTATTTTCAAGAATTTTCTGAATATGAAAGACACACAACTTCTGACTGGCTAAACCAAATGGTTTAGCCAATCAGAAGTTGTGTTACTTTCAAAATCTAGAATAAGACCAGGAATGTTAAATGGCTGGTGAATACTGACCCTGTTTCCAATCCATTTCCAATTGCTTTGACCCATCATCTGCATGGGCTGCACGGGTCAATACTTTTTGTAGCTACATCAAATCTCCTATTCACAGAGCATACCTCATAATGTTTGAAGTCTCAATTCCAACCTGGGTAATCAAATTGCTAGACTGGGAATAAAAATTAAATGGTTGGTTGGTGAATTGTGGTGTACACTGCTTTCAACATTCACTTGTATAGTAGGGACAGCTCATGTGTCCTGGGTTTCACCAGTATGGCTTTGAAATGCCTGACCGACTCACCAACCCTGCGTCCTTTTAAAGACTACCATGCTGAGAAGAACTTATGATGGAGATTTATGAAAAAAGGATTAAAATAAATATATATGCCAATATGCAACACAATGAAAAAGATATATAAATGGCTCTAGGGCTTTAGCAATTTGCTCAACAATCACTGTTATGACTTTGACCCCTTACCACACAATGCTGCCTTTTAACGACACTGGGAAAGAAGCCTTTTCCCACAATATTTTCTACCCTATCAAAGAAAAATTGCCTCATTTGAGCCACAATGAAATTGTCGTCTGCAAATGCTTTCAACTTGGACAAGGCTAAAATTTTGTCGTCTAGTAAAAGGTTAAGGAAGAAAGGTTTTGAAAACACTGGGAATAGATGTGAAAAGGAAAAAATGCTAGAAGGGACTATGGACTCATTTTCCATCAATGTTTTTCTACCCTTTGAAAGGAAAATTATATAGGCAACAAAATTCTTCGAAAGAATTTGCAGACCAAAAATTTGTTCTGGAAAGGACAGAAAACATTGTGGATAAAAGGAGAAAATGCTGGTCACCACACGGTCTCTTTCCCACATGTTTTTCAGAAGCATTCTACCACAAGTTTACAATGCTGACTTTTGATACATGTAGAAACGCTTCAGTTAACCCTTTACCACACAATACCAGCTTTTAACAACCCTTGGAAAGACGCCTTTAAAAAACACAACCCTTAGAAAGACGCCCTTAAAGAAAAAAATGCACCATTTGACGCATTTTGAAAACATTGTGGGAAAAGAGAAAATGCTTTTCTCCTTCCCAAAATGTTCTCTACCCTATCAAAGAAAAATTGCACCATTTGAGCTACATGTACATTAAAATTGTCATCTGCAATTGCTTTCAATTTGGACAAGACAAAAATTTTGTCATGTGGTACAGGGTTAAGGGAATTGCTGAGTGAGAATTTTGTCCTTTATAATTGTTTTAAATGACTTGCAAGATACAAAACATGTGAAGGAGTCAACTTGTAATCATTTGTTGCAGTCTTCATGAGTCCTTGGGATGTACATCGTTTGGTTTGCGACATTTGAGATCTGGCGAGAGAACTATAAAAGGCTGGTACTACCTTCTTAACGATGATGTAGGTCGCAAGAAACACCTCCATGTTGCTACACGGGAAAGAACTCCCCGTCCAACATCCAATCCTGTCTACAGGGTACCTTCTGTCAACTCCAGTGTTTGTGGAATGGAAAAAGTCAACATCACCATTCGTCGCTCGTCTTATGGTGGATTTGGTTTCACACTTGTCAACTCCTGTCCTGTAAAAGTTGGGCGTGTAGACAGCAGTTCCCATGCTGAAGCAGCAGGCCTACAAAAAGATGATGTAGTGGTTCGTGTCAACTATCAGAACGTTTCCAGATCTACCTCAGTTAGTGTTGCTAAATGTATCAAGTGAGTATCTTCTTATACTACTGATTATCATGAGCTCAGTTTGACTCAGTGATTTCAAAGGTACAACAAATTTGGTTTATTGAAGGCAAAGTTTATTTGCTCTTAACCCTTTACCACACAATCCCAAAACCAAACAATAGAGGCTTTTGGAAACATGGTGGGAAAAGGGTAAAATGCTGGTAAACAGCATTTTCTCCTTTTCCCACTATGTTTTCTACCCTAACTTACACAAATTCCATCATTTGAGCCACATTTAAATTGATGTCAACAAATGCTTTGAATTTGGAGTAGTCTAAAATTTTGTTGTTTGGCTGAGGGGTAACCTGTACTGAATGACACATTTACTCATCCATATTGCAAGCATTTTGGGATTAAAAATCAAATGCAGCTAAAACCAGCATTCCTCCTCTTAACCTTTTACCAGAAACAAATTTCAACCCTGTCCAAATCAAAAGCTTTTGCAGAAGACAATTTCAGTGTAGCTCAAAAGGTGCAATTTTCCTTTGATAGAAAACATGGTGGGAAACGGAGAAAATACTGCTTACCAGCATTTTCTCCTTTTCCCATGATGTTTTCAAAAGGTTTTTCTTTCCAAAGTTGTTAATAGGCAGCAATGTGCAGTAAAGGCCTTTTAGCTTGGTGTGGTGTGGTAAAGGGTTATAACAAATATGCTGATAACTTTGATAACATCAATTGTAAATTTGGTGAACATAAAGTAATGTTAAATTGTGTACATGCACATTAACCAACGCATGTCACACTGGCTTGCAGAAAATGCTCTTAATATCAGGCTTTATGGTGAGAGAGCTCCCCTAAAACATTCTGTTGCACTTAAAACATCCATTTTGAAGAAAACGTTTCTGAAGGGTATGCACTTAAGCTGTACCAAATTGTAATAGCCTTTTGATTTTTGCAGGCCTTTGGAAAATATTGTTGAAAATACAGAAACTGCTCCTAATGAGCAATTTCTGCATTTGACACAATGCTCAATTCATTGCATGTCTCTACATTGAAATTTTCAAGCTATTATTTGATGTTCCTTGCTCAGCAAACATGTATCCTAGGGAAGGAGGCCCATAGAGGCATGTCAGGGAGAAAAAAAATATCGGCAACAAGAATTCTGTCCTTGAAAATATATTTTAACCCTTTACCACACATTCCTGACTTTTAACAACCCCAAGAAAGAAAGCGGTTAAAAGCATTGTGGGAAAAGAAGACAATGCCAGTAACCAGCATTGTCTTCTTTTCCCACAATGTTTTGTAACCTATGAAACAGGGGTAAAATCATTTGAGCTAAATTCATTTTGTCATCTGCAAGTGTTTTCAATTTCAACAAGTCCAAAATTTTGTCATTTGGAGTTAATGTTAAATCCCAAAACTTAACCCAGACAGAAGGGTTTAATACAGAGGAGTCTAAAATACCTATCATTTGGTAATGAGGAAGAATAACTTAACCCTTTACCACACAATCCTGATTTTTAACAACCCTGAGGGAAAAGCCTTTTTTAAACATTGTGGAAAAAGGAGAAGATGCTGGTAAGCAGCATTTTCTCCTTTTCCCACAATGTTTTCTACCCTGTCAAAGACAATTTATATCATTTGATTCACATTTCACTTGACAGAAAAAAATGCCATAACATACTTTTTTTTCCCCAGCCTTGATAACTGGTCACAAATCCATTGCCATAATTGGATGGATGGACAGATGGAAGTAGAAAAAATGTATTTTTTCTTATTCCTTTACCACACAATCCCAATTTTTAACAACCCTGAGCAACATGGTGCATTTTCTCCTTTTTCAACCATGTTTTCTGCTGTTTTATAGACCAAAAATATTTCATTCACATCAAATTTGTCTGTAAATGTTTTCAGTTTGGACAAGTCTATTTTTTGTCATTCGGTAAAGAGTTAAGGAAATATGAGGCAATCATGTCAATCGTTTGTAAATAAAAATTGTTGTAGGAAAAAAGACCCATTATCGTGTCAATCGTTTGTAAATGGAAACTGTTGGAGAAAAAAGAGCCATTGTTTGTCAAGTCTTTCCCAAACAACAAAATTTTGGACTCGACCAAATCGAAAGTATTTGCAGACAACAAATAAAATGTAGCTCAAATGATGACTCCCATCTTTCATACGATAGAAAATGTTGTGGGAAAAGGGGAAAAAGCTAGTTAAAAAGCCTTCTCTCTCAGGTTTGTTAACCCTTTCCCAAACAGCAAATTTTGGACAGGTCCAAATTGAAAGAGTTTGCAGATGACAATTTCAGATTTGATGAAAATGGCAGAAAGTTATCAAAAAGGGTAGAAAACACTGTGGGAAAAGGAGAAATTGCTCGTTACAAGCAATTTCTCCTTTTCCCCCAGTGTTTTCAAAAGACTTGTACTGCAGACACGTGAAAACCAGGGCTTGTTTGGGAAAGGGTTAAAACTCTGGATTTTGTGGAGTTACAAGGAGTAACTGTTTCGTAACTTACAGACAAAGTGGAAGTATGGTCAGTCTAGAAATTCATCGCCAGAAGCAGCCAGTTCCCATGGAAACCAACAACACAATCCCTCAAGCCCATGAAAGTGACGACTCAGAAAACAACTCGGTGCAGGAATTTACAATCTGTGATGAAAAGACAGCTCTCATCAATTCAGCCATTGTAAGCTTTAATCCATTCAAGATTCTTCATAGACTTGGATCTGGTCGATGTTTTTCAAGGTCACTGTCAAGACCAATGCGAATGTGAACTTGAGAATTTGCCAGTTATTCTTAAAACACAGTTTTTACAATAAATGAATTTTTACAACTCAGAAGAAGTGGGCTTAAGAAAACATGGAAAAAGAAAAAATGCTGGCAAGCAGCATATTTTCCATTTCTCACTATGCTTTCTACCATTCAAAGACTAATGCTACGTTTAACACACTTGAAATTTGTCATCTGCAAATAATAACTTATGGATCAGTCTAAAAATTTTGATATCTGGAAACGAGTTAATGGATAAGTGACATGACTAAAAAATAAAATCTAGCTCAAAAAACTAAACTTGTTTCTGAAAGACTTCCAAAAGACTGTCCAAAAGAGAAAAAACCTTAGGAGGATGCTCTCATACATTTTGGAACCATAATAAATATAAAGTTCAAATGTTTGCTATTAACCCTTTACCAGACAACAAAATTTTAGCTTTGTCCAAATTGAAAGCATTTGTAGACGACAGTTTCAGTGTGGCTCAAATGGTGCAATTTTTCTTTGATAGGTTAGAAAACATTGTAGGAAAAGGAGAAAATGCTGGTAACCATCATTTTCTCCTTTTTCCAGAAAGTTTTCAAAAGGCTACATTCCAAATGTCAATAAAAGGCTGAATTGTGCGGGAAAGGGTTGCTATGTTCTGTAAATATCAAGTGCTATAATATTAGACTGAATGTGCTTTGCATAATAAGTTCAACAAAATGCCACCAACACCTTACATTAATTTACAATGAAAACTGCATCCTAGGCAGGGCCTTGATGTACAGTATATGGAACTAAAAATGTCCATGGTTTGTTTGTCACTGGTCAGGGAATGCACTAAAAAGGACACACATTGCAATTTCAAGTCTTGTTTGTTAGGATCTCATATGGTACTGTTGTAAATATGCAAGTCATAGATCAGACTACATGTTGCATACATAGACCAAGAAGATTTTGATTTAAACTGTCCATAAAGCTACATACATTTTTCCAAGAAAATGGCAAATCCTTCACCTTTACTTATGTTTGTTACAAGGAAGGGAAGAAATGTTTGGAAAACATTTGAGTAAGAGTTTAATATGCTTTTTCATAGAAAACTTTCATCATCTGAGCAGTATCTAACTGGAATAATGCGTTCACTTTGGACTGGTCTGAAATTCTTATCAACTAGAAAAGTCTACTGAAGACATGGACATATACAGACAGCTTGGGTTGGTTAATATTTGTAAATAAACATATACCATATATTTTTTGTTAAATAAAGTTGTACTAAAAAAAAAAGAAGATGTTTGTACTGATAATTCTCCGCCTGGAAAGAAGTCTTGTGTAAGAAGTCTGTCTGTATATGTCCACACTCAGTTAACTATTTTTATGGTTGATGATTTGATATTTCAAAAATCTTATGTAGAAATGAAATTTTTTACCTATATGACAATTTATACAGATAAATAAAGAAATTTGATCCCAAATCATTTTATTAGATGAGATTTAGTTTAAAAGGAATAAATGTTTGATAATTTCAAAACTAAAGGCATTTCTGTATTGTAGAGTGTGGATACACGCAGGCAGGCTTCTCTTCACCGACTGTTATGCCTTGAAGAAAACTTTGTGGATACCATGAATTCTGGAATCCATCTCTATTCTCGCCCACTCCGTCACTGTATTCTCACCGCAAATCAACATGCAGCCCTCTTCCAGAACATTGAGAAGGTAGGTTTTATTCAGTTTATCCCTCTGACGTTTTGTGTTGACCCTGAAACAGAGGGCCTTTGGGAGGTTTTTGGGTCCAGGGGAAGGAAAGAAATGCCTTTAGATAATAATTTTGTCTTTCCTACAACTTATTTTACCTCTTCAAAGAAAGCTCATCACTCTTGGGCAGATACTTTTTGTCTGCAAGTGATTTCAATATAGGCAAGGCTAAAATATTGTGGAAAAAGAGAAAATACTTGTTATCAGAATTTTCTCCCCTTTAACCATTTACCTCACAATCCCCACTTTCAACGACCCTAAGATAGAAGCCTTTTGAAAACATTGCAGGAAAAGGACAAAATGCTGGTAACCAGCATTTTCTCACTTTTCCACAATGTTTTCTACCCTTTCCAAAACAAGTTTCAATTTTTCAGTCGCATTTAATTTGTTCTCTGCAAATGCTATCAATTTTGACCAGCCTAGAATGTTGTCGTTTGGTAAAGAGTTAACAATTTTCACCATTTAAGCCACATGTAAATTGTCCCCTGTAACTGCTTCTAATTGGACAAGTCCAAAAGTTTGTCACATCCCTGGTAAAGGGTTCAATGAAAAAAATCATCAGATGTAATACCTTTGCATTTACTGTCATTTGTATGACCTGGCTGTATCAAAGGGCCCTCATAAGCAAGGTCAAAACCCCAGTCATTTTGACTTATCCTTGGCAACAAAAATGTATGCACTTTAACTCTTTACCAAACGACAAAATTGTATCCTTGTCCAAATTGAAAGCATTTGCAGACGACAATTTCAATGTGGCTCAAGTGGTGTAATTTTGCTTTTGATAGGGTAGAAAACATTGTGGTTACCAGCATTTTCTCCTTTTCCCACAATGTTTTCAAAAGGCTTCTTTCTCAGGGTCGTTAAAAGTCGGGATTGTGTGGTAAAGTGTTAATTTATATAAACAGAGTAGAACAGCCTTCTGTGCTGTTTCCATTCAGTCAATTGCATACTCTGATCTTCAACCTACTGTTGACGTACACAGTCCAATATAGCACATTTCTGGCCAAGGGGGCATGGATAATCAATTGTATGTTTTTTTTTTCTCCAAAAAAGAGTAAAATGTCACTAAATTTGGAGTTGCTATCTTTCTGCACACAGCTTTGGCTATGTCACAGGGAGAACTTGTTGCAATAAGAGGTATACCTGGAAACAAGCAATTTCTCATTGCACCAATGTTTTTTCATTGCAACAATGTTTCCACTTGCCTCCATGTAACTCTTTGCTAATTGACAAATTTTTACAGTTGTCCAAATTGAAAGCATTTGCAGAAGAAAAAAAAATGATGGAATTCACTTCTGGTTTCCAGCATTTTCCCCTTTTCTTACAATGTTATCCGAAGCCGTAAAAATCAGAAATTGTTCAGCAAAGGGTTAACTTGTTGATGATCTGCATATATGTTTTCAACACAAAAAACTTATAGCAGCTGATACATAAATTTGCGCATGATTTTTCAGATTGTATGTATAAGTCAATACCAGGTAAAACAAATTGTCAACAACCTTCCATCCAACACACTATCTGATGATGACACAGACACATCGTTTGTCACTGACAGTGATCTCACTAGTGTCATTGGAATGATCTACAGAACTAAGGTAAACATAAACTTCTTGCCTTGTCAGCTGTAAAGTTATTTAATCCTCTGTCAAATGGCATGATTTTGATAAAAAGATGGGCTTTGTCTGTTAAGGTAAAAAGTATCTTGGGAAACTGGAAATGCTGGTTACAAGCATTTTTTGCTTTACCCACAATGCTTTCAAAAGATCTCTACCTTGAAGCTGTTGATTTTTGGTATTGTTTGGTAATGGATCAATTCATTTGGTAAAACATAATTTATTTGGCAACAGGGACTCATGACTTGCTGTCCCATGGCAAGACCTTTTGAAACAAGAAAGCAAAATGAATAATGCGCCTTGACTTACTTATGCCTCGATTTTTTTCATATTTAATATAGTACTTAACACTGAATCATATTCTACCAAGATATTTCCTGTGCAAACTGATTTATCTTTTCTGCATTCATTTATTATAAAATACTCTTCAAATTTGAAGCACTGTTGAAGCTCATACATTACCAAGTGTGCCTCCTTACAAGATGACAAAATTTAAGACTTGTCCATATTGAAAGCATTCGAAAATGACTGATAAACGAGAGCACCACATGCTGGTGCCAACAGTCAGCTGCAGGTGCTTGATTTTAGGTAAAATTTCTGGTCCCAAAAGGTGTCAGAAATATTTTGATGGTTACCTGCCCTTGTTGTTTGAGTTTCCCTTAGAAAGTTGACAAATTGTCCAAGTTTAACTCTTTATCACACAATTCCGACTTTTAACCACCCTGAATGGGAAGGCTTTTGAAAACAATGTTTTCTTCCCTTCCCAAAACGAAGTTGAATTTATGAGTCACATTTATTTTTTCGTCTCCAAATGCTTTCAATTTGGACAAGTCTAAAGTTTGTCATTTGGGAAAGAGTTGAAGTAAATATCTTCAGTAATAATTCAGAGATATTGTAAAATGTCAAAGTTCTTGCACAACAACGACAGGGCTGGCAGTAATATCTCTTTTCTTCGAAACCAGCAAGACTAATAAAGTTTAAATGATGGGAATTTTTATTTTCAAAGGAAAACATTACTAGAAAAGGATGGAATGCCAGTAAGGTACATTTTACCTTTTCTCACAATGTCTTCAAAAGCTTTTCCAGTTGGTTAAACCAAGATTTGTATGGTTAAGCGATAAAGGTCAAAAAGAATGTTGTGCGAAAATGATTAACCCTTTAACACAAAATCCCGACTTTTGATGACCCTGATGGTGTAGCAACTGATAAAGCTGTGGATAAAGGAGAAAATGCTGATATCCAGCATTTTCTCCTTTTCCCACAATGTTTTCCACCCTGTCAAAGACATGAATCATTTTAGCAACATTAATCGTCTACCAATGCTTTTGATTTTGTCCAGTCCAAAATTTTGTCGCTTGGTAAAGAGTGAAATATTTGTTTCCAACTTTTCCCACATTGTTTTCAAAGGCCCTATCTTCCTTCATTGAAACTCAGGAAAATTTAATCAAGAGTTGAATTTTTTTTTACCTCTTTCTTGTAGATGGCGGTTTTATGTCAGGCATATGAAATCTACGCAGATGGTCTACTACATGCCTCCAAAGTCCTTGCTTGTCTTGAGTTGAATGAACAATTCCGTCACTTTATGCTAAAAGCTGCTGACAAGAATAACCTTCGCTTGTGTGAATTCATCAATCGTCCACTTCAACATATCCAGGAGTTGACAGGAATTCTACGACACATTCTTGATACAAATTATCCCTTCACACAAGAACATGCAGTTTTCTCACAGATTGTTGATGGTAAGAAATTCTTTTAAACTCTATCTTGCGCTAATTTTACAAGTTTGGAAAAAATAACTTTAGAAAACATTGAAGGTTAAGGAGAAAATTCTGGTAAACAGTATTCTTCTTCTTCCACAATATTTTCTACCATAACCCCATTATTTGAGCCACATTTATTTTTCATCTTCAAATGCTTTGATTTAGGCAACTCTCTGAAAAGTTAGCCATCTGATAAAAAGAATTTTCGTTACCTATGTTGGCTAGTCTTCCTCTAACTAGTTTAAGCAATAAAAAAAGAGAAATATCTGCACTTTTAACCATTAAAGCATTGGAGAAGTTTTATCTTGAGAAAGATAACAATTATGTTACTCCAAATTGAAAGCATTTGTGGACAACAAATAAAAAGTGCCTAAAATGATGGAGATCATCTTGACATGGGCAGAAAACATTGTGAGAAAAGGAGAAATTGCTGGTTTCCCCTTTTCCAGATGTTTTCAAAAGCTTTCTTCTCCAGGGTCAGGATCATTTGGTAAGAGTTAAAAACACAACTAAATCTAATAAAATTTAGAAGAAAAAAAAAGAACATTAAAAAAAAAAGAGATGGAATGGAAATGTTTTTTTATAGAAAGGAAAAAATTTTTGACAAAAGAGAATATGCCACAAGCTACCTACTATATAGGCATAAACATGAACATGGAAAGTTTGCTGAAAAAGGATTAATTGCTTGTAATAAGGAACTTTTAGAAGCAATTGCTGTTGTTCCTACTGTTTTCAAAAGCTGCTTAAAGCAAGTCTGTAAATAAAGCAATGTTATATATTCAGTTATTTATACTTATAACCTTTATGATTTTTCAGGTTTCCAGTCTGTAACAGCCAGACTTCAGGCTGCAGAACCTCTACATACCAGTGTTACCTCCATCAGTACATCCACAAGTCAGTCCATCTATATCCCCCCATCAACAGGTGGCCGTCGTGTACCCGTCATGGGCTCCCTGGTTTTAAAACGTGCTGCCTCTGTCAAGTCAAGTTCAAGTGGTTTTGGAAGTGGATCATCGAGAAATTCCGACACTCAGTCATGCCCCTCCGAATGTGACAGTGTTTTTGCGGACATGGAACTTACTCGCTAAAACTGAATGAACATAAAATGAACTACAAAAGAGAGTGGCAGCTGATGCGTGCTTTGGATATGAACTATTTATTAGTGGCTAAAAGCATGTACATGAACATTTTGTTAGTGCTAGGTTAGTTATTGTTAGTAAGATACAGATGTATACCTATTAAGGTTTGAGCTATCCTTGACAAAAGGGGGATTAATACATCTCTGTGATGCACTGTACCAATTAAACCATCACAGATCCATCATAGCCACCTTTTTAACAACTGACTAAATCATGACGTAGACTGGTCCTTGGAGATACAGAAAACTGACCAAAGTGTCGGCTTGGGTCAGCCTCCACAGACTGTGCTTGCTGACCTGGGTCGATACTTTTCACAGATGCATGAAGTCCCTTTTTCATGGTTCATTTATGTTCATTAAGCATAGAAAAATGTGAACAATACTTAGCTACATTTTTAAAGCTAAAGTGCCTTCCACAAAGCCTTTATGAAATAAAAGATCAAGATCACACTGCACAAAAAATGCAACTTATATTCAATGATCTTCACACTATGATGAGATATTCCACATGAAAAACGAAGCAGCCTTGAAATAGCAAATATTCAGGTCTAAATTTTGCAGCAGGCAATTTTTGAAGTAATGTATGTAAAGGATAAATTGTTAGTAACTAGCTATGTATCCTTTCATCACAATGTTTCTAACATGGTTCACATTATACATTGATTCATCATGATTTACCTTCATAATGCATTTGAGAAGAAATAGCATAGGATAATGTTTAGATTTATACAAGAATCACCAGTGATATACATGAGCTAGCTCTTAATTTGCCACAATGTCATGATGTTTTATACCATACTTTGCCTTCTTAAGATATTCCTACCTGTTGGAAACAATTTTATTTTTTGAACTTGCAACAAAATGTTTCCTATGCAAAATTATCACATTGCTTTTACAATCAATAGCAAGGTGGTTTATGAGAAATATTGTGGGAATAGAAGAAAATAATGTTAAAAAGAATGTTTTCCTTTTCTCATAATGTATTCTACTCTATCTGGGACATAAGTCTTAAATTTGTGTTTTGTTTGAAAGTTAATTTTCTGATTGAACACTTGATACAAAACAAATGAAAGTACTTATGAATGAGCTATGCTCTGTGAAAAAAGGGTTCAGTGCATCTGCAAAAGTATCGACCCATGTCAGCCTGCACAGTCCACACAGGCTTAACCCTTTCCCAAACAAGCCCTGGTTTTCATGTGTCTGCAGTACAAGCCTTTTGAAAACACTGTGGGAAAGGCAGAAATTGCTCATAACGAGCAATTTCTCCTTTTCCCACAATGTTTTCTACCCTTTTTGAGAACTTTCTGCCACTTTCATCAAATTTAAAATTATCGTCTGCAAACTCTTTCAATTTGGACCAGTCTAAAATTTATCGTTTGGGAAAGGGTTAAATGGGTCAAAACTTTTTGTTATTTGTAAATTTTTCTTCATGTCCAGGAACTATTCTACCTTATTAATCAGTCTGTTGTAAGACAAATTGGATGTTCTGGATCTATAATTATGTGATGACCTTCGCTGCATTCAATCCCCATTTGTCAAAGGGCCGCTCATTATGTTTTTAAATCACCAGGGATGTGTTCATTCTCTCTATCTCACTTTCTTCATTTACTTTCTTGATATCTGACCCTCTGTATAAAATGTTGTATAAAACATGTACATAGGTTATGACAATGTATTATATTTTAATCCTATGTCTTTCCATTCAAGTCTTTCTATCTCTCTATCTTTGTATTAAACTGTATGATTGGTATATTAAAAATAAATCTAGAAACTGATTCTTATTTACCTATTTATCCTCTAAATTTTGTCCATAAAAACCAAAAACCCTACATAATACAGGACCTTTACCACACAATCCCTTGCTTTAACAACCCTATGGAAGAAGGCTTTTGAAAACATTGTGGGAAAAAGAGAAAATGCTGGTAACTAGCATTGTTTTATCCAAAGAGAAATTTCAGTTTTTGTGTCACAATGAATTTGTCGTCTGCAAATAGTTTCAATTCGGACCTGGTAGAACTAGTATAATCCACAGAATGGGTGTCAACATGGCGTACTCAATTTATTTAAATGACCCTTTACCACACAATCCCAAGTTTTAATGACCCTGCGGAAGAGGACATTTGAAAATATTAAAGGAAAAGGAGAGAAAGCTGATAACCAGGATTTTCTCCTTTTCCCTCTATGTTTCCTACCGTTTTGGAAAACAATTTTATCACTTTAGCCACATTAAATTTGCAGTCTGCAAATGCTTTTAATCTGTTTAACTCTTTACCAAACAACAAAATTTTAGACTCGTCCCAATTGAAAGCACTTGCAGATGACACAATAATTGTGACTGAAAAATTTGAAATTTATTTTGGGAAAAAGTAGAAAACACTCTAGGAAAAGGAGTAAATGGTGGTTACCAGCATTTTCTCCTTTTCCCACATTGTTTTCAAAAGGCTTCTTTCTCGGGGTCGTTAAAAGTGGGGATTGTGTGGTAAAGAGTTAATAAAGAGTGTTACCCCTTAAAGCTTCTCTTACAACTTAAGTTGCCTTGGGGCCAGTGTAGATCAAGATCAGACTGTTCAGAACGTGAAATCTAATCTTTGATCTACACTGTCTGCTTTGATGAGGCAATCTAGACTATGGCAACTTTCACATTGCAATCATTCAGGTTATATTTCTTGGATAAAAAGAGTCTGTAGGGTTTTTTGGCAATCTTAGGGTTAATGTCAGCTTATGATCATATTGCCAGCTGCAGATGACTGCTTTTGTCTTGCAGAATACATCTGAAAACATTGTGGCAACAAAAGAGGAATTACTTACTACACATAATTTCTTCTTTTTTTCCCCAAACTGTTTTCATGCACTGAATCACAGTAACTGTAAACTGTGGTATTTTTTCACTATTCAGGGATCCTGAGGTCTCCCAAACAGTGTTGTTTTAAATACAGATATCCTTGTGAATGATCAAGACCATTACTGTAAGCTATTCATGATATGACAGCTTTAGAAACCACAATGGGAAAGGAGCAATTGCTAGTAGCAAGTAACTCTTTTTCCTATAATGTTTCATTGTTGTTGAAAATCAGTTCTTTCCTTCATATGTGTTTACAAAGTGAAATTATTAATGGTTTCTTGTAGGTCTGAATAACAGCCAGGGCACTCAAAATCATTTAGAGTCTAAAATCTTATCCTTTAACCCTTTTACCACACAATTCCAAGTTTTATGAGACTTAAAGGAGAAATTACTGGCAACCTTTTCCCACCAAGTTTTCTAGTCTTCCAAAGGAATACCACATCAAAATTATAATTGATGTCTGTTAATGCTTTTAATAAGGATGAGTTTAAATTTTTGCCTTTTGAAAACAGTTAAAATGATAGTGGCAGGCAGGATGTTTCTACAACTATCTCTTCCAGATCTATATACATTACCATTAGAGCTGGAAATACATCGGATACATAGGTCCCCCTTACCTCAAGGTCAACAGTTCAGCAAACCGTCTTCAGAGTGCAAGAACTGGATCTGCAGCCACTGTGTCACTGTCTGGAAGGTCAAATTGTCTCATTTAGTAAGAGTATCTGAAAAACCACTAAAGAAAGTATATATTCAAAGATAAGAATCTATTCCAGCCATTGTAATCCTTTTTGATGCTAACAAGTCCAATATTTATTACCCCATTGTAAAATTAGAAGACAAAATCGATTATTTTCTTTTAACTTCCTGCCCATACAAGTCAATCTGCAGCTTTTAGATGAAGGGTGCTTTGGTCTACTCCAGGAAATATATAACAATACAGTCCTTTAGACTGAACATTTCAGACAGGCAGAAACATTGATGGACAAAGAAAGAATATGTGTATCCACTTTACCCTAGGGAAATCACAAATTCTGGAATAACTTCTGAAGTATAAAACAATACAATATTTCATTTGAGACTTAACCCTTTACCAAATGATAAAATTTTGGACTGGACCAAATCGAAAGCATTTGCAGACAACAAATTTAATGTTGCTAAAATGATGATTTCCCTTTTTGATTAGGTAGAAAACATTGTGGGAAAAAGAGAAAATGCTGGTTACCAGCATATTCTCCTTTTCCCACAATGTTTTCAAAAGGCTTCCATTTCAGGGTCGTTGAAAGTCGGGATTGTGTGGTAAAGGGTTAAGCCACCTGCCTATTACACATATTAAATTGCAAATATTAGACAACTGACTATTTCAGACAGCCAGAATTATTGATTGATAAAAAGAAAGAATAACTATGTTAAGGGATTGAAAAATATCCACTTTACCCAAAGGTGAAAAGGAAATCACAAATTCTGGTATAATGTGAGCAGAAGAACGAACAACTGAAGTTTAAATATGGTTGAAAGCGGTGCATGGCATTTTGTCGAAAGTGTGTTTTGTCCAAATCCATGTATGTTTTAAAATACTAATTGCTGAATTCCTACATTTATTTCACGAAAAGATTTGTATGGGAGGAAGATTTGAGCCACAGTTCGTCTCAGGGTAAGGGTCAGGGCTAGGGATCGTTTTCGATGAATGTGGTTTTCCATGAAATGTAGCACACCCAGTTGAAAGCAGACAAAGTAAGTAAACACTCAGCAGATCCAGTTTCAAGTTGAAAAGACATCAGACATCAGCTCCCAAACCAAGATGAGAAGGCATTTGAGACACCCAACAAAGTTCTTTCAGTGAAACTTCTCATAGGGTAGGCTGCTGGACCCAGTATTTTCCCCAACCAGAGCCTGTATCAACAGACAATGTGTCAACCTTGCATTTGATTCAGACTGACTCTGACAGTTCTTGGTATTTCTGAGGAAAAAATATGTTGTGTATGCAAATTGTTTCAGCAAAATGATTTTTAATCCCATGTCTTTACAGAATAGCAAAGTTTGATTTTCTGTGTTGTAATGAGTGGATACACCTTAACTCTTTACCAAACGACAAAATTTTAGACAAGTCCAAATTGAAAGCTTTTGCAGACGACAAAATGAATGTGACTCCAAAATTGAAATTTGTTTTGGGAAGAGTAGAAAACATTGTGGGAAAAGGAGAAAATGCTGGTTACCAGCATTTTCTCCTTTTCCCACAATGTTTTCAAAAGGCTTCTTTCTCAGGGTCATTAAAAGTCGGGACTGTGTGGTAAAGGGTTAATTTAATTTTCATTGCTGCAAGGTGAGTCATGGGATGCCACAATTCTTTCATTTGTCCCTGCCACTCCATGTTTATATAATAAATTTACACCTAAGACAATTCAGTTTTATCATTTAAAATATTTTTTTTGTTAAATCAATTGTGTTGTACTTAAGTGTTTCTGCATATTTCAAATTTTTGCACTAAATTTGTTAAATCCATCCAAAGTTTATTGTTGAATGCGAAGAACTCCTAGTTAAACCCCTAACAAAAATATTTGAAAAATCTTAACTCCTAGCATCCTAAATGCTCAATAAAATTCAACGATAACACCAGTATCTGAATCTAAAATTAAACATTTACCAGGAAATTACAGACCCATTAGTTTAAGCCTACTGTGTTCTAACCTAATACTAAAGATAAAAAGAGACAAAATAGTAAACCATACAACAAACTAATAACCTGGTTTCCAATAACCAATTTGGATTTGACACAGGAAGCTCTTGTATCCTACAATTACTAGAATCTCTTGAAGACTGGACAGCAGCCCTAGACAATATGGTTCAGGCATAGATGTCAATCATGTCATCTTCCACTTCTTCAAAAAAGGTATATGATACACTCCCACACATTAACTTATGACAGAACCTGGCATAGCCTGATCAAATCTTAATTAAATAAAACATCTTTTATAAGGTCAAAGAAAGGAGATAGCCACAAACAACAGTTACTTGAGTAACCAGGAAGCACTAGGTAGTTTTCCGCAAGGAATTGTTCTAAGTAAAAATCTCTTTCTCATGTTAGTCAATGACTTGCCTGATGCAAAAAGGACTGTTGTAAAGTTATTTGCAGATGACACAAAAACAAGCAAAACTGGATTCTGATAAAGACCATGATTAGCTGAAGCATAACATAGACCAACTGTGTGAGTGGTTACATAAATGGGAACTTGACTTCAACCCTAAAAGAATGTAAGAGGATCAATTTGGAATCCATAATACTAAAAAAAAATTATTTGATGAAATAAGCAATCTTGAAAGGGAACAAATATAAATTCTGTTACGGCAGATCACTCCTTCCTTACAGCATAGCTTCTTCCTGTATAAATCAATACCTGACAACGGCGTTAAGGAAAATTCTCTTTAGCTCAGGGGTTAGTGTATTGGTCTTTTGAACCTAAAATGAAACCTCAATAAACGAGGATCTTTGCCACATGGGTTCGAATCCCTGCCTGAGCAGATTATACTTGAGCTATGCATTTGTTGCAGACTTTCATGTTCGTAAAAATACTGAGGAAGAAGAACACCTACGGGTACTAAATGATAACTACCTCAAATTTCAACTTGCATATCATGTAGAAAAATAACACCACAAATTCAAACCTTGCCATAATTGACAAACCTTTACACATATGGACAATACAATGTTTCTACAGCTGTACAGCCTGGTCAGATTCCATTTGGAGTATGTGAGTATTGGTTGGTCTCCACATCTAAAAAAAGCATCAAGAACATTCAAAGAAGAGCAACCAAAATTCTTCAACCTATCAGCTATCTACCATATAATGAAGGATTTAGAGGAATTTGGACCAGTGACACTAGAGTACAGAAGGAAACATACTGACATGCTTCCAGTGTAAAAGATTTTACACAACATTGACAACATACCAAAAGAAGACATGTTGCAGCTAGGAACTTAATACAGAACTAGCGGGAACAACCCTAATCTAAAATTCAAACAAAAGTGAATTATGAGTGAACACCATCAGCATTCGGGTGGTTGACCTATTGAATTCTCTGCCGAATCCATTTCTTTCACCTTCTTCCAATGTTCTTATTCTGTGAGAGTCCTTGAACCTGTGATTTTTGTTTATATCTTGTAATGCATGTAGTTTGATGATGTCAATGAGTATTTCAGCTTTACAAGCTTACTTTAACCCTCTACCACACAATTCCGAGTTTTGACGGCCCTGGGAGAAAAGCCTTTTGAAAACATTGTGGGAAAAGGTGAAAATGCTAGTAACCAGCATTTTCTCCTTTTCCTACAATGTTTTCTATCCTTCCCCCCCCCCCAAATTTCAACATTTCAGTCACATTTATTTAGTTATCTGCAAATGCTTTCAACTTGGACTAGTCTGAATTTTGTCGTTTGGAAATGAGGTAGAAGGGTTGCACCCTTACCAAATTCCAACATTCTATTACAACTGAATATAGGTAAAATGTGTGACTAGTCTGAATTTTGTCGTTTGGAAATGAGGTAGAAGGGTTGCACCCTTACCAAATTCCAACATTCTATTACAACTGAATATAGGTAAAATGTGTGACAAAAACATGAATAAAATAATCAACTGTCTTTGTTAACAGAAACTGATACCATTTTTCTTATTTCCAAAACTAAAGAGGCCAATAACATTCTTATGTTTGTTTAAGAAGGTCAACAAAGAGAATGCAAGACTTCTAAAAGATACCTGAAGCACTAGTGCTGGCTATGCTGTTTGCATCCAGTTGCCTATCTGACACCAATCTGTGGCCAGAGAAATATTTAGACCTAAATGCTTTAAAACCTTTCAAGCAAACAACATCATAATTAACCAATCTTTAAGCCATGATAAGTGCTATAAACAATTTCAGTGCAAAACGCCATTATTTAGCAACTCCTTTCCAAAAATAATAATAGATTGGAATAACTCAGACAACAGAGTTGGCAGCACCAAGGCAGACAAATGTTTCAAGAGAACCCTCTTACACTTGGGACTGATTTTCCCCCTCCCTTCCACTGCAACTATGCCAAAATGCCCAGTAGTATATACATCCAGATCCAGCATGTTTGCTAACCATTGAAATCAACAGTCAAGTTATAGATCTAATTCTTATGTGAAAACGATCAGAAATGATTTTTTTTTTTTGACTATGGAGGCAAACAGATCTACTTTCTAGTTCATGTTCCTGTCTAAACTCTTAATTTTATCATGTTATCTCTGTATCATCAAAGAATAGGAACACTTGAGCTATAAATTCCTTTGACAGTAGATATATATGAGCCATGTTCTGTGAAAAGGTGCATAATGCATCTGCAAAAGGCGAACAAACCCTAGCAAATTCACTACTGCAGTGGCAAGATGAGACGGATCTTTACAAGCCTTTAGCTTACCATTGATCCTGTCTACGTGAGCGTAACATTGTTGTTAATGTTCAGTAGAACTAGATCTATGCATAACGTTACTGTTGAAAAAAAAATCAGAATTCAGAAACTGGGAGTCTCGACGCAAAGAGCCGTTTTTTGCTTCTTTGCTGGTGGTTTATGTGATATTTCAAAGCAGGTATGATTCAAGCAGATAAAAGGTTTGTAAAGGTATTCAAGTATTTTTAATCACAAAATATCTTGGTTGACTGTGGATCTAAATGCCATTTATATACGGGCAAACCGATGTCGAAACGTAAGCCCCTCGAAAACTGGTAACGTCCACCATTCATTTCTGTCGGCCTACCCACGGCAAGATTGAATCTCGTATTCTTCGAACATTCCATACACCCTGTTGTCCTACCAGTATCTTCTTCGAATATCTCAATCACGATCTGACTCAAGTCAAAGACCCCCTAAATGGTAGAGGATAACTTATATCTATATTAGCGAGATTTCATATTGATTTAGGCTAGGCCCGAAATACCTCCAGACGACATTACGAGATACGACGTCATTTCCGGATACCTATGTGGAAGGCCGTTTTACCCCGAGCTTCTCATGTTATGATAAAATTTTGGACTCGACCATTTTGATAGCATTTGCAGATGACAAATTAAATGTATTTCAAATGATGATTAATGTCTTTGATAGGGTAGAAAACATTGTGGGAAAAGGAGAAAATGCTGGTTACCAGCATTTTCTCCTTTTCCCACAATGTTTTCAAAAGCCTTCCACTTGAGGGTCGTTAAAACTCGGAATTGTGTGGGGAAGGGTTAACAAAAATCTGTCTGGAGAGAGATTGGTTTTCCAAAATACCGTGACAAAAGGATTCATGTATTATAGCAAGCAAATTCTCCTTTGCTAAATTGTTTTCACATGAAATACCTTAGTAAACTAGAGATCCATGTAGAACGAAGGTGGTGAATGATGAGCAGGAGGTAATCAGTTTGATCGATACTATCAAGATAAAGCTGCAAGTCTTTGGTATTACAAGATAACAGATAGCCTGGGTTCAGGCACCAATAATCGTTTTTCTACTCAATCGCTCCGTAATGCATTTTATACAGATTTTTAGCAATAATCTGTTAACTATTTATCAAACAACAAAATTTAGACATGTCAAAACTGACAAAATAAAAGTTACTCAAAAATTGAAATTTGATTTTGCAAGGGTAAAAACATGGAAAAAGGAGAAAATGCTGGGAACAAGCATTTTCTCCTTCTCCCACAATGTTTTCAAAAGCCTTTTTCCTTAGCAGGATTGTGTGGTATAGGGTTGACTGTTTTTTCTAAACTTAAGACTTTTGTTCAGAGTTATTTATGATAGTTGGCAATGGATCAGAAAATATAAATGAATCATGCTCATTGAAAGCGGGGCTTAATACATCTGCAAAAAGTATTGACCGAGGTCAGCCTATGCAGTCCACACAGGCTAACCCGAGTTGAAACTTCTTGCTATTGGTCAAAGGATGCATGTCAAAGGACCAGTTTGCTTCCGTCGGTTGTTAGACAAAATGAACTTTATGGATCCATGATCATGTGATTACTTGCTTGGTATCACAGAGATGCATTAAGCCCCCTTTTGCCAGAGCATGGCTCAATGGATCAGGCTGGGTTCAGAAGTATTTATGCCCTACTAAGGTACTTGACCATATAATAAACATTGTAGGCATGTCAATGTCAAATGATGATAGAAGTCTTTCAGATGTCACAATGTTTCCTTGACATTTTTACACTAAACTTATAGTTATCCTTCAGGATCGGCTTGGTTCGCTCAGTCGGTAGTATACAGGACTTGAAACCATGAGGCCTCTTGGCAAATTTCTTTCTGAGGATCGGTGATGGTCATTGTAACGGGACTCATTCCTCTCTCACTGCTGGTCATTGTTTCGATGATGGTTGTGGCAAAGCAGCCAGTGACTTGGGAAGGCTATTATAAAAAGGTTTCTTCTGTGGACTGGGAATTAGTTGTTAAATGGTTAATGCTTTACTAAGCAAGAGGGAGACAGTGTTTGAAAACAATGTGGGAAAAGGAGAAAATGCTGGTTGCTAGCATTTTATCTTTTTCCCGCAATGTTTTTTAGTCTGTTAAAATTAAAATCCATTAACTTAGTCACAGTTAATAATTATGTCATCTGCAAAAGCTTTCAATTTGGCAAAGTCTAAACAAATGCTGTATGGTGAATGGCTTTTAACCCTGAACTTGTTAAATAAATTTAACGAAACTTTCAAGTCTATAGTAATATCCCAAATGCTTCTATTTCAAAGTTATTGTTAGGAGAAAAACATCTCCTTATTGGACACTGTAGATCCAAGATCAGACTGCATGTTCTGTGCAGTCTGGTCTTGATCTACACTGTCCACAAAAGGTCCTTGCATCGCGCTTAGCAGCCTAAGGGTTAAACATAACATCAAGCTGGCCTCTGGATCAACTAAAACTAAAACACAAGCCAAATTACTACAGGCATTCTTTACTCATTAAATAGCGTCGACATTCATTTATACTATTTACAAATGTACATGAATGAGACAGTGCAGTAAAAAAGTAAAGGGAGAGGTAGACAGAGGCTGAGTTAAGAAACACATACAAACTGTACATAACACATATGACAATAAACTACAGGTGTATGGACGATGGATTTCACATGCAAGTTATTCATGATTATAATTCGTTCACATGATGTAATAATTGTAATTTTCTATGCAAAGGAAAAAAGACCATTCCAGAGTGTGTACTATTTGAAAGCGGAATTTTCTCTTTTTCCCACACTTAGTCAATTTGGCATCTGCAAATGCTTTGGATTTGGACAATTCCAAAATTTTATCGTTTAGTGAAAAGTCAACCCTTATAGAGCTTATTAACTCTTTACCACACAATCCCGACTTTCAACGACCCTAAAAAAGAAGCCTTTTGAAAACATTGTGGGAAAAGGGGTAAATGCTGATAACCAGCATTTTCTCCTTTTCCTACAATGTTTTCTATCCTTCCCAACACAAATATAAATTTTTCAGTCACATTTCTTTTATCGTCTGCAAATGCTTTCAATTTGGAATAGTCTAAAATTTTGCCGTTTGGTAAAGAGTTAAACCCAACTGACATTTTCTGTGAGGCACGAAGACGAAACAGCTGTTTTCAAGGTTGCTTTTTGGTAAGAATACATGTATCTCATCCTAGCAGACACAGTATATCAACCCTTTACCACACAACCCCGACTTTAAACGACCCTGAGAAAGAAGCCTTTTGAAAACATTGTGGGAAAAGGAGAAAATGCTGGTAACCAGCATTTTCTCCTTTTCCCACTATGTTTTCTACCTTACCAAAAACAAATTTCAAATTTTCAGTCAAATTTATTTTGTTGTCTGCAAATGGTTTCAATTTGGACTAGTCTAAAATTTTGTCGTTTGGTAAAGAGTTATGATGAGACTACATGTTTTGTGCAGTCCGGTCTTAGTCAGGCTGCAAAGACAATTGAAAATGTGTAAAGTGCTACAACAGCTTATAGAGAAAGTAATTAATAAATAAATTAGACTAGGAAAAGCGATAAAAGAAATGCCATTATGAATCAATCTACATCATGTAAAAAGAAAAAAAAAAAAAGAAATCACACCAGGAAAAATAAATCAACTTTCCAAAATCTCAGGTCATCAAATTATTTGGCAAACAAAAGGTAAATACTGGCATTCAGAGTTTTGATATAGACAAAAAGTTATAAGAAAGTAATGACGAACTATATGAACAGGCATAATGCGACTGTTTGTTCTTTATCAAGGTTTAACTTCATCATAAACTCTTTACCACATGACAAAATCTTAAACTTTTCCAAATTTGAAGCATTTGCAGACAACAATTCAATTTAGGCTCAAATGTTGGAATCTGTCTTTAAATGGGTAGAAAACATTGTGGGAAAAATAGAAAATTCTGGTGACCATCATTTTCTCCTTCTCCCACAATGTTTTTAAAAGGCTTCTTCTGCAGGGTTATCAAAACTCAGGATTGTGTGGAAAAGGGTTAAATCACACAATAGCACCTGCAAATGACCCTTCATCTCCTTCATCTTGCAGATCTATCCTGAAAAAATAACAGGCAATTCCTCATGATGAGCAATATTTCCTATTGACAGAATATTTATTCATACATAAAACCTTACTATCAAAATGTTCCATATCTCACAATGTTTATACATTCACGATGATGAAATAATTCAAAACTTTTTCATCAAATATGTAAGTTACACAACATCAAACTAGCACATAAATTAATAGCTACTAAATTGTGCTTTCTGTCTTTAACGAAGTCCTTTTTCTTCATTAATGGCAGGTAAACTTTAAAAAGCATCCTCTCACTTTCTGATTGTCACTGACACTTTCATACAAAACTTTGTTGATTTGTACATCATAAACACTACAAATTCTAAATTATATTGATTCATTTTTGATGGCACTCTCATCTTTTACAGCAGTTAAAGACCTGCTTTTGTGGTACTCTAACCTAACTTAAGAATCTGACAAATGGCACAAACTCTGTGCTCTTTTTCTTCATCCATTCTTAACCCTTTACCTATAAATCACAAATTTTTAACAACCCTAAGGAAGAAGGCTTTTGAAAACATAGTGGAAAAAGGGGGAAATGTCGGTTACCAGCATTTTCTCCTTTTCCAACAATGTTTTCTACCCTTACAACTCTTTACCACACAACAAAATTTGAGACTGTTCCAAATTGAAAGCATTTGTAGACGATAAATGTGACAAATATAATGGGATTTGTCTATGAAAGGTTAGAAAACATTGTGGGAAAAGGAGAAAATGCTGGTTACCAGCATTTTCTCCTTTTCCCACAATGTTTTCAAATGCTCTCTTTCTCAGGGTTGTTAAAACTCAGGATTGTGTGGTAAAGGGTTAAGGACAAACTCCATCATTTCACCATCATTTCAGCAACTGCTAACATGTCATTTGCAAATGCTTTGAATTCAGCCAAGTCTAAAATTTTGTCATTTGGTACAGAATTAACTAATTTCTATTTCTTAAATGAGGCATGACATCAGACTGGCCAAGATGTTCTGTCCAAGCAAATCTGACAACAAGTCTAGTCTATCAATTTCCGACTGAAATCTGAATCTCAAATTTCTCTGACAGTGTGGTTTCCTTGCCAAAGGTCTTTTAACTCTTTACCAAACAACAAAATTTTAGACTGGTCCAAATTGAAAGCCTTTGCAGACAACAAAAATTAACTAAAAAATGAAATTTGTGTTGGGAAGGGTGGAAAACGTTGTGGGAAAAGGAGAAAATGATGATTACCGGCATTTTCTCCTTTTCCAACAATGTTTTAAAAAGGCTTCTTTCACAGGGTTGTTAAAAGTCAGGATTGTGTGGTAAAGGCTTAATCAACAGCTCAACATCGGTATTTAAATGATGACTGCAGAAGCAGAGCTGCTTGATAAATCACTTGTACTGCTGTAGTATTCCAATGTTCCACGTACAGCAAATACTCGTTGTTCTATTAAACTTTTCCATGCATATTTCTGTTCTGTGGATGGAGCTCGGAGGCTTAACTTCTTAGGTCTTGTTTCTTTCGGCCTGCAATAGAGAACTAGCTCAGTCCCATGATGTCTTTGTGCATCCATTCCTGTTACATCCCGTAGCATGGTTGGTTCTTGAAGAACACGGAAGTACCCATCTGCTTCTTTAAAGGTGAGAAGGACCATGTCAGTAAATAAGATCATGTGAACTTTGACCCACTGATGACCTTCCCATTTAAACATGTCTCCAGAGAAGATAATGTGCCTGTCATCCTGGCAAAGCTGGAAAACCTGAAAAATATCCAAAAACAAGTTAATTTAATGTAAACTTAACCCTTAAGTGCCTATTGAAATCCAAATCCAAATTCACACCAAATCAGATGGCATAAAACATATACAGCCTGATCTGCACTCTAAATCTTGACGAGACATTTGGCAAAAGCAGGCTTTGGATCACTTTTATTCTCTTCATATCTTTCAGCCTGAAAATGCTTATTTTGTTTAACGCTTATTTTGTTGTTTTTTTCTCCTGTTGCTGCAATGTTTTCTCATGTTAGCATGAACTAAACCTTATTCATTTTTTCAATCTATATTTCACACAGATTTTTTCAGAGTCATCTGCTGCAGGTTTGTTTAACTCTACCAAACAACAAAATTTCAGACTGGTCCAAAGTGAAAGCCTTTACAGATGACAAAATAAATGTCACTGAAAAATTGAAATGTGTTTTGGGAAGGGTAGAAAACATTGTGGGAAAAGGTGAAAACACTGGTTACCACCATTTTCTCCTTTTCCCACAATGTTTTCAAAAGGCTCTTTTCCCAGGACTGTTAAAATTTGGGATTGTGTGTTAAAGGGTTAGGGAAGAACTGAATTAAACAATACAATAAACAGACAAGAGCACAGTGGTTGCCAATGCTTGACTGCAGATGCTTGATTTTCAGTGAAAAGTCAAGTCAAAAAGGGGCATAACACTGTCAAAAATCCTTTAATGGTTACCTGTTCCTGTTGTATGGGTTCTCCCTCTGATAATTAACAACTTGTCCAAGTTTTAAGCAAATATCTTCAGTAATAACAGAGATATCATAAAATATCAAAGTTTTCGCATGACGATGCAGACGAAGACACCAGTGCTACAATACCTTAACATTTTCTTTGAAAACAGCCAAGCTAAAAATCAATACAAAGCCCCTCTCTTTGTGAATTGGCTGTAAAGTTTTCACTCCAGATCATGAAACTGTACACAATTAGAAATAGTTCTGTAACATTCATGCTAGAGACTTACCGGTACATTAGAAGAGAAGACTAGTTTGTCTTGAATCTTCATCACTTCTGCATCAATGGATTTTGAGGTCTGCATAGAACAGGAGGGTCCTGAACTATGACCCTTGGAGGAGCTGCTGCGACTGCTACAGGTTGATGACCTAGATTTCATACTCGAAGTAAAACTTGTTTTGGATTCTCTAGAAGCAAGAGATGACATACTTTCAATCCTCTCACAGCTGTAGTTTGTGATGCTTGTTGCACATTCTTGTAAACCTGAAATAAAGAGGTCAAATTGTTTCAGCTTTTGTGTTTTATGACTATATATATTAAATAAAACTTTGCTTTATACAGTTAAGTTTGTTTCTATATTGAAAAAAACTATCAATTTCTGTGTGCAGATAATTTCAATTCGACATGGATAAACATGCAACAATAATTTGACATTTCAAACTTCAAAATAAGATTCAATAATTTGAAAGAAATGAACCATTAAACATTATAGAAGAATGTTTGGTCAAAATGTTTTACAAACACACCTGCTCTTATTTGTTAAAATTGTTCAAAGGTAACAAAAGGCAGACAAATTTGTATTTTTTGTCCCTAAACCTACACAAAATGATTTGAGATTTAATGACCCTGCAGCAGATAGATCTTGAAAACATTGCAGAAAATGCTGGTATCCAGCATTTTCTCCTTTTCTTTACAATGTTTTTTACCATTTCAAGGAGAAACCACATCATTTTAGCCTTATTTGTTCTCTGCATACACTTTCAATATTGACATATCTTGAATTTTGTAATCTGAATAAGAGTTAGAAATACATCATTGAGCAGCAAACAAAGGAGACAGTAAAGCCACAGTTTGGAATGAAGAAGATGATGATGTGGTCAGAGATTTCATGGAGAGAAAGAAGAAGAATCTGTCTAATACACACCTTCCACCACTTGTTTCAAGCTGTTATAATCTGAACTGTCCTGTGATGTGTTTAGGAAGATATCTTGGATAACCTGGTACAAGTCACGGATATGTTTAACTGGCTGATATATGAACAACTTTATACTAGGCTGACTGACTTCTAGCGGTGGGTCATGTACAAATTTCATGAAATCTTCATTCTGTTGCAAGTCTGACAGAATCTTGTTGGCTTTTGAAACTCCTTTGGCATAGAGGTCATAAGCTTGACACAGCATGTGAACCTTGGACTGATAGATGAGGCCAATGGACAGCATAAAACTATGGTTGTCACTGGCAACTGAAGTGTCAGTATCCTCAGATACGAAGGAGGATGGGGCATTGTCATGCATCTGTTTAACATGGTATTCTGATATTGTAGTCAGCTGTGAAAAAGACAGATATATTTTGTTCAGTCTCATGTTTCAAATCCTGAAACATTCAGGTATAAAGTTCTTCAGTGACCCCTTGGTAAACAATCCTCAGCTTCAAGGACTCTCAGGGAGAGGGCTTTTGAAAATATTGTTGGAAAAGGAGAAAATGCTGGTAGCCAATATTTTCTCACTTTTCAATGTTTTCTACCCTTTTAAAGGTTCACCATTTGAACCACATTTAATTTAAACTTCAAATGCTTTCAAATTGGAATAGTCTAAAATTTTGTTCTTTGGTAAAGAATAAAATGAAAATATGAATAAGAAGTCAGCAGACAAAAGCCGCTTCTTGACCAGTAATTCAGACTCGATTGTCCATATTTTTTCTATATGTGTTAAGTCATCAGCGGCAAGGGGGTGAATTATGAAATACCTTAATCATTTTTTACCTTTATAAAACCTTAACTCTTAACCACACAATCAGGAGTTTTAAAGACCCTGAAAGAGAGAGCTTTTGAAAACATTGTGGAAAAAGGAGAAAATGCTGGTGACCAGCATTTTCTTCTTTTCCCACTATGTTTTCTACCCTATCCAATACGTAAGTCGCCATTTAAGCTACATTTAATTTGTCATCTGTGAATGCGTTCAAATGTTGTTGTTTGGTAAAGGGTTAATCATAGATTAAATTCATTTGAAAGTTTTGCTGAAAAGCTCCATTCTTTACATGTAACAAGATGCAATTTGCTTTGACATTTAGAGCAACTGTTAAAAGATGTGGAAAGAGCAGCAAATACATCTTAGACGGGATATTCTCTGTCTTACCTTTTCAATATTTTGGAACAAAGATGTGTGTTGTGTATGACTCAGGATACAGTGTCTCAATGGGCGTGAGTATCTCTGCATCCCAGCATGCATGAGGTCAATAAAATCTAGCTCTAGGCTCAACAAGCGATGAATAGCCTCCTGTTTCCTCATTTCACTGGTTTGAACAGTCTGAAGAAAACATGAATTCCACATAAGTATGTAATATAATAAATTTTATTTCATTTTTTCCAAAGCTTGACAAGGATGGCGATCTAGTAGTATTATATATTCTACAATGATTTTTAAAAAGTAATGTATTTCTCTACAAGTTACAAAACAACCATGGCATCCAAAAATGTAAGTACAACAGTTTAGATGAATCTTGTCGCAAATCCTTATTTGAAAGGATAGTTTTCACAGTCTCTTCAGTTTCAAATTTGTTTACGGAAATACGTGTGATTAGTTGTAAAAAATGTGATTTGTTTCTTTCTCATTTCTTCTTATCTTGACCAAGAATATGACTTGCATGTCTTTGAAAATTTAGAGAAAGACAACACAAACAGCTTCATTATATCGAAACACTTCTTCTCACAAGATAACTAAGCTTAATGATTTATTAATCTTTTACACACAATCCCATTTTTTGACAACCTTGAGGAGTTTTATAGCACTTTCAACATTATTTCAGTCATATCATGGAGACAGTTTGCATGTATGTACTGGGTTTCACAGCAACTAGGCTACTGCTCTGAAGTGTCTTGCACAAGAACATTCCCATGACCTTGACGAAGGAATTTTTTGAAACATTGTGAGATAAGGAGAAAATGCTGGTTACCAGCATTTTCTCCTTTTCCCACAATGTTTTGTACTCTGTCAAAGACAGATGGATCATCTCAGCTTTTGTTGTCTGCAATTACTTCCTATTTGGTCAAGCCCAAAATTTTGTTGTTTAGTAAAGAGTGATGATGATAAAATTAGAATTCAGTCTAGCTTGCTTATAAAATAGTAACACATTATATAATAAAAAGTCCTTGACCACATACCCTGTGCCCCCTGGCTAGAAGGGGTAGAGGGGTACTAGTTGCTAGGGAAGCAACATTTGGGTGCATCCCATAAATGGTTTCATCTTCGATTCCCATTTCATTTTCTTTGTTGTCATCATCAATGGTATTCATATCTGGGACAGAGTAGTCATTTTCATTCATTTCATACATCAAGTCATTGTTACGTCGATCTGGATGCTCTAAGTGTTCATAAGTGATAGGCTTCTGACGGTGGATCTCTAGGTATAATGGACTACTGCTATTCCTGAAATGAAAATTTAAAGTTATACATTGTGCGAGACAGGTAGATTTTTCAAGTGGAAAGAACCAAGAAATCTCAATATTTGAGCTTATGCTTAGGATTTTTATTTAATCTATTTAGCAGTTAAAGGGTTCAACGACTAGCATTTAAAATTCCTAAATTCTCATTTTAGATATAACAATGTCTCTGTTAAAAAGCAACTTTCCTTTAGACATGGGTTCTGTTTTCCACTTTAATAAAAACAGGTTCCACTATACTTTATTATCATATTCCAAGAGACATGAAGGTTAAAAGTACTTTCAAATAGAAAAAAAAAATAACTTACTTGACAAGTTTAGCTACACTTGTGGCTGTAGACCTAGAGACATTCTGTTTATTGAGTCGTATGATGATGTCACCAGGTTGGAGACCTGCAGTCTCAGCCGGCGAGCTACCATCCACTCGCCCAACCCGGACAGGACATGCCTCTACCACAGAAAATCCAAACCCATTTTTACCCCTGCTAAGGGTAAGATAGTGTGTCTCTGTACCCCATACATCTTTGTTTACAGCTGGGATGTTGGAGTGATCTGAAATAAAAGCATAATTTCATGTTAACCTTTAATACACTGACTAAAATAAAGAAGATATTTCCAAGGACATGACATTTCTCCTTAAGGATAACTTTTTCTAATCTACCAGCAGAAAGGTTTTCAAAACAATGTTGCAAAAGAAGAATTTGCTTGATACCAGCAATTTCTCCTTTTATCACACTATTTTGACTTGTATTTATGTGTTACATCTTAATGCATGTTATTGCAACTTTGTTTCAGGTAATAATAGTCCAATTTTATGAGTGTTTGAAATCAATCTCTCATGACAGGAAATGAAAAACACAGATCCCAACTCCTTTTGCCACAGTGTTTCCATGTGTATCAAACCTTAATCTGTGATAATTTTCCCTATCTTGCATGTTTTCAAAGTCATCTGCTGAAAGTTGTAAAGTTGAAAGTTTCAAAAGATAATGACCCCTTAGTATAATTATGAATCTTGAGATTAAACATACCTGTGGAAGCATCTTTTGAAAACAATGTGAAAAAAGGAGAAAATGCTGGTAACCAACATATTCCCGTTTTACATGTACACAACGTTTTCTTTCCTTTCAAAGAAAAGTTCCAAACTATGAACCATATCTGATTCATCATCTGCAAATGTTTTCAATAATTTGGATGAGTCTAAAATTTTGTCACAAATTCACAAAGTCAATATCTTTATACTTACGTCTGACTTTAAGTTGTGGTACTTGTCTGTGTGTCACTTTGAGATGTTTCTTTCTACCAATATCCTCTGTTAACAGGTAATACCATCCACTCACTTCCTTCTTTGGGTTTGTTAAATGTCTCACGCCAAAAGACATGCAGCCTAAGAATTCATTTACACTGAAAAGAGAAATCAGAATTGTCTTTCCTTTTGCCTTGTGGACAACTTTGTAATAAACAGACAAACCCTTTAGTAAACTTTCCTGTGCTTTAATGACCTTATAAGGAGGAGGCTGTATGAGAACACTGGAAAAAGCAAGAAACTGCTGGTAACCAGTTTTTTTTCCTCCCTTTACAACATTGTTTTCTACCCTTTAATGTCAAGTCTGATTTGAGACATATTTAATTTGCCCTTTCTAAATACTTTTAACCCTTTACCAAACAATCCCGGGTTTTCACGATCCTGGGAAAGAGGCCTTTTGAGAACACTGTAGGAAAAGAAGAAAATGCTGGTAACCAGCATTTTCTTCTTTTCCCACAATGTTTTCTACCCTTCAAGCGACCAATTTTATGTTTTGAGCTACATTTAAAATGTTGTCTGCAAATGCTTTCAATCTGGACTCGTCTACATTTTTGTCATGTGGTAAAGAGTTAATGTAGACAACCTAACATATTGTGGTCTGGTAAAGCTGTATTTGATCAACTAACCGTTTACCAAACAATGTGATGTTTTCATGACCCTGAGAAAGTGGTTAACAGCATTTTCAAAGACATATTCCATGATTTGAGTCATGTTAAAGTTGACGTCTGCAAATATTTTAATTTGGACCCATCTAAACTTTTGGTTCTTTACCAAACAACCATTTCTAGACGCTTTCAGACTGAAAGCATATGCAGATGAAAAAGTCGCAATTGATAAAAGTGAACCAAAATTCTTTGACAGGCTAGAAAACACTGTGGGAAAAGGAGAAAATGCTGGTTACCAGCATTTTCTCCTTTTTCCACAATGTTTTCAAACGCATTTTCCCTCAAAATTGGAATTGTGTGGGTAAAGGGTTAACTGTGTGATTTCAAAAGCTCAGACCTTCAAATTTCCTTGATATGCCCTTTACCTTTCCAGACAAAGCCCTTGATGATATGATACACCCAGGAAGACTTAATAACACCTTCATAAGTCACCCCTAATCATCAATAAAAACATTTGGTCTTATATTTCTAAAATCTTAATTCTTTTATAATTGCAAAGCAATCAATCTTATATAAACCCCAGATTATCAGATACTTTCACTAAATCCTTACTTAATCCATTACTGGACAATGCCGCCTTTTAACGACCCTGAGAAAGAAGCATTTTGAAAACATTGTGGGAAAAGGAGAAAATGCTGGTAGCCAGCATTTTCTCCTTTTCCCACAATGTTTTCTACCCTATCACAAGAGAATTGCACCATTTGAGCCACATTGAAATTGTCGTCTGCAAATGCTTTCAATTTGAACAAGGCTAAAATTTTGTCATCTGGTAAAGAGTTGAACCATTATCCCCTCAAATATAACCATGAATGTGCTTTTCAGATAAAAAAGATCAGCACACACATACCTTCAGTCTGATCTTACTCTTCACTCCTTCCTATTATCCTAGATTATGAGCGGTATTTGTCAAATAAACATGAAAATGCCACTAAACTAAACAAGATCTTTACATTTGAAAGGTAAAAATATACCGCAAAATATAGCAAGATAACTGTTAGAATCCTCTACAATTCTGTCTAAAAACCCCATCTGATGCCAAAAATACTCATAAATATATTCTGATCAATCATTGTTTTCCCCTTTAAACTATCTTAACTAATTTCCTTTTTCCCATTTCATCTTTTTCTTTTATTGATTTTGAGGGCTATTTGAAAATTGCACCTTTTTCATATAGAAATTTATAATACAATTACCCAAAACAGGACTTGACTACAGTAAATCTCTGTTGAAGAACCTAAATCCCCCCTCTACAACACAATAATCCCTCATTTACAAAAATCTTAACAATAAGCCTTTTTCACACAAAGTAATTCACTGACACTCTACTGCTATCAGCATTGTGCCCCTACCGTAACTTGATAACAAGGGGCAGGTCCGGGTTCAGACCCTAACAAACAGTCAACATTGCACGTATATTTGTATGGGATATATTTACTTTGAATTAACAACAGTTTAGTGTCAAGAGGCCCTTATAATGACCTTTCACCCCTCATATGAAGTTTTCAACCTGCATAATATTCAAGATAACTTGAGAAAGAAATATTCAACTTGTTCAATACTCACTGATGACTACTGATATGTAAAGAAAATAAAGAAACTATTGTGAAAAAAAAATGCTCATCTTGAGCAATTTCTCTGTTTTCCACAATAATTTCAAAAGTTTTATGCTCAAAAACACCTGAATACAAAAGTAGGGTCAAAGAAGGGCTTAGCAAAAAGACTGGTAACACTTCCAACTTGACATGAGTATGTTATCCCTGACAAATCCTACAGCAAATAGGGAATCAGTCTAGTTTTGGTTTATAACAAATCCAGTTAAAGTAGTCACATCCTGTTCCATACTGACCGATGATGATAAGCAAATTGATTATTTTCATTTCAAAGGTTACTCCTCCTTTCATGGGTAGCTTCATTTTGAATGACTGACCCCTACATATACATGTAATTAAAATCTTCAAAAACTTATACTTTTTTCTATTTTCACATATCAGATTTCATAGACCACACAGTCTGGTCTTTGATCTGCACTGTCAATTATTTTAGATACCTTGTCTTTCACATTCCTCCCCACCTCCGCAAATAAAAAAAATTTTTTCCCCAAATTGCAACATATGGTATACCATATCTGGTGCATGTGAATGAAATTAATCCTGTTGATTACCATGTAATTTATTCATTGAACTATTTACAAAAATTGTTATAACAAAAAAAATCCCCACCAAAACAAATATGCAGCAGATCATCAGACTCAGATGACTTTGAAAATATCCTAGCAAAATACAAATAATCACAATTTGATGTGTTAACCCCTTACCACACAATCCAAAGTTTTAACGACCCTGTGTTGAAAACATTGTGAGAAAAGGAGAAAATGCAGGTAGCCAGCATTTTCTCTTTTTCAAACATTTTCTACTCCATTAAAAGCAAGTTTCAATGGAGCCACCTTTGATTTGTCATTTGCAAGTGCTTTGAATTTGGACAAGCCTAAAATTTTGTGGGGTGGTAAAGAGTTAACCCTTATCCTGATAAATAAAAGAAATCAAACTTTCACGCCAATAGTAAAGTGAAATTTTCCTATTTCACAGTTATTTTTGGAAAACAGATATCCTTACTGGACAGTGTAGATTCAAGATCAGACTGCACGTTCTGTGCAGTCTGATATTCATCTACACTGTCTGCAAAAGGTCAGCGAGTCTCGTTTAGCAGCTCGAGGGTTAATACATAAGAAAAGAAATGAGGCCAAAAGAGAACTGCTTATTACAAGCAATTTCTCTTTTGGCCACAATTATCAAAATAAGAAACTGTCAGAAGATTCCATCTGCCTTCCGCAGTAGTAAATGAATTAACCCTTTACCACACAATCCCGACTTTTAACGACCTTGAGAAAAAAGCCTTTTAAAAACATTGTGGGAAAAGGAGAAAATGCTGGTAACCAGCATTTTCTCCTTTTCCCACAATGTTTTCTGCCCTTCCAAAGAGAGAAATCATCATTTTAGCAGCATTTAATTTGTCATCTGCAAATGCTCCCAATTTGGTGAAGTCCAAAATTTTGTCGTTTGGTAAAGAGTTAAATACTTATAAAGTAAAATAACTTACTAAGTCCCCCTACAGGATGGTGGGGTCCCCAAAAAGGCTGTATTCATAACCATACTACTACTACATTAATTTATCCAAACCATCTGAATGTTAAAACAATGTTGGTCTATGTGACTAAAGATAAAATCTCCCACCATGACAACTCTCATGGGGGCCAGATTTTCTCCTATGATTACCCAACCAATCAAATCCATTACAAACACATAATCAACCAATGAGATAAGGAGAAATCACAACACTTTCAAGATAAGATCTATGTCCCTGTCATTAAGCTAATCCCTTCACCAGGTCCCAGGAGCCTCAGACAGACAGTCACTTTTCTATCTACTGGAATCTGGTAGACCAATCATGTAATCAGTCAGTCAGTACTCAACCACTCTATATATCACTTGAGCAGAAATGTAGGAAACTACAAGGTGGTTGCTTCATACCAAATCACTTCTCAATCAATTATCAAACAAAACCAATCAATCTGTCTGATAAGTCTTCACTTTTCAGAATTATCTGTCTAGACCTATTTGATCTGTTTATATGTGTTTACCTTTTTTCAACCATAACTGTGGTCTTCTGAAGTTTATTTGAGACACCTAACTTGTTTTATTCCTTTGCAAATGAAATGTCACACCATAAAATTTACATGTTGTTCCATGAAAGATATTTTCTGTCAGTAGAAACAAGGTAACAATTCATTTTCAACACCATGAAGGCCAGACTAAATAACAAAGTATTAGATAAAGTAGATCCAAGATCACACTCTATGTGTTATGAAGTCTGATGTTGATCTTTGGTACCCACAAAAGCACCTGGGTTGCACTTGGGTAGATAAGGATTTCACTTTTTACCAGACAACAAAATGTTACACTTGCAAATGTAGAACCCATTTGCAGCAGACATATTAAAAGTAATTCATATGACAGAATTTGAATTTGAAAGAGAAGATAAGACTTAGGGAAACAGAGAAAATGTGGTTAACCCTTTACCAAACAATCCCAACTTTTAACGACCCTGAGAAAGAAGCCTTTTGAAAACATTGTGAGAAAAGGAGAAAATGCTGATAACCAGCATTTTCTCCTTTTCCCAGAATGTTTCCTTCCCTTCCCAAAAACAAATTTCAATTTTTGAGTCACATTAATTTTGTCGTCTGCAAATGCTTTCAATTTGGACAAGTCTAAAATTTTGTTGTTTGGTAAAGAGGTAAATACTAGCTTTTTTCCCCTACTTCCCAACAATATTTTCAAAAGGCTTAATCCCGGGCTATTAACTCTTTACCACAGGAAAAAGTTTTAGAATGGTCCAAACTGAAAGCATTTCCTGACAACAAATTGTAGACTACAAAATGCAACTCAAATGATGATTTCTGTCTTTGAAAGGGCAGAAAACATGGTGGGAAAAGGACAAAATGCTGGCTACCAGCATTTTCTCCTTTTCCCACATTGTTTTAAAAATCCTTATTTTTCGTGGTTGCAAAACTCGGGATTGTGGTAAAGGATGAATACAGGATTCTTTGATAAGGGGTTAAACATAAAAAAAGGTCTTCTGAAAAGATGTGCTATTGATACCATGATCAAACATTTAACCCTTTACTGCACAATGCCGCCTTTTGACGCCCCTGGGAAAGAGGCCTTTTGAAAACATTGTGGGAAAAGGAGAAAATGCTGGTGACCAGCATTTTCTCCTTTTCCCACAATGTTTTCTACCCAATCCAAGAAAAATTGCACCATTTGAGCCACATTAAAATTGTCGTATGCAAATGCTTTCAATTTGGACTACGCTGAAATTTTGTTGTCTGGTAAAGGGTTAAGATAACATTCATCAATTTGTATCACATGAATCTTTAAACAACAAACTTTTCTGACCACAAGATAACATTCATCAATTTCCGTCACAGGAATCTTTATACAAACTTCTCTGACCACAAATATGTTCTTACATGTAGAATTTATCTATATTCCAGCCTTCTATTGAAACTATTGGTGAAGTGAATAACATTCAAAAAACTCTTCCTATATCCCCCAAAAATATCAAAAGTATTGCTAATTACCTTGCATTTTGATCCCTGTGCCACACTGAAATCATCAATCTTTTACTGTGATCCTCTTCATTCAGCTCACTTTAAAAATATATCAGACAATAGCAGTTTTAGTTAATAACAATTCTATCAAAAAAAAATTTGTATGTCTTGCTGCAAAATATATTGAGAACCATTGTGGCAAAAAGTAAATTACTTGTTACAAGCATCTGGACACTGATATAACATTTTCTCATCTATTCATGAACATTTAGTGTTTTACTATTTAACACTTTACCAAATAAGAAATTTTTAGACTAGTCCAAATTGAAAGCATTTGCAGATGACAAAATAAATGTGACTGAAATATTGTAATTTGTTTAATTTTAAGGAAGGGTAAAAAAAAAAACATTGTGAGAAATGGAGTAAATGCTGTTCATCGGCCTTTCCTCATTTTCCCATGATGTTTTCAAAAGGTTTCTTTCTTAGAGTCGTTAATCTTTACATTTTACAAATTTCTTCTTTTTTTTCAGAATTTCAAATTCATCAGATTTCATAGGCCAATTTAAATCTTTACTATGCTAAAAAAATTGCAGGCAATTGTAGGCGACAAATTCAATGTGGCTCACATTATTTGATTTGGTAAGGTAGGAAAAAATTGCGGGAGAACGGAAAATGTTGGTTGCCAGCGTTTTCTACTTTTTCTGCAATGTTTTCAATAGCCTCTTTTCCTTTAACCCTTTACCACAAAATCCCGACTTTTATCAACCCTGAAGCCTTTTGAAAACATTGTGGGAAAAGGAGAAAATGCTGGTTACCAGCATTTTCTCCTTTTCCCACAATGTTTTCTATCCTTCCCAGAACAAATTTCAATTTTTGAGCCACGCCTATTTTGTCATCTGCAAATGCTTTGAATTTGGACTGGTCTAAAATTTTGTCGTTTGGTAAAGAGTCAAATTGGAATTGCTTGGTAAAGAGTTCTATACTTTATTTTTCCTCTGCTACTTTTTCATAGAAAATAAGTACATGTATATAAACCACAACCCTCTGTAAAACTGATCTGCCCCCACATTGATGTAACAGGTAGTCTGTTAAATATCTGTAAATTACCCCTAAATTATGGTGAACAAACACCATCATTACTACCACATGTTTATCAACCAATATTGCATCTCAGTCAATCTGTCACCAATCACCCTTGTCTCTACCTCATTGCCATCAGCTGAAGTTTTGTCTGGCAGCTGACTACATGTACTTTGAAAGTATTGTAGCCAAAGGAAAAATTGCTTTTTTACAAAAAACTCCTTTTGTCGTTCTTTCTTCGATATGTATACATACACGTGAATTTAACTTTCGTTCCTTTTAAATATCTGTAAATACCATGATGTTTTCGAAGTATCCTTCTACAAACTTGTTTCAGGGGGTAATGAGGAAATGCCAATGGTTTTTCTGGTATTTTTTTGCAAGTAACTTTCAAGGGACAAAGGCCGATAAGACATTGCTGGGCAGTATCGGCTACTGCCTATATATCATTTTTTTCACAAAGTTCATTTACCACACTCTATCTATCAGAGCATCCAAAATCAGAAATCAGGTAGAAGGATGGAAGGATTTCACTCAACCATAGCCCACCATTTCAGACTCCTTATCTGTTACTGAATCCTAATTAATATCAGATTTGGAGCATTTATCAGGAACCCATCAACTTAGCTACACTGGTAGATTCAACAGTTTCCACTTCAATATTGCATGGTCAATATTTGACCAGTGATTATTCGACTTAGTATATAGATCTGACTGCACAGTCAGCGTGGTCTTATCTTGATCTACTACAGCTGAAAGCTTACTTAATTTTTCTTAGGCGTCTGAATATTATTTCATTGAAATACAGAGGAATCAAATGTTTGATAAGCTCCCTGACTAAATTTATTACATCTATGACTGTATGAGATCATTTCAGCGAAAAAAAAAAAATATACTTGCATGTATCCAATACTTTTTTGAGTTTTTCTAAATCATCTTACAGGGTAAAAAGAATAAATTTGTTCAACATTTAATCAAGCTTTAACCCTTGGAGAATCACATAAGCCTAATGGGCATTTTCATTCTAGGGATAAGATCATAATAACACCTGTTTTCAAGGTTGCCCTTGTCAAGAATGTCTCAGAAAAGTGGACATTGATGATTAAAGGTAAGACTGCTTGACTTGTGCAGTCTGATCTTAATCTGCACTGGCTGCAAAGGAAACTAAAGTGAAAGGCCCGTTAAAGGGATTAACAATTACTAAAATCTTTAGAAAATTTACTCTTTATTACCTCCTGGCTACCAGCATTTTCTCCTTTTCCCACAATGTTTTCTACTCTCATAAAGACAAAATGGATTGCTTGGGCCACAATGAATTTGTTGTTTACAAATGCCTTCAGACAAGCCAAAAACTAGTAAAGCATTAAGGCAAAATATGGGAATATGTGTGAGAACATTATAGTAAATGATGAAATTGCTCACAGCAAGCATTTTGTTCTTTTGCCACAATATTTTCAAAAATGGCCTGCTGATAGACAAAAAGTGTTTGCAAGAAGGTAACAGTTAACAAAGCTTTAAAAATTACTCATTAATCTCTGTAAAATTGGCAACCTAATAGGAAAGTTTGACATATCTGCAACTGTAAAGTTTAAGCAGAAATGCATACAGTTACTATCATTAAATACAGGAAACTTGCAAATAATTGCCAAGACCCCTTATCAACCTCCAAACAGTGAAGGCACTAAAATTAACAATTACCCTGTAGAAGACTTCTTTGTTTCATACAAGAGTAAAACTGACCAAATGACCACTTATCATCGAGTGACCACCCCATTGGTCATCCAAGGAGATTGGTCAGCTGTCACTTTATCATTGTTTTCCCTGATTAAGTTTCTAATCCTGGCAACAGAACTAAATAGAACAATTCTATTAGCAATTTGGTTATCTTTTAATCCCTATAACCAAAGTTAAAGCACCATTAGGGTATCACAGAGACATCTGATGTGTGCAAAGGTCAAATCAGTCACTTTGGAATAAAATAATAATTCCTGTCCAAACACCACTTTACATTCATTTCTATGAGATACTAAAGTTTTTCCCATAGAAGAATAACAATACCATGAAGAACCTAAATGTCTAAATTTTAGCTAGAGTAATAAGTTAAATCCCAAAATGTCCCCTTGGTTAGATTGTATCTCTGTTATCAAAGCAATGATATTCCATAGCTCTTTACCAAACTACAAAATTTTAGACTTCTTGTCCAAATTGAAAGCATTTGCAGACGACTATATAAATGTGACTCAATTTTTTTTTTTTTGGAGGGGTGGAGGCTCTCCCACAAGTTCTTCTAGCATTTGGCCCAAAGAGCTATAAAACTAACAAAATGCATGTACTTACAAAGAAAACTTTTCATCATATAGTGGATTGTTTGAATCCTGTACCACGGCTGTTTTGCATTTTGGTTTTTTACCATCATCAGGAATCAGACACATCTGGAATGAAATTCAAATTACATTCATGAGTCCCTGTAGCTTATACTGCAAAATGATGTAAATGAAATCTTTTCATGGGGAAAAAAAGAAACATAGAAAGCAAATTTTTCTCATCAGCTGACCAGGTATACCTCCAAAATGCAATTGATTCTTTCCCACAATATTTCAAATAGTATATACAGCAGGGGTACAACTTTTTAAGTATGGTTAATAGAAAGTATATTTGAAGGAAAACAGATAATAAGCCATATATACCTTGACAAAAGAGTCACATGTTGATTTCCATTTGGTTGACAATTGTCTGCATTGTACCACATGCACAGTCAGTAATCCAAAATTCATATATGCTGATACCTTAAGCTGACCTGAAAATATACAATAATATAAAATAAAGACATTATGAATAACAGAAAAACTATCCTTTTCTTTCATTTTTCACCCAATCACCTGTTTTTCTATACGCATAATAATAGTTTTCAAGTACCCTGCATCAGACAGCTTTTGAAAATATTTTGGTGAAAGGAGCAATATGTCATTGCTTTAAAGTTATCAATACATATCAATACAAGGAAGCTGTCAGTATACTTTAACCCTGTCACACAACCTGACTTTTAAAGACACTGAGGAAGAAGGTTTTTGAATACATTGTGGGAAAAGGAGAAAAAAAAGTATAACTTTTGTCATTTGGTAAAGAGTTATTCCTTTCTGGTTTTCAAATCACTAGCCTTGTGTTATAATCATAAGTCTGCATATCCAGTAGTGGTCATTTTATAGACATTTAACTCTCTTAACCGTTTACCACAAAGTCCCAAGTTTTAACGATCCAGTCTCAAGTTTTAACGATCCAGATGAAAAAGGATTTTGAGAATATTGTGGGAAAAGGAGTTAAAAAATGTCCAAAAATCAATCATCATGAAAAATATGCACAATCAAATAAACAATAAACTGAATTACAGTTGAAATATTTCATGTAGATCACTTTCACTCAAAAGTACACAAGAAACATAACCTTCATGGCCTATCATCATGGGGCACTTTGTCCTCTATGTCCAGACTTTACCAATCTATCAGGACCAAAGCTATACAGAGTAAATAAGTCAGTCTGGAGCAATACTTCAGTAGCCATTCTACACATAAATTAACACTTTCATAGACTGTTACTGTACTAACCAGTTCAAATGGCTGATTCAATTAACAGTTACCTACCAATGCACTTGGTGTCAATTAATGGTAAAATAATGGCCAATTGTCTGAATGATCATTGTAAAATGGTCAGTCACTGATTGATTAAGCAAGGCAGGTATATCAACTTCCTTTAACTTAAAGAATTAAGCTAGAACCATTGTAAAATTTGTAACACACTTTTAAATGACACCTGACAGAATTTTACTTAATTTTTGTCACAAACAAAAGTGTGGTCTTATTTGATTTCTTTCTGACTTTTTCAGTATTGGTTAACAATTATGTTTGTGTTTGTTCCCTTAAAAACTTCAACACCTTAGGAGCACTTTTAAAATTTTTAACCAATAAAATGCAATATAGAGATGAAACTTTTGTTAGGTACACTTATTACAGCAAGAGTATCAATTAACCCTTTCCCAAACAAGCCCTGGTTTTCACGTGTCTGCAGTGCAAGTCTTTTGAAAACACTGTGGGAAAAGGAGAAATTGCTCGTTACGAGCAATTTCTCCTTTTCCCACAGTGTTTTCTACCCTTTTTGAGACCTTTCTGCCACTTTCATCAAATTTAAAGTTGTCGTCTGCAAACTCTTTCAATTTGGACCAGTCCAAAATTTGTCGTTTGGGAAAGGGTTAAGAAAAGTGTCTGATCTATCAAGAACTATATAAGAATTTTCTTAATCATAAAATTTAATGATGTGCAGATTTTGCTGAAAAAATATATCATTGTAAAATAAAGTAAGGAACATCATATTAGTACAAGTTAAGACATTGCAGTAAAAAAAGGAAATATTGCTCATGTGGAGCAAGACCTTCTTTAGTCATTCTGTTTATAAAAAAAGCTTGCACAATAAAAGTTGTAGGCAGAAACAATTTTCCCCCTGGAATTAGATAAACCGGTGATTTTGTTTAACTCTTTACCAAACGACAGAATTTTAGATTTGTCCAAATTCAAAGCATTTGCAGATGACAAATGTGACCTAAATGATAATTTCATTCTTTGAAAGGACAGAAAACAGGTTACCAGCATTTTCTCCTTTTTCACAATGTTTTCGAAAGGCTTGAATCTTCTTTAGGGTCGTCAAAACTCAGGATTGTCTGGTAAACTAAAGGGTTAAGCATTTTTAGGTCCAAAATTATAAACAATGTGGTGTATGAATTTACAAGTTATTTTCAAAGCACAGTATGTAACCACAACAGTAGAGCACACCTTAGCTGTAAGGCACAGTTTTTGCAGTCATAACTAATGATGTTCAACTCCTATTTGACAATTGATAGATACCCTGCCAGGGTGGAATTGACAAGCTCCTGTAATAATTGATTGCACTCAATTCACAAAATACACACATAATGACATTCAGTCTACTTCTTAAAACCAATAAATATGCCAAACTTCATTTGTGTCTAGACTTAATAGCATGTTAAACTTTTATTTCAATTCAAGATTTTGTGCAAAATAAATTCCCAATTAACAAAACTGCAAGCATTTCTCTTTTCAATGTTTACTATTTATTCAAAGAAAAATCCCACTATTTCTAGCAAAATTATTGTGTGAAAATGCTTTCCCTTTTAAAAAGTCTTAAATTTTATTGTCTGGTAGAGAGGAAAAGAAATGAGTGTATTTCTCAAATATGTAAATCTTGACATGAATTTAGAATTGATACATCAATTCCTTGGGGGGGGGTGAACATTGACTAAAACAGAAATAATGAGAAACTTCAATAACCCCTCTTCCACACTGTTTTCATGATAGATGTAACAATTTCTTCTGATGTAAATTGTAACGTGGTATAACAATGGGCCTTGCCAATATTTGAGGATCACAGCTTATGATATACACAATACAACCCAAATAAAGGGATTAGTTTGCTTAGAAATTCTGGGGGCACATACCCAGTGAAACTTTAACAATCAGATTAAAGGGCTGTTCTTAATAAATTCCTTAACCCTTTCCCTTCATGAATCCAAAAATACATACAGTAGCAAAGAATAAAAGGCATCCGTGAAAAAAAAATATCTTGAACTGCCACATGGTCACACTCCCCATTTTTGTTTGCATTTTTTGCCAAACAAACTTAAATCTTAATACAAACAAATTATTTCATTGTGATAAAGGCAAGGATATTTTATCAAGAAGGGTTGAAAATAATCTAACAAGTACAACAATTTATTTGTTTAGAAATGTTGTGTAAACTAATGTTATTGAAGTCTATAAACACCTGTGGTTCTTTCCAGCCAGCCTTAGTAAACAAAGCAAAACCACAAGCCTAAAGTCTAAGGAAGAGAAGCCCTCCAAATCAACTAAGTAACATGAATAGGGACTAAATACCAAACACCCCCTTTCTTTTTTAGTGCCCACTGATGTGTCTGAAACTTGTAACATATTTTTGCCTTGTTGATTTCTATTCAAGAAAATGAGTATACTATCATGCCATTTTAATTCTCTACCACATGACAAAAATTTAGACTTGTCCATATTGAAAGCATTTGCAGATCAGAAAATAAAAGTAACTTGAACATTGAAATCTGTTTTGGGAAGGGTAGAAAACATTGTGAGAAAAGGAGAAAATGCTGGTTATCAGCATTTTCTCCTTTTCCCACAATGTTTTCAAAAGGCAAATTATTTCATTGTGATAAAGGCAAGGATATTTTATCAAGAAGGGTTGAAAATAATCTAACAAGTACAACAATTTATTTGTTTAGAAATGTTGTGTAAACTAATGTTATTGAAGTCTATAAACACCTGTGGTTCTTTCCAGCCAGCCTTAGTAAACAAAGCAAAACCACAAGCCTAAAGTCTAAGGAAGAGAAGCCCTCCAAATCAACTAAGTAACATGAATAGGGACTAAATACCAAACACCCCCTTTCTTTTTTAGTGCCCACTGATGTGTCTGAAACTTGTAACATATTTTTGCCTTGTTGATTTCTATTCAAGAAAATGAGTATACTATCATGCCATTTTAATTCTCTACCACATGACAAAAATTTAGACTTGTCCATATTGAAAGCATTTGCAGATCAGAAAATAAAAGTAACTTGAACATTGAAATCTGTTTTGGGAAGGGTAGAAAACATTGTGAGAAAAGGAGAAAATGCTGGTTATCAGCATTTTCTCCTTTTCCCACAATGTTTTCAAAAGGCTTCTTTCTCACGCTTGTTAAAAGTATGGATAATGTGGTAGAGTTAATTTGAATACACATTCAGTGATTCCATGTAAATCTCCCCCTCCCTCCCCACGCTAAATACATTTTCTCCCAACTGATATTTTGTAATCACACTGAAAATGTTCATTTAATTTTTTAATCACTTTTCAAGTAACAATCTCATGTCGTACCTCTTTGATGCTTTACTATGACATTTTCACTGACTGGAGAACAATTTTTGTTTACTCTTTACCAAATAACAAAATTCTAAGATGTCTGTCCATATTGAAGGCAATAAATAAGAGACAAAAAAAAAATGTGGTTATATTGCTGGGATTTGTCTTTTGAAAATTTCGAAACCAGCATTTTCTCCCTTCTCCATAAAGCTTTCAAAAGCCCCCTTCTTCACAGGTGCAATGTTAACTCTTTACCAAACAACCGATTTTTAGACAAGTCCAAATTGAAAGCATTTGCAGATGACAAAATAAATAAAATCCAAAAACTGAAATTTGTTTTGGGATGATTAGAAATTCAAAACATTGTGGGAAAAGGAGAAAATGCTGGTTACCAGCATTTTCTCCTTTTCTCATAATGTTTTCAAAAGGCTTCTTTTTCGGGGGTCGTTAACAGTCGGGATTGTGTGGTAAAGAGTTAAACATTTGTTCAGTAAGCCATGTCCAATCTTCCACTCTTTAACCTCAGACAGAACTATATCATGGTACCATCCATAAAAATCTTGAGATAATCATAAAAATCTGTAACATTACACGAAACAAATGATGTATTTGAGATTCCCATTTCTTACAACAATAAAACACTTCTTTCTATTCAATCAAATTGTCATTTCCATTATCCATTATGTCAAATCTTCCACTCTTTAACCTCAGACAGAACTATATCATGGTACCATCCATAAAAATCTTGAGATGATCATAAAAATCTGTAACATTACATGAAACAAATGATGTATTTGAGATTCCCATTTCTTACAATAATAAAACACTTCTATTCAATCGTCATTTCCATTATCTACCAGGGTCGGGATGCAAGTCAGCCATGATGGAAATTCATTGAGAATTTCTCTTTCACAGTTTTTTTTTCATTAAGTTTTGCCTTTCAAGGAGCCCCTGTTACATCATCCATTGTTGAAAGCACTTGAAAATTTTGCAGACAAAAGTATCCAATGGAGCTCACATGATGGCATTTATTTTTCCCCACTATGTTTTCAAAAAGCCTCAAATTAACTTTAAATTTTTAAATAATATTACCTTGACAAAGCATGGATATCTGCATGCTACAGCTGTCCCCAGACTCTGAACTGTTGTCTTGTATTATCATCATGGAAGATTTCTCTACTCTGTATCTTCCACAAACACATATAACAACTTGTTAAACTGACACTGATCTAGCTCACTACTGTATGTAAAATATCATAATGTTTCAATAAGAAGCTCTTGTTTCTCCCGAACAATTCAGCCTACTGTCAGCTTTATTAACTAATTAGCATGTAAGCTTGAAAATGCATTAACTTATTGTCTATAGATGTCAGCATATAAGTGTTAATTCATTCACGGAAATTTATGCACCAAAGATATTCTTTTTATCCCAGTAGAAGTTTTGCACAACATGTATTTCAATGTTTAGTGTAGGGTTTATGAATGGAAATGTAACAAATGTGCCAATTTATTATATATTAATTTCATTCTACAAACACTTTTCCCTTTCACTATATGTAATCCTTGACAACTGATACCCCATGACTCTTGGCTAGACATTTTATAAGATAAACCAATGGCTTGCCAGATTGTGGACTATTCCTGAAATCTGATTGGTCAATACATCCAAAATATTTCAATAGCCATTGATTGCCTGCTCTATAACCAGAGGGGCCAACAAAAGCCATGTGCCAAATCAACATTTGTATGTAAAATCAAGAAAATCTTTGATTTACCTAATGATCATGAATGAAAGGAGATTTGGCTGGAGGCAACAGATCAAAAGACTAGATAACAATTTGAATTAATCACTGTATGTTTTACTCATCCCACTTTTCCAGCATTCATCATGATCAGTGGAAGAGATAACAGATAAATTGTGGAGGCACACTTACTGAATTTGGAAATCTTAAATATGTGGCATTTAAACAATACAATGTAATTATGATCAGTTTTACTGGCACACTTATGGCATCTTATCTAAATAGTTTGGCATTTAAACAATAATATGGCAGTATAGGTGATTTGATCTTAAACTGTTCTCCAAAAATAAAAAAAACCCAAAGAAGTATAGCTAAAGAAGATAAAGGTCATGTATGTAAGCCACTAAGATGCTATGCACAACTTTGGTTGCTTTTGCAGACAATGTAGCTGAAGATCAGACTGCATGTTTATGTCTGCTATGTTAGATGACATTGTCTAGCAAAACAGCATGAAACTATAGTAACTAATCACTTGCCACCATGAAATTAACTCTTCACCACACAGCCCTATGTTTTAAAAACCCAGAGAAAGAAGGCTTTTGAAAACGTTGTAAGAAAATGAGAAAATACTGGTAACCAGCATTTTCTCCTTTTCCCACAATGTTTCCTACCTATTCAAGGACAAATACTATAATTTGAAAAACTCTTGAAGTGTTGTCTGTAAATTCCTTCAATATGAACAAGACTAAAATTTTGCTCTGAGGTAAACAGTTAATAGATCTCACTATATCAGTTTAGAACATTTTTTACTTTAGGTAAGGAATATTATCACTATTAACAACATAATAATATTATAAATTACTAGACAGCTCATTAGCATCTAATGTACAATAAATTTAAATGTTTTAAGCGCACAAAAAATCTTGTAAACAACTGTACAATGGAAATGACTACAAATGCACAATTCTTAACAATGACTGTTTAAAATGTCAAAATATTACACAATCAAAAGAAAATATTTTCTTGTAATACAGCCATAAGGGACAAAACCAAAATGTTTACAGTGTATTGGAGAGGAGGCAATGAGTTTCATTTTCAACAAGTGAACCCTTAGTGCGCCGAATAAAACCAACAGAAACGTTCATCTTAGAAATATGATCCGCACAAAAGCAATTTCATTGTTCAGCAAAGTGGATAATGCAGATTAAAGGTCAGGCTGCATGTTGTGTGCAGTCTGATCTTCACCTACACTGGCCTCAAAGGCAAATATAGTTGTGAAAAGCGCTTTAAGGGTTATGCTGGCACATTTTCAACAAATTTAGATGGTGCATTTTTCACAGATTTAGCTTAAAAATGTTCAAGATGGCTACTTGACACATTTTCTACATGTTAAGGTTAATAATTTTCGATGACATTACATGGCATACTCTCACAAAGTTTAGCTGGCTAAAAAAAAAACACAGGTTATTTCTAATGACAAGACTATACTTGTACATGAATTTCATGAATTATGGTTGGATCTTATGGACTGCACAGGCTGACTTGGGTGGATACTTTTTGCAAATGCATTAAGTCCCCCTTTCACAGAGCATGGCTCATGTAAATTTGGATAAAAAACATTCCTCAAGTTAATCCCATAGTGTGCATTATTTTTTCTCTTCCACGCCTATACTGCTTTTTGAAAATATTGTTGGAAAAGAAGCATTTCGTAACAAGCAAATGCCATGTTTAGTTCCTTGCCCAACGATGTTTTCTAGGTAATTTAACCTTTACCACACCATGCTGACTTTGATGACCTTCAGAAAGAAGCCTTTTGAAAACATTGTGGGAAAAGAAGAAAATGTTGGTAACCAACATTTTCTCTTTTTTCCACAATGTTTACTACCCTTCCTAAAACAAATTTTAATTTCTGAATAACACTTACTGTCATTTGTAAATGCTTTCAATTTCTAAAATTGTCTAAAATTTTGTCATTTGGTAAAAAGTTCAGAGACAGTTTCCTTTCCCTCTGATGCTCTTCTGTGAATCCTTTGTAACAATTTTGGAATGTCTCAAACTAGACTGCATAGTAATAAGTTACCTCTTCATAAAAGGACAGTATTTAAGATGTATAGAAATGCAAGCATGTCCACATGACATATAAGAGGTAGTTCAAATTATGGGTTTTGTCTTTTAAAGCGTTGAAAACATAGTGGGAAAAGGAGAAATGCTGATAACAAGCAGTTTCTTCTTTTCCCTCAATGTTTTCAAAAGCATTCTTTTCTCACACGATTCTAAAGTACAGGATTAACCCTTTCCCAAACAACAAATTTTGGACTGGTCCAAATTGAAAGAGTTTGCAGACGACAATTTTAAATTTGATGAAAATGGCAGAAAGTTCTCAAAAAGGGTAGAAAACACTGTGGGAAAAGGAGAAATTGCTCGTTACGAGCAATTTCTCCTTTTCCCACAGTGTTTTCAAAAGACCTGTACTGCAGACACGTGAAAACCAGGGCTTGTTTGGGAAAGGATTAAAGGATATTGTATTCTGTTGGATCCATGCTGTTCAAGGACCAGACCAACTTCATACATAAAACCCATAAATAACCAAAAGCATATAAAACAGGCTGTGCATACAGGCTGGACAGTTCTGTCCAGCCATTGAAAAATTACCCACAGAGCATTTTTTATTGTCAAAATTTTGTGGCCAGAACTTGTTAATGTCTCTTTCTGGAATTATAAATGGGAACTGTTACTTGAAAGTCTAATGAAAATTTATGGCTTTGAAATTTCTATTACCATTAACTCTAACAAACAGGCTAAGTTTGAGATTTTGTCAATATTGGAAGCATCTGCACAGGACAAATTTATGTGCCTTGCATAAAAGGCATTGCCTTCTCAGGGGTAGAAAACAGTGTGTAAAAAAGGAGGAAATGATAATAACTATTCTATACTTGTTATGACCAAGTACAAGTCCTACCATGTGATTGACCAATATTAAGCACTTTAACCCTTTACCAAATGACAAAATTTTAGACTGGTCCAAACTGAAAGCATTTGCAGAAGACAAAGGTAGCCCAAATGATGAAATCTGCCCTTGATAGATTAGAAAACATTGTGGGAAAAGGAGAAAATACTGGTTATCAGCATTTTCTCCTTTTCCCACAATGCTTACAAAAGCCTTCATCCTCAGGGTCATTAAAAGCCGGGACTGTGTGGTAAAGAGTTAAAGGCTGCGTTTGCACTGATATCTCACAAAATATCAGACAAGGTAGATTGGCTGATTTTATATGTGATAAAATTTGGTAGCTGGTGACAACATGTGTCAAGTTTACACTCTGTGGATATGATTTTTTATAAAAATGCAAAAAAAGATACCGATTTATGACATACTAAATAATTATATAGAAAATGTCTGGATTGGAATGGGCAAGTTTCAAGTTTTATTAGCAAAAAAGACAGTAAGCACAATACTGTGGACAGATGTTTTGGTCACAGACATTTTGGCCAGCTGAAAGTGCGAAGTAGGCTGGTTTTGGCCAAATGTTGTTTTGTAACAGGAAAATGCAATAAATGAACTTTCTATGCTTTTAGGTATACAGGTTTAGTAAAAGAAAAGCATAAAGAGTTTATTCATAGCATTTTTCTGCTTTGACATAACATTTGGCCAAAACACAATAAGAAAGAAAAACCTATCATTGGAAGAACTTCTGTATTTAAATAATATTCCATACCACAGCAGTATTATCATAATCTAAATTAATTCATATCCAATTATTTCTGATTTTCCAAGGATGTTAATCATCTGACAACATAGAAATCATTGTGAAAAAAGGTGAAAATATGGTGACGAGTGATTTTAGCTTTCCTTACACTGTCTTTCAATGTCTTTAGCTGCAGACGAAAAGGAGAATTTGCATATTCCTAGAAAATTTTATTTTTTTCTACAGATATTTTCAAATAATTTATACCTTAATCCTTTAACAGACAATTTCGCCTTTTCCCACAATGTTTTCAAAAGGCATCTATATAAAAATGACATTTGGCCACAGCATCCTACTTTGTACTTTCAGACAGCCAAAACATCTGTGGCCAAAACGTCCTACATTCACACAATAATGACTTTGTGTACATGTTCTGTTCTGATATCAGAATTTAGGACTTGGTGTGAGCAGGAAAGTCAAGGTAAAATGGCATATGGAATTTTTTTTTTTAATCCCTTTTTTAAAAACCCTTCACCAAACTATCTCTGTGTTTCCATGACCATGAGGTCAAAGGCTTTTGAAAACATTGTGAGAAAATGAGAAAATGATGACCAACACTTTCTCCTTTTTCCACAATGTTTCCTACCCTAACAAAGACAAACGTCTTGATTTGAGCATTACTTTATGTTGTCTGCAAAAGTTTCCAATTTGGACAATTACATTTTGTTGTACAGTAAAGGGTGAAGAGTTCATCCTGGCACTGCTTTTCCAAAAGCTATAAAAAATTATGAAGTTTTATGACACTTTCTCTGGAAATCAAAAAGCATCTAAGATACAACAATTATTCTATAGTGAAATATGAGAAGGATCAATAATCACATAATTATTGATAATGATTTAATTACCAGATTCTGTTTCATGATAATCATGGTCTTAAGTGTGGCAGAAATTTATGAAACAGGAAATGCAAAGCAGTTGACACTGGGTGGCAGCACTTTAGATAAAAATCAGCCAATCAGTTTCATCTTTATCTAGAACATGTGATTAACTTTAACCAGTTACATCAAATAAGCAGTTTTTGAACCCATGGACATAACAGCCATCTCATTTTAATATACAGAGACTAGGAAAAAATGAAATTAACATAAAGGGATCATGCATTTGCAGGCAAAAAATGTGGCTAAAATGATGGAATTTGTCTTTGAATAAGAAGAAAACATTGTGGGGAAAATGTTTTCAATGTTTTCACAAAGTCTTTTTTTCTAATAGTCTTAAAACATCCGATCATGTTGTTAAGGATTAAACATGAGATAGTTTGTTAAAGGGTTAATTTAAGTCCAGTCCTTCATACACAGCAGATTCAATGGATGAGTTATTGGTGGGTGGGAAACTCGGACATTTCTATCAGATAATTAAAGTTTCAGTTTTCACTAGTCTCTACTATCCCTTTCAGTTAGTATTCCTTCAAAATCAATACAATATCTGCTGAATCTAGTAACTATAGATCTATGCAGATTTCAGCAAATTAGAATAATTCATGAATGACAATTTCTGTAATCAAAGACGTGTATCTACAATATGTGTAAGCAGCCATGATTATCACAATGTTTACAAGTTTGTATTTTAGCTCTACAAACATCTTTTCCAGAAATAATCATAGGCAGTGTGACAGGATTCTTTCCTGTCACTGGTGACTGCTGAACTTTTTTCAGTGATCCCTCCATGGGCATGCAGCTAATGGCTTGGAAGAAGTGTTTTCTGGAGTACTGGTAAATAAATAACAAGTGTACATCATGATAGGTGAACTGGTTGCTGTAAATGACTGAAATAAGCTGGCAACGGCATTACTGACCAAACAAACAAGTTCAACAGTTCAGTAATTACTATTATCATGCATGGACTACTGCAAGTTTTATGAAAAAATATCTGATTTGTTAACTTAAACCCTTTACCACACGATTCTGTCAGTTCTACCAACCTTGAAGCTTTTGAAAATATTGGGGAAAAAGGAGAAAATGCTGGTTACCAGCATTTTCTCCTTTTTCCACAATATTTTCCTACCTATAAGAAGCTCAATCTCAAACTTTTAGTCACATTAAGATCATACTGCATAGAACAAGTTGAAATCTGATCACAAATTTCATTTTTTGCTTGATTGTGTACTGTTTTACATCGCTTTCAGTCATAATACCATCACAACTCGCGTAGTCATATATGTTGTGGGTTTCAATGGTACTTTGTTAAGCCTCTGAATTGTGTCTTGCCCAAGAACCCCCGTAAAAAAACCCAGTGCTTTCTTGATCTTTTGAGATACTTTGTACAAAACATTCTTGAAATTACTTCTTCCTGAAATTGCTTTTCACATACAGTGTAATTTGACACTTTAATTCATGCTATTTATCTCCATACCACAAAGGTTTACTTTTTTACCAAAATAATCCCTCTGCAAATCTGTTTGAGAAGGTGCTGCATTATTACTGTCTTCATGATGAATGAAAAAAAAAAAAGAAAAGATTTTTTTCGCATGATAAAATTTTTCCAACAACAGATTTAGGGCTCACAAATCAACTGACCTGAGTTATCTCTTAGCCACACAATACAAAGTTGTTAGACTCTGAGAAAAACACCTTTAAAAAACAATGTAGTTGCCAGCATTTTCTCCCTTCTCCACAATGTTTTCTACCCTATCAAAGATAAATTTCATCATTTGAGCCACATTTAAATTGTCCATCATTTGAGCAACATTTAATTGTCAAATATTTGGTAAGTGTACATTTTTGATGTGTGGTAAAGTTATTTTCTCATTGATGCTCAAACATCACATCTTTGGAAAAGGGTGAACTTATATCCCCTGAAACAAATCTGCAGAGAGCCAATATAAACAAATCCTAAGAAAATATGGATAATCATAATTAATCATTGCATTAATCTGTGAAAACATGTAAATACTCTGCAGCAAAACAAGCAATTTCTCCTTTAAACACCAAGTTTTCAGAATTTGTTAGTAACAAAATATAAAATGTCTGGAGATGGTAAAGTGCTCAAGGGGTTCACAATTTTACATTAAAATGATAATGTTAAAATAAAATATAAAGTGGGTGGAGCAGTGACACCATTGACATTTTTATGCAGCATTCCACTGATGTTCTGAGAATACTGTCATAAAAAAACACATTTTTGTCATATTTCTTTCAATATGTGACCTTCACTTTCTAAGAAATTGAAAATGAGGCATTATTTATTTGTCTTTTATCAAAACGTATGTTTCAGGAACTCATAGGAAGTGTCTCTGAGAGATAAATCATGAACACCCTCAACATAGGTTTAAGATTAACCCTTTACCCAACGACAAAATTTTAGACCGGTCTAAATTGAAAGCATTTGCTGACGACAAAATAAATGTTACCGAAAAATGGAGGTTTGTTATGGGAAGGGCAGAAAACATTGTGGGAAAAGAAGAAAATGCTGGTTACCAGCATTTTCTCCTTTTCCCACAATGTTTTCAAAAGGCTTCTTTCTCAGGGTCGTTAAAAGTCGGGATTGTGTGGTAAAGAGTTAAGAGATAGCTATTGCTTTTAACCCTTCACTGTAAAATTATGGCTTTTCATGATTACTGTTTTTAGGTCATTATGGAAAAAGGAGCAATTGCTTGAATCCAAATTATTTCTTTCTGACAGTACCCCTCAGAATGTCCAATTTTCCCAATTTAACCACCAATTTTCCCAATTTAACCAATCAACAAACAATTCTGTGTCCACCAATTTGAGGAAAACCACTTTTGAGAACAATGTGGGAAATGGATAAAATGCTTTTAATTTGCCCTCTGTGTAATTATTTCAATATAGCTAAGTCTAAAACTTTGTTGTCTGGTAAAGGGTTTGCTACGACAGGACAAAGATAGAAGCATCTTACAAATAATGTCAATATATAGCCAGATTTTATACACATCAAACTAACCTTACACACTGTACTGGTAGAACTATTTGCATCATACATAAATTTAAAGGTAAATAATTATAAAAGTAAAGATCTGTGTCAAAAATATTTTCAAAATGTTTTCCTGGTTACCTGCCATTCTGGTTTAGGTTCCCCTTTTGATTGTTAACGCTTTACCACACAATCCCAATTTTAACAACCCTGAGGAATATTGCTTTTGAAAACATGTAGGAAAAGGAGAAAATAGGAACCAGCATTTCTCCTGTTCCAACAATGTTATCGCCCTTCCTAAAACGAATTTTAATTTTTGAGTCATATTTATTTTGTTGTCTGCAATTGCTTTGAAATTGGACTAGTCTTAAATTTTGCGGACTTAATAATTATTAGCCTTAGTTTGCAGTGAAATATATTTTCAGTCATAAAAGGGATATGTGAACATGTTCAAGAGTGTGCATGATGATGAGGACAATGCAGATGACAGGGCTATAACAAACCTCCATGTTTTATTTGGAAACGGTATCTTAACCCTTTCCCAAACGACAAATTTTGGACTGGTCCAAACTGAAAGAGTTTGCAGATGACAATTTTAAATTTGATGAAAATGGCAGGAAGTTCTCTAAAAGGGTAGAAAACACTGCCGGAAAAGGAGAAATTGCTCGTTACCAGCAATTTCTCCTTTTCCCACAATGTTTTCAAAAGACTTGTATTGCAGACACGTGAAAACCAGGGCTTGTTTGGGAAAGGGTTAAATTCAGAAAGTTTGTTTGTTTGATTGTTTGTATTGGGAGTTTAACAGCATTTTAACAGCTCAGTTTGTATTGGAGTTTAACAGCATTTTAACAGCTCAGGTCATATCATGGTGGTCAGTGATGCACCACCATTTCCTGGCTTTCTCACACTAGTACTGACACAACTTTCTTTCCATAGTCACTGACTACTTTTCTCACATGTATCAGAGATAAGAGGCGAAAAATTGCCGGAAAGAAAGTTTGCGTCAACCAGGTATCGAACTTGCAACCACCAGGGCAAAAGTCAGATACACGCTAACCACTGAGCCGGGCAGGCAGGCAAATCCAGAAAGCCCTTATTATATACAGATAAAATATTTTTCACAGCATTTATAAATCATGTCAAGTTCCCTAAGTTCAAAAATTCAATTAAACCTGGATTATTACAATAATGAGAAGTTTAGGCTCAATTTAGGGGCCATTTCCACTAGGTCTGACCCCTATGGTTGTCATCATAAAAATACTGGTTTTCTCAATTAAACCCTTTCCAGCCTAACCCATTTCCAAACAAATATAGCCTTTAATACAGAAGATGCTATTCCTGCAGATTTTTTTTTTTAAATTTCAATATATGTCACTTAAGTATATTTCAATTTCTTTCAAATGATTATCCTTTTTGTAATTGTCAACCCTTTACCAAACGACAAAATTTTGGACTGAACCAAATTGAAAGCATTTGCAAACAACAAATTACATGTAACTAAAATGATGATTTCCGTCTTGGATAGGGTAGAAAACATTGTGGGAAAAGGAGAAAATGCTGGTTACCAGCATTTTCTCCTTTTCCCATAATGTTATCAAAAGGCTTCTTTTTCAGGGTCATCAAAAGTCGGGATTGTGTGGTAAAGAGTTAGTTTTTGCCATCTACAATAAAGCAGCATGCTAGAATGGCTTCACAGTAGCACTACATCCTCTCTTCAATATTCAGGGTATTCAACAGTAAAGATAGTAGAATGGATGTGAATGGTATTTTCTACCAATTTTAACAGTATTCAACAGTTCACTTGTCAATGTCTGTCCTAGTGTCTCCAGTGCTAGGCTAGGGCTCTGCAATGCCTTGCCAAAGAGCAGTAATGACCTAAAGCCTAGTAAAATGGTCTTTAACCCTTTACCAAATGACAAAAATGTTACACATGTCCAAATTGAAAGCATTTGCAGACGACAATTTAAATGTGATTCAAATGATGAGATCTGTCTTTGATGGGGTAGAAAACATTGTGGGAAAAGTAGAAAATGCTGGTTAGCAGCATTTCCTCCTTTTCCCACAATGTTTTCAAAAGCTAACTTCCTAAGGGTCTTTAAAAGTGGGAATTGTGTGGTAAAGAGTTAAACTCTTTACCGGACAATACTGTGTTATCCAAACCGTGAGGAAGATGGCCGCAAAAAAAATGTGGGAAAACGAAAGAAATAAAGGTAACCAGAAATTTTCACACAATGTTTTCTTAAAACAAAAAAAACAACAGAATATCCATTAAAAAAGTTTGTCATATGGGGGTAGTGGATTTTAAGGTGACAAAAATTTGGTGCTTTTTATCCATGAAACATAAATGGTGTGATGCAGGAGTTTCTAACACTGATTGTCACTGATAATAACAAGGTATTGAATCAGCTCCAGGGGACCTCTGTATCTGTATTACCCAAGTCTCCTCCCAGTTTTTATGACCATGTGTCACAGATTAGAGAAAACTATCTATTTTACAAAATAATCATTGCGAAATCTAACTATATCAGAAAGACTTAGGTGTAACCTTGTAGGGATAATTCGTCATGTTGGGAAATGGCTCTTTTTTCCAATCAAGAAAGTCCAAGCAGATTGTGTGATTCAGTGATAACCATGAGGCTGCCAAGAGCACCTCAACATGTAGACATTGTTTAATGAGTCTTGCGGATATGACCCTGTAAAACCTAGAATGGAAGTTCATTATGCAGAAAATACCAAATTTTAAAAAGTTACTTTGCTGAACACAACAATTACATAATTCTATGATTCTTGGATGCAGTGGGGTCAAAATAGTTCATTTAGGGTATAACTGAATATAACAACAAATACAAAGAAATAAAGTACAATAACAAGAGCTAAACATTAGTAGGTCTGCTAGTTTTGAGTTTAAACAATCTGCTCTAAATGAAATGAATGCATCTACAAGAATGAATCATTTCAAATATTTTCATAATTTATAATGGATACAAGGTACATCAAAGAGACCTACATCTTTTTACTCGAAATATATTGTATTTCACACTTTGCCATCTCTTCAAGTGTGTTTGTTCACACTTTCAACCCTTTACCACAGAGTCTCAAGTTTTAACGACCATGAGGTGGAAAACTTTTGCAAAAAATTGTGGGTATAGTAGAAAATGCTGGTAACCAGCATTTCCTGCTTTTTCCCCACTATGTTTTCTATCCCTTTCAAAGAAAAATACTTCATTTCAGCCACATTAAATTTGTCAACCACAAATTCTTTTAATGAGGTAACTCTGAAATTTTGTCATTTGCTTAAATTATGGCTCTGTGCTCATTTCTACATCAATGTTCAGCTTTGCTGAACAATAATTACCCTTAGAGCACAAGGCTTTTGCACATTTTGTGCTTCTAGACTCCTTAACTTTTCATAACTTATGGATAAAAATAGCTCTCAAATTATAATATGTCAACCTCTTTTGTTTGGTAAAGTACCAGTTTTGTGTATTGAACCCACACATAGCTCAGCAGAATCTATGATGCCTTTGTGCACAGTACAGGTGCAAGATCAGGATCAGCAACATTTCATCAAAAACAATGTTCATTGAAAACGGTCCCTAGCCCTGACTCTTGCCTACCTAGACGAATTGTGGCTCAAATATTTCAGATGTACGACATTTCATTGAAAACTATGTTCATCCAAAATGATCCCTTGCCCTCACCCTTACCCTAACACAGAAGATTTGTGGCTCATATCTTCCTCCCAGTCAGAGCTTTTCATGAAATAAATCTAGGAATTTAGCAATCAGTATTTTAAAATATATATGGATTTCTATGAAATACTCTTTCAACGAAATGTTGTGCACCAAAATATTTCTCCTAGACAGAGCTTTACATGTAATATATCAAGGAATTTAGCAATCAGTATTTTAAAATATACATGGATTTGGACAAAACACCATATTGATGAAATGTTATGCATTGGCAATATCAGATCACATTTACTTGCAGTGTTATCTCAATTGAAAGGCTGTAAGCACTTGTCACTGCCCAAAAACAAGGTGATGGTTCACGAGACTTCTGGTAGGCTCAATGTGCTGCATGTAATGCTTCGGACACAAATACCATTCGGAACTTATTTTGAGTTTCACATCACTTTCAAGAGTTTTCAACTCTTTACCGTACAATGCCGCCTTTTGACGCCCCTGGGAAAGAAGCCTTTTGAAAACATTGTGGGAAAAGGAGAAAATGCTGGTAACCAGCATTTTCTCCTTTTCCAACAATGTTTTCTACCCTATCTAAGAAAAGTTGCACCATTTGAGCCACATCGAAATTGTTGTCTGCAAATGCTTTCAATTTGGACAAGGCTAAAATTTTCTCGTCTGGTAAAGGGTTAATCCTTTACCAACCAATTCCATGTTTTAATAACCCATAGGAAGACTGCTTTTGAAAACAAGGTAGGAAAAGGAGAAACACTCATTTGAGCCACATTTAACCTTTCACTACACAATTCCGACTTGTGGATGGAGGCATTTAAAAACAATGTGGGAAAAGGAAAAATGCTGGTAACAGGCATTTCTCTTTTTTCTATAATGTTTCCAATGCTAGAAAGGTCAAATTTTATGTTCTGAGTGTCATTTCATATTATGTTGTCTGCAAATTCTTTCAATTTGGACAAAGCTAAAATTGTGTTGTCTGGTAAAAAGTTATTTGTTTACTGCAAATTTGTATTTGTTCCAGGAGGTACTTGTATAACCCTTTACCAGAAGGACTGAAATTTAGACCTGTCCAAATTGATAGCATTTCCAATCACCAAATTGATGGGTTCAAATGGTAAGATTTGTCTCTAAATTAGTGTAGAAAATCTGGAAAAAGGAGAAAAAGCTAGTTACCAACATTTTTTCCTTTTCCCACACTGTTTGCAAAAGCCTTCTTCCTCAGGGTGGTTAAAACTCAGGGTTGTGTGGTTAATGTTAGAGGATTCCGAAGTCCTCACATTTAAGGGGACAGACTGTCTCATTTGGACAAATTTTTACTTCAAAGGAGGGGTGGACAGATTACAGTTTAGATTTTATTGCTTGCAGATCAATTGTATTTGGACACAGCATAAATCAAAACAACTTGACTAAATTTGATCTGTTTACAGATAGCCCACACTTTCACACTCTAATATTAAGCCTTGTCATTAAAGTGCCCTGAAGTTTTCATAGAAAATGTCCTGTCCCCTAACTTAACTCTTTACTACAAAAAACTAGACCTACCCATGTTCACTCTTTACCAGAAAGTCCAATCTTTTTACCAACCTGGGGCAGAAGGCTTTAAAAATATTCTGGGACAAGGATAACATCCTGGAAAACAGGATTTTCTCTTTTTCCCACAATTATTTCTTCCCTTTCAGGACCAAATCTCACCATTAGAGGCACATTCAATTTGCCATCTGCAAATGCTTTCCTTTAACCCTTTACCACACAATCTGACTTTTAACGACCCTAATGAAGAAAGCCTTTAGAAAACACTGTAGGAAAGGGAGAAAATGCTTGTGACCAGCATTTTCTCCTTTTCCCACAATGTTTTCTAATTTCCCCAAAACAAATTTTAATTTTTGAGTCACATTTATTGTGTTGTCTGCAATGCTTTCAATTTGGACAACTGAAAAATTTTGTCCTTTGGTAAAGCGTTAAGCACCAGTCTAGAATTTTGTTATCTTGTAAAAAATTAAAAACATAGTGCAGACAATAAATTAAATATGGCTAAAGGAATAGGCCTAATCTTTGACAGGAAAGTGGAAAAAGGATGAAATACTGGTTATTTCTAAGCTCCCGCTACCCCTTTAACTCTTTACCAAACAACAAAATTTTAGACTGGTCCAAATAGAAAACGTTTGCAAAATAAATATGGCAAGATAAAATATGGCTAAAATAATTGAATGTCACTGATAGAAAACATTGAGGGAAAAGGAGAAAATGCTAGTTACCAGCATTTTCTCCTTTTCCCATAATGTTTTCAAAGGGCTTCTTTCTCTGGGTCGTTAAAATTGAGATTGTGTGGCAAAAGGTTAAAGGTAGCTTTGTAGGATTCAGACCCCTGCTTACTCATTCTTAGGGTCTTAGTCATTTACCATACTCAATTTTAAATCTTTACAGGTTGACAAAGTTTTATACTTCAAAATTGCTGACAAAAAAATTGAAAGTGGTTCCAAGTATTGGATTTGTCTGTGATAGGAAAGAAAACATTGTGGGAAAGGAGAAAGTGCTTAATTCCAACATTTTCTCTTTTTCCCATACATTTTCAAAAGCCTTTTCTGCAACAGACGTTAACACATGGGAATGTGTGGTAAAGGGTTAATTCTAAATGCCTAGACTTTCTATCTGATTAGCTGAACCTCTCTATCACAGCCAATAACATGGCTAGTCTTAGAATTCTAAAAATGCTGGTGAGTTCAGGATCTGCATTCACCAACCATTCTCTAGAACATTCTTAGTCTTATTCACCAAGATTTTCTAAATTTGAAAGTAACAGATCCTCTGATTGGCTTAAGCATTTACAATAGCCAATCAGACTATGTGTTACTTTCAAATTTAGAAAATTCTGGAAAATAAGGCTCAGATCATTCTCAAGAATGGTTGGTGAATATGGACCCAGCCCCTGATTGTTCAAAATGTCTGTCTATATATGGAGAAAGAGTTCAAAACTACATTTTCCCACTTTCATAAATGTAAATCAACTGACAACAATAAAAATGACAGAGTAAATTCGTTGAAATGACTCTGATAAAGGGAAATAATAGATTTTAACTTGCCTTTGAAGAGAGGCATTAAAGTTTGATCACAAGTCAAGCTAACATGAAATTATAGATTTCAATTTTCCTTTTCTTTTTGTGCATCTCCACAGCTTTGTGAACTTTTCCGAATTTACTCTTTGTGGCTTGGTAAATGAAACAGTTTGGGGCGGTGTTTTGCATGGCTTTCAACACTTATTCAGTCATATCATATTGACAGTTCATTTACTATTTCTGTTCTGGGTTTTGCCAGTATGAGGCTGGGACTGCCAGTACAAGGAATTTGCACAAACCAGGAATTTTGTGCTCTGGTAATCCCTTTACCACACAATCCTGGGTTTTGACGACCCTGAAGAGGGAAGGCTTTTGAAAGCATTGTAGGAAAAGAGAAAAAAATGCTGGTAGCCAGGATTTTCTCCTTTTCCCACAATGTTTTCTACCCTATCAAACAGAAATAATCATATGAGCTACATTTAATTTGTTGTCTGCAAATGCTCTCAGTTTGGTCAAGCCCAAGTCATTATGTCATTTGGTAAAGAGTTAAGAGGTAATTGTGACAGTTTTTACCTTTTGCCAAAACATCCATCCTTTTCAGATGTAATTCTATCACACAATGTAATAGTATGGCAACAGGTTTGAGTCATTACCAAACAAGAAAATTTTGGACTGGACCAAACTCAAAGCATTTGCAGACAACAATTTTACATCGATAACATTGTTGTTGTTGTAAACAATTTTAGTATTGCACAAATGGTGATTTCTATATTTGATAGGGTAGAAAAGATTGTGGGAAAAGGAGAAAATGCTGGTTACCAGCATTTTCTTCTTTTCTCGCAATGTTTTCAAAACCCCTCTCTTTCAGGGTCGTTAAAACTTGGGATTGTGTTGTAAAGGTTTAAGCTGCTTGATCACAGATTATTTTGTCCAAGTGACAGGAAATATTCAAAACTAACCATCATAATCTCTGCAGAAAATATTGATAAATAAAATAAAAAAAAAATAGAACAATTTCATCACAAATCAAGTTAACTGGATTCACAGGCAAGTACCAAATTATAAAATTTTGACTTGTCCAAAACCAAATCATTTGCAGACAACAAATGTGGCACAAATTGTGGTATTTCTCTTTGAAAGAGCAGAAAACATAGTTTGAAAAGGGTGAAATTGCTTGATTATCAAAATTTTCTCCTATTCCCACAATGTTTTCAAAAGCCTTGTATCTAACAGAAGTTAAAACCCAGGATTACATGGAAGAATGGATTCAAGCACAAATTTTCACTAAGTATGATACTGCCCGTTCATTTTAATATCAAAAGCACATCCATATCAAAAGTGATAATGCAGTTATAACATATATTGACAGAATTCAAGGAAAAGGAACAATTTCTTCAAGAGATTCTAAAACTTTTTTTTTTACATACCTCTCCAGATTTCATCATAAGGGAGATAAGTCTCTTCATGAAGTGTATTACTGTAACAGGTTATCTCCCTTAGCAGGAATTTCTCTGGTGTAGGAGGCAAGGATACAGACACCATGTTTATTTCAAATACTCTTAGTATTTCACTTGCCAATATATTGAGTTATTTCTCTCAGCAAAAAATGTTCATTCAAACTGTAATTGGCATACAGAAGCAGAGCCAAAGAAAAATGTACCTTGAAGTCAACAACTGTCAAATGGTTCATCACAATGTAGCCAGTTACTGCACATGAAAAAAATTGCATAAAATCATGTTCAGCTTTGTTTATAGTGTCTCATGCCTCAAAACAACTGGTTCATTATAAAAGATTTTCTTTATTAATGATAAACTGTGTATTCTAATTACATATCTAGACCTGTTCATCAAAAGAATTCAGTATCCCACACTTATGCCAGTTACTACAAGTCCTAAATGTACACTTCTATCCCACAACACATGTATGATACATTGTCAAACACAGAAGACAAATGTAACAGATGTCTCCTCTTCAACTACAAGTTTTTATTGGATAATAATCCTCAAATGCACAATAAAAAAGATAATTATGCTGGTTCAGAAAAGGCACAGTCCTCAAAACAATCCTACAAAACCGACAGCTCTGTACTGAATAATAATATGATCAAAGTAACTGCACTGTAGCACTGTCAACACACTGGACAAGGTCTAATCCTCCAAATGTCCAACTGTAAAATGTGGTCAACAGTTTTATAGGAAACTACAAAGTACACCCACAGTGAAACTGTTTAAGCACTGAAGCAAATAATTTCTGATACCTTCTACAGTCCCAGGCCCAAAAATAATCCCTCTAAAATCCCCTAATAGTGAAGCCTGCATCAACTGCTGGGATCTCACACGCCAATGAAGCGAGGATATTGGCTCCCTAATTCTCTCCAATCCCCAAAGGTGAGCTAAATACCACAGCCCCAACTATTGACTTTTCAATACCTTTGTAGTTGCTGACAATGAAGCAGGGTAAAAGTTTTCAACCATGACAGATTTAAAATGCTTCTTTTTAAGAAAAAAGAACTTTTTTCCTTTGGGGAAAAAAATGGCAACTTTGTACAAAACTATAATATTTTAATGACACTTTGTACAGAAAAAAACAATAGCTCGCAAAAGGCTTCTCAATTATTAGTATTATTAGTATCAGAACCAAAGTAAACTATTAACCCTTTCCCAAACAAGCCCTGGTTTTCACGTGTCTGCAGTACAAGTCTTTTGAAAACACTGTGGGAAAAGGAGAAATTGCTTGTAACGAGCAATTTCTCCTTTCCCCACAGTGTTTTCTACCTGTTTTGAGACCTTTCTGCCATTTGCATCAAATTTAAAATTGTCGTCTGCAAACTCTTTCAATTTGGACTAGTCCAAAATTTGTCATTTGGGAAAGGGTTAAAGAGGCAAAAAAGTGCCTTTTAAATATTTGGGGCAACTTTGAAACAGTGCTGCAAAATTATCTTCAAAAGTTATGAAAGAGATCTATCAACTATTTCCAGCAAAAACTTACGCTGACTGCTGAGCACAAAGTACTGTAAATTTAAAGGTCCCTACTGAATTTGTGCAACTGAGATTTGAGGATAATTCTCAGTAATTATAACCCTTAGTGAAAGCTGAAATAATTAACCATTCTAGGAAAAGTATAATTAGACCATCAGTTTCACTGGAAATGCAGTTTAAGCCTGTACCAGCCAGACTGTGTCAAAGTTCGGAATATGCAGTACATAACTAATGTCAAGCCTGATCTTGATCTACCCATAAAACAGATTTAGAAGTTTTAAGATCAATAGCTATTTCTCCTGTTTGTATTTCTAAATACATGTACTTAACAAAATTTGAAGCAATAAACCACAAGTTTGATTTCTGCTTATGATATGCTGCCTGATCATAGATCTAACTCTGCCCAGTATCCTGATAACTGAACTGGTTATAGCTGGTTTTTCAAATGAAGTGAAAATGTGCATTAGCAGGGGTGGCAAAATCTAAAAAAAAATCTACTTGTCCACCAACAAGTGGTTTCAAAAATTCACTTGTCTATACCATAAGTTTACTAGTCTGTACAGAAGCCTTTTCTTTCGGAGCAGTCATTAAATACAGGGAAAGATAATGAGAAATGAATCATTCTATAAAACCCACTTTTCTGATCAGTGATTGATAGAAATTGACTACAAATTTTGCAAGTAGCACATCCCCCATTGTCTATCCTGAGCCAGCTATTTTCGCCAATCCAGCTCGATTTAAAACTTCTGACACGTTTTTCATTATCATACTTTTTATCATAATCTTGCTTAGTTTTTTTTCTTTGGTGGCTCATCTGACCTCTTGATTGCATCATTAGCTAAGGAAGGTTTTATCGAATACTGATGCATTTTCGTATTTAAACGAGGGAAGGAGGTTTTTATTTCCAGTCGGGTACGGAATAAAACCCCGACAAAGCCTCCTTGACGATTTCTGCGACCATCATGCGTTATCGGACAAGTGGTTTTACACCTACACACATCCGGTTTCTGTTTACAAACACTTACTAAGAAATGAGACACATGCTTTGAATATGGATTTGCTTTATCTTTTTATGGACATGTAGGCTGTAAAAGGTAAAGTTTTAGGATGTTTTGTAATCAAAATATTCAAATTTCTACTTGTCCACAGATAAGTAATAGGGAAAATTACACTTACCCCGAGCAGTAATTTGACAACTCGGACAATTGATTTTGCCACCCCTGATTAGGATGTGCAGGGATACGTTTTTTTTTTCTTGAAAAGTGAACTAGTACAATAACACAAATAGTTCCACACAAATTTCTCTCTCTCATCTCTCTGCCAATTTAACCCTTTACCAGACAACAAAATTTTGGACTGGACCAAATAGAAAGCATTTGCAGACAACAAATCAAATGTAGCTCAAGTGATTATTTCTGTCTTTGATAAGGTAGAAAACATTGAGGGAAAAGGAGAAAATGCTGGTTACCAGCATTTTCTCCTTTTCCCACAATGTTTTCAAAAGGCTTTTCCACAGGGTCGTTAAAGGTTGCATTGTGTGGTAAAGGGTTAAATCTGAAAGAGTTTTATGTTCAGTTCAACATCTGGAACTATATAGAATGATTTATCATTATTGTCATTAGTTTGGCCAAGAATTCTGTGCATTTTGGACCTACATAGATCCACTTGTTCCTTTTTTTTTTTTTTATTATTTTAAAATTTCAAGCCTGCCAAATAGCTATAAGATAGTATCATACAACTTTTTTATGAAATCTATCCTACTTAAAATAATTCTGTGCATAATGCCAAACCTGCATATTGAGATAGTCACAAACATGTGAATGGACAAATTTCAAAATTAAATTTGGTCTAGACTCTTTACCAAATGATAGCATTTTAGACAGGAAGGTACTGACAGCATAAACATGACAAATATGACAAATGAAGCTCAGATGATGGGAGTTGTCTTAAATAGGGTAGAATACATTGTGGGAAAGGGAGAAAATACTGGTTACCAACATTTTCTCCTTGACCAACAAAGTTTTCAAAAGCTGTATTCTTTAGGGTCATAAAGGGCTAATGCTTTCAAAAGCCTCTTAGACAGTGACTTTTGTTCAACTCTTTACTAAATGAAAAAATCTTGGACTGGACAAAATTGAAAGCAATTGCAGACAACAAATTATATGTTGCTGCAAGGATAATTTCTGTCTTTGGGTAGAAAACATTGTGGAAAAAGGAGAAAATGCTGGTAACCATTTCCCATGATGTTTTCAAAAGCCTTTTCTTTCAGGGTCGTTTAAACTCAGGATTGTGTTGTAAAGAGTTAATAAACCAGTTTGGAATAATCTGCTCCGGATATAAACTCATAGAATGCTGCAGGTAACACAAGGTGCATTTGAAAACAAACTTAGTCAAGATCAAAATGCATAGAATGAGCAGTCTGATCATAATCTATACTGTATGGTATTTGACAGATCTTCTGGTTATGACTGCCTTGAAATTGCTACAAATAGGTTTTTTCTTTACCCTGGAATGCTGAATCAACTCAAGGTACACTGTCACTCAAGAAATAAGACCCAAATAACTGCATGCAATTGTCAGGAATGTCCAGCAAACCAGAATTGTGCAGATCAAAGATCAGGGTGCATGTTTTGTGCAGTCTGATCTTGAACTACACTGGACACAACAGCAACTAAAGTTGTAAAAGGTGATTTACCACATTGCCAAACAATCCCATGTTTTAACAATACTTGGGTTGAATCATTTTGAAAATGCTGTGGGAAAAGTAAAAAATGCTGGTAACCAGCATTTTCTCCTTTTCTCACTATGTTTTCTTATCACTTGAAAATTTCATTATTTGATCCACCTTTGACATGTCGTCTGCAAACGCTTTATCTCATTACCACAAAATCCAGAATTATAATGACCCTAAAAGGGAAGGCCTTTGAAAACATTGTGGGGAAAGAAAAAAGCTAGTAACCAGCATTTTCTTCTTTTCCCACAATGTTGTCTACCTTTCCAAAAACAAATTTCAATTTTTTAATCACATTTATTTTGTCGTCTACAAATGCTTTTAATTTGGACTAGTCTGAATTTTTAGTGTTTGGTACACACACGGTTAAATATGGAACAGTCTACAACTTTGTCTATTGCTAAAGAGTTCAGGGCTAACTTATACAAACTTAAGATATGTCTCATAGACTTGGTGGTCAGAGACAACAACTCTTTACCATTTCAACCCTTTACCACACAATGACGCCTTTTAACGCCTCTAGGAACGAAGCCTTTTGAAAACACTGTGGGAAAAGAAGAAAATGCTGGTAACCAGCATTTTCTCCTTTTCCCACAATGTTTTCTGTCCTATCAAAGGAAAATTGCACCATTTGAGCCACATTGAAATTGACGTCTGCAAATGCTTTCAATTTGGAAAAGGCTAAAATTTTGTCGTCTGGTAAAGGGTTAATGACCTTGAAGAGAAAGCCCTTGAAAACATTGTACCCAGCATTTACTCCTTTTCCCATAATGTTTTCTACTCTTCCAATAACAAATTTCAATTTTTAGTCACGCTCATTTTGTCGTCTGCAAATGCTTTGAATTTGGACTAGCCTAAAATTTTGTTGTATGGTAAAGAATTAAGTCCTCAGTCATGGTCATCATCTCATGGGCCGGTATTTACCAACTATTCTTGCGGGAGACAATGGTGTACGGGTAGAGTATTCAACCGCTCACATTGCAGGCTCTGGGTTCAAATCCAGTAGCCTTAGAACTACCCACAACATAGCATGAGTACTGATTAAGGTTTCCAGGAAGCAATCATCTACAGTGATTAATGTAAGTTGCTCAAACTTATTTCGCATTGATGTAAAATGAAAATGGTTAAACTAAACCAACCATTCTTAACTCTTTACCACATGACAAAAATGTAGACTTGTCCAAATTCAAAGCATTTGCAGACGATAATTTAAATGTGGCTCTAGTGGTGGCATTTGTCTCTGACAGGTTAGAAAACATTGTGGGAAAAGGAGAAAATGCTGGTTACCAGCATTTTCTCCTTTTCCCACAATGTTTTCACAGGGCTCCTTCCTCAGGGTCGTTAAAACTCGGGATTGTGTGGTAAAGAGTTAATAGCTTTCTTAGTCTAATTCTGAAGAATGTTCTAAATTTCAAAGTAACACTATTTCTGATTGGCTAAATTGAATGATTTAACCAATCAGAAACTGTGTAACCTTTTAAATGTAGAATAAGCCTTAGGCTAAGAGTTCAATTTAGAATGGAACATGAATATGGGCCCTAGATAACAGTTTTAATCATTTACAACACAATCCTGAGTTTTAAGTACTATGTAGAAAAAGACTTTTGAAAACATCATGGGAAAAGGAGAAAATGCTGGTAAACAGCATTTTCTCCTTTTTCCACAATGTTTTTCTACCCCATCAAAGACAAATTCCTTCATTTGAGCTACTTTTGTCATAAACATGCAGTTTGAATTCGGAAGAGGCCGGAAATTTGTGGTGTGTAATTGGTAAAGAGTAAAAAATCTTCTATGGTGTTTTTACAAGTTTTTACCAGTTTACTTGTAAACTCATTGGGGTGCAAAAAGTGCTATTATCTGACCAAATAACGATGTATCTGACCTGCATTTTTAATTGCAGCATGCAGTCAATAGTATGCTATGAACTGACCATGAAACATAAAGCCTAAAATCAAGTTTTCATTCAATTCAAAACAACACTGAATGTAACATCCCATCAGGAATCTAGTTCGAATAAAATTTCATGCCGTACTAAAATTCAAAATTCTATGTGCCACTACAGGGGTACTCAGTACGACATGCAATCAACAGTTTTCTTTCAATTTCTATAATACAACTTGGCAAACCATGACTGAAGTACCTTTCCTCAAACATTTGAACATGCAATCAACAGTCTGCTTTCACCCTTTACAAGAAATCACATATTTCATGCCAGTGAAGATGCTTTTGAAAACATTGTGGGTAAAGGAGAAAATACTGGTAACCTGCATTTTCTCATTTTCCCTCAATCTTTTGTTTTTTTCAAAAACAACCCTAAACATTTGAGCTACTTTTAAGTTGTTGTCTCCAAATACATTCAATGTGGACAAGTTTAGAATTTTGTGATCTGGTAAAGAGTTAAAAAACTTGATCACCATCTGCACCCAAAATTAAGTCATACATCACTGACTTCAAATTGGACAGCCAAAAACTTCGTTTTCTCCCTTTTTAAAACTCTGAAGCACTGGACCATGTAAAGGAGAAAGGAGTCGATTAAGGTTTGTATTTGATTTTTATTGGTGTTTGTAATTATGACAAATCTGAATGGAAAAATAGTAAAAACTATCCAAGGGTAAAAGTGAATATTGAATTTTGATGATGGGATGTTCTTCTGACACCATACAGAACCCCTTCATTATCTGCCCCAGGCCTTCATGGACAACTTTTTTCCAAGCCTATGTAGCGCCTCACACTGTGGGAAGGTAATTCAAAGGCTCCAAAGCTCAAAACCTTGGCTAAATCTATGTCCAAAGATTGATGACATTTAACTCTTTACCAAATGACAAAATTCTGTACTCTACCAAACTGAAAGCATCGATCTGCAGACAACAACTTGAATGTAACTCAACTGATGATTTCTGTCCAAATAGAGTAGAAAACATTGTGGCAAAAGGAGAAAATGCTGGTTACCAGCATTTTCTCCTTTTGCCACAATTTTTTAAAAATCCATCTATTTCAGGGTCATTAAAACTCCAAATTATGTAGTAAAGGGTTGAAGTGGGAGGAACCTTCTTTTCAACACTGAACATTTTTTCAAGGTTGTTTATATGGGAAAGTAGCTATAATCTAGGAAAGAATGTTGTTAAACTGGTAAAAGAACATCAGCAGAGTTTGAATAGGTGCACTGACCCTAGCGATATAACTGAAAGAACATTGAAAAGGTGATGAACATCAAACAAACAAGCAAAACAGTACTGACAAAAGGTTTTGAACACCAAAATATGGGAAAAGGAGAAGATGCTGGCAACCAGCATTTTCTCCTTTTCCCACAAATTTTTCTACCCTTACCAACAATAAACCCCACAGGTTGAGCCATAATTGACTTATTTGCCATCTGTAAATACTTTCATTATGGATAAGCCCAAAATTTGGTCTGATAGTGACTAATGAAACAGATAAAGTCATCCTTCAATAAGCAACAAGAAATATCTTTAAAAGATAGACAGCCTAAATTTGTTAGCAAATAGGCAGGGGCCCTTAGAATAAACTTGTCTACATTTTAGACCAACCACAAATTTTTATTTATTCATTTGCTATCAGTACCAGAAAGTAGTTCTAAATCCAGCACATTAAGCTATGCCAAAAAAAGAAGAAGAGGGCCATGATGGCCCTGTATCGCTCCACTGGCTTATAAATATAAACCATAAATACTGAACATTTCAATTCTGAGCCAAATGGTTTCAAAATGAAGACTTACAAAGTTTTCTCTGTAAAAGCCCATGTGAAAGTTGAGACCCGCAGGGCAAAGCCATTTTTGATCCCAGAGCTATATAATTACTTGAACCCTGGTAGAGGTCCACAAGATAAAGCCACATGCCAAATAATACAAGTCTATGCTGTATGGTTATAAATAAGGTGATTTTCAAGTTTCGTCCATATGAAGCCTCTGTAAAACATAAGACCCCTGATGCAAGGCTAATTTCAAAAAAAATCAAAAGTGATCCAGATTTGGTAGACCTTAGTTTTGCGGTTAGGAGCAAAAGGATTTTTTGAATTTTCACCCTATAAGCACATGTTTATGACCAAATTTGGGAGTTCTTGGCCTTATGGCTAGTAACAAGATGGTTTCCGAAGTTTTCACTCCATAAACCCGTGTAAAACTTGTGACCCCTGGTGCAGGGCCAAACTTGATCCTAGGGTTGTAACTAGGGCCCTCTTTGTAGTTGTCCACTAGATAGCGCTATAATTATGCAAAATTTGGTAGCCATAAGCCTTATGACTATTTACACCAGGATTTAAAAGTTTTCCCTATATAAGCCCATGTAAATCTTGTGAACCCCCTCCCCCAGCATGAGGCCAAATTGACCCCAGGACTGTAATTTAGGCACTTTTGGTAGACCCCCACTAGATCAAGCTAAATGCAAAATTTGGTAGCTCTAGGCCTTATGGCTAGGTACTGGAAGATTTCTTAAGTTGTCACTATGTAAGCCCACGTAAAACTTGTGACCCCTGCAGCGGGGCCGATTTTGACCCCAGGGCTAAAATTTTGGCCCGCTGGGTAGAGGCCCACTAGATATAGCTACATGCAAAATTTGGTAGCTCTAGGCCTTATCGCTAGGTACAGGAAGATTTTCAAAGTTTTCTCTATGTAAGCCTATGTAAAACTTGTGACCCCTGGGGCAGAGCCAATTTTGACCCCAGGGCTATAATTTGAAGAAACATGATAGAGGTCTACTACATAAAGCTACATGCCAAATTTGGTAGCCCTACGCCTTATGGTTTCAGACAAGAAGATTTTTAAAGATTTCCAATATTTTTCAGTTTTGTTGCCATGGCAACCAGAGTTTTTGAAGGAATTAAATTCTTTCAAGAAATTCTGAAGAGGACCATGGCAGGATCATTTCTGTGAAGTTTCATGAAAATTGGATGGGTAGTTTCAGAGAACAAGATGTTTGAAATAAAAGTTAACGGACGGACGGACGCACGCACGCACGCACGACGGACACCGGGCCATGACATAAGCCCGCTGGCCTTTGGCCAGTGGAGCTAAAAAAATCAAACCAGGAAGATTTCTTAAGTTGTCACTATGTAAGCCCATGTAAAACTTGTGACCCCTGCGGCAGGGCCGATTTTGACCCCAGGGCTAAAATTTTGGCCTGCTTGGTAGAGGCCCACTAGATATAGCAACATGCAAAATTTGGTAGCTCTAGGCCTTATGGCTAGGTACAGGAAGATTTTTAAAGTTTTCTCTATATAAGCCTATGTAAAACTTGTGACCCCTGGGGCAGAGCCAATTTTGACCCCAGGGCTATAATTTGAAGAAACTTGATAGAGGTCTACTACATAAAGCTACATGCCAAATTTGGTAGCCCTATGCCTTATAGTTTCAGACAAGAAGATTTTTAAAGATTTCCAATATTTTTCATGTTTTGTTGCCATGGCAACCAGAGTTTTTGAAGGAATCAAATTCTTTCAAGAAATTCTGAAGAGGACCATGCCAGGATCATTTCTGTGAAGTTTCATGAAAGTTGGATGGGTAGTTTCAGAGAAGAAGATGTTTGAAATAAAAGTTAACGCACGGACGGACAGATGCACAGACGGACGGACGCACGACGGACACCGGGCCATGACATAAGCCCGCTGGCCTTTGGCCAGTGGAGCTAAAAACAGATAATGATAATTTGAAAGATAACTTGTCAGAATACCATACAAAATGGCTATAAGCAAAGATTCATGATAAGATTGCACTTTCTGCGGTCTGATCTTCATCTACACAGACCTAGATCAACCTGAAATTGTGCCTGGCAGTTCAAGGGTTTAAATCATACAATTTTATGGAACACCTTGCCACTCGACATTCACACTTATCAAGCCTCATGTGATTATTTTTTTGCTCTCCGGTTGGTCACCTCATACAATGTGTAGCAATGTTATTTAAATTTGTGGTTAATGCTTGCAAACAATTATTACCCTTTTATTCATGGACACTTTCTTATTTATACAATACTGGATGATTTAACCCATTACCACACAATCCCAAGTTTTAACCACCTTTAGAAAGAGGCCTTTTAAGAAAACATTGTGTTTTCTACTTTATAAAAGGAAGTCTCATCAAATGAGCCACGTGTATTTTGTTGTCTGAAATTGCTTTCACTTTGGATGAGTCTAAAACTTTTTTCTGTGGTAAATAGTTAACTCTTTAGCACACAACAAAAATTTGGACCTATTCAAGTCCAAAAGCATTAATTTTGCAGACAGCAAACCAAATGTGGCTCAAATGGTTGGATTTGCTACCAAAAGGATTAAATACTTTTTTGGAAAAGGAGAAAATACTGGTAACCAGCCTTCATTATTAAGGTTTTTAAAACTTCGGTATTGTGTGGTAAATGGTTGATTCATATAAAATTTTTCACTCCAAAAATATAAACAGTACTTCATCTATAGGAGTACTTCATCCATTTGTAAATGTTTGTTTATTAACCCTTTACCACACAATCCCGACTTTTAACGACCCTGGGGAAGAAGCCTTTTGAAAACATTGTGGGAAAAGGAGAAAATGCTGGTAACCAGCATTTTCTCCTTTCCCCACAATGTTTTCTACCTTTCCCAAAACAAATTTCAGTTTTTAAGTCACATTTATTTTGTCGTCTGCAAATGCTTTCAATTTGGAAACGTCCAAAATGTTGTCGTTTGGTAAAGGGTTAAAGCCTTTTACAATATGCATCCTCTACCTCCACATACATTTAACATCAATCTGCGCACCTCCTGAATGATGCTTGGTATTCATCTTTAGATATGAATTATGTTGCAGACACCCAGTAATTTTCAATATCTTATTAGACGGCTACGAAAGTCACATGGAGAGAGGTCAAAGTTGTACAAAGAATGCTCTTAAACGTCTTACCCAAATTCATCCAAAAATTTGTTACAGTGCAAATATTCTTGCATGTCCTGGCGTCCCACCAGCGCTAGGCTTGAGCTCAAAAGTGTCTTTACTGAATCAAATACTGCAATTATCAGTACAACAATATAAGTTTGGCAAGTAATTGAAGTGAAACTGAAGTTTCCATATACTAAATGTCAGTTTCCCTGTTTGCCTTTTTCTTCTTTTCTTCAATGTATGGGCACTAACTATTTGCCTACTGTTCCTATTACCAAAGTAGGAATAAGATCACAATGCATAAGTATTCTCTACAGCCTGATCTAGATCTACACAGTCTGCAATGGCAACTTATTAAGCTGTGCCTTGCACTATGAGGGTTAAAGTTGACAGGTGATATTGTGGGTAGGTTGTTAGAATATAGAGATGGACCAATTTGCCCTTTACAAAATAATCCTATGGTTTTCCCATCCCAAGGATGATGATTTCTGAAAACATTGTAGGAAAAGGAGAAAATGCTGGTGGCCAACATTTTCTCTTTTTTGGACTGTGATTTTTACCAATTCAAGGCAAAGCCTGATATTCAAACCATATTCACTTTGTCATCTGCAAAAGCATTTATTTTTGTCGTAAAATTTAGTTATAAAGAGACAGGTAAAACAATTATAAAGGACTTCTAGCAGTAAAATTGTACACCCTCTTACCTGGTGACAGGCAGATGTTTTACAGCTAAAGCGTCACTTGTTGCAAGTTTTTTGTAATGATAATGATAGGGTATTTCAAATTATATATATCTCTTGTGTCAGTTATTTCAAATTTCGAAGATTTTACAATGATAACATGTTATGTGAAAGTTTTCTATTTTTGCAGATGATTGATGTAACTGTATTTATTTACAATATTTCTCCAAATATTCTGCCTAGAACTGCAGTGAAAATCAGAGCTCTTGAATGGACTAAAATCATCCATTCCATTTATCTAACCTTTCTCCAAATTTAGCATCCCTTGTTTTTACAACTCTGAAGAAGAAACCTTTTGAAAACATTGTGGGAAAGAACAAAATACTGGTACAAACAATTTTATCATTTTTGCACTATGTTTTCTGCCCTTAGATAGAACATACAGAAATTGAAAGTAAAGGACATTATGAACAGTGTGCAAACTGCATATTCTGAGTAATTTCTCCATTTGCCACAATGATCGAGGGCAGTGCATCTCTGTGGCTTTTACCATTATCTTTTCATTGCTCCTTACAGTGGGGGTCTATAAAAATATCTTTATGAAGTAAGTAATTCATGAAGAAAGGTAAATTTGACTCATTTGAATCTCATTTTTTTGTTAAACTAAACATCAATGCTGCCAGCCATATTTTTAACCTTTACCTTAATAAAGGTGGTTTAACCCTTTACCACACAATGCCATCTGTTAACGAGTCTGGGAAAGAAGCCTTTTGAAAACATTGTGGGAAAAGGAGAAAAGGCTGGTAACCAGCATTTTCTCCTTTTCCCACAATGTTTTCTACCCCATCAAGAGAAAATTGCACCATTTGAGCCACAGTTAGATAGTTGTCTGTAAATAATTTCAATTTGGACAAGGCTAAAATTTTGTCATCTGGTAAAGGGTTAACTAGTTACTACACAATCCCTAGTTTTAATGACCATGAGGAAGAAGCCTTTTGAAAAAGATTATGGGAAAAGGAGAAATACTGGTAACCAGCATTTTCTCCTTTTTCCCACAATGCCTTTTTACCCTATAAGAAACAAATTGCATCATTTAAGCCAAAATTTAATTCTCATCTGCAAATGCTTTCAATTTGGAAAAGTATACATTTTTCTGAAAACTCAGAAAAGTTAGAATATTTTTTATTCTGAGAACTAATTGCTTTTTTTAACCACAACTTTTCTGTTTCAACTAAGAAAGACAATTTTTATTTATAACAATATTTCCCCCTCTACAAGACTACTTTAACTGGTTTATGCATCTTTATCCCCAACCAGATGACTTAGGTCTTAGACTTGTCCTTACTGAAAGTATTAGAGACAAATAAAATGGACCAGGCTGTTTTTGAAGAGTAGAAAACATAGAGGGAAAAGGAGAAAATGCTATTTACCACCAACAGCTTCAAAAGCCTTCTTTCTTGGGGTCTCAAAAATATGGATTGTTGAAGTAAGAGGTTAAAAATGTCTTTATGGTTAGGTTAAGCAAATTTACCAAATTCCCGTAACTCCTTTTATCTACCTTTTTGATCACAGGGCCCCACCTGTTGCTTGTTGACATAGCAACCGTAACTTGTTGCTATGAGTTTTGTTGAAATTTCAAATATTGGAAGAGAAATTCGAAAATAAAGAAATTCAAATGCAGGTGTATTTATCTTTACCCAAAGCAAGTTTTATTTGTAAGAAAAACCGGTGGGCACGCTGGCACAACAAAATTAAATGTTTTTGTAAGATAATAATCTTCAACATAATGAAAACAATTTTAGGTATCTTTGCAGACAGTGAATAATAATCAAGATAAGACAACAGAAAATTATGTGTCTGATATTTCTATTAGCTGAGAATTCAGAAATCAGCATTTTTTTCTTTATCCAACAATGTTTTTAACCTTTTCTATGGAGATAATCCCATCATAGGAGCAACAGCTAATGTATCATTTTGTTGAAAAACCTTGTTCGTGGAAAAAGATCCCTGACCCTTACCCTAACCCAGAAGAGTTGTGGCTCAAATCTTCCTCCCAGACAAAGCTTTTCAGAAGACAAATCTAGGAATTTAGCAATTTGTATTTTAAAACATACATGGATTTTGATGAAACACCCTTTTGATGAAATGTCATACTTCAACAACAGCAGCTGACATCTGCAAATGCTTTCAATATTACGGTGGCACTGAGGTGACATGTGCATTTTTTTGTATTTATCTCATTCCCACGAGATAATAATTTGTTTTCTCGAGTTTTTTTTTATAAAAATTTATGCAAAAAACAAAATTTGTTTTTCTCAAAGTTTTTTTTTTTAAGGTAGTACCATTCTAATGAAAAACAGCTATTTCCATAATAATATTATCCTAAAAAATGTGCTATGATTAAAAGTGGGTATTATTGTAATACTTTGACCGAGCTACTTTTTCCATTTTTTCCTTCTTAGAATTATCATTTATAAATCTAAAGCCACTCTATTCTCAATACAAAGAGAGATAATAATTACCTCCCTTTTCAGAAAACTAGCAAAAATATCATCAAATAATTTCAAGACAGACAACAAATGAATTTCTGGTCAGTTAGAAATGTTCAAAAATATTATATCAGTATAAATCCTTATTCGTCAACTAATAAGAAATTTCATTCCATGTTGCACTAGAAACGTTAGGATGGTAACACCTTAACTCTTTACCAAACGACCAAATTTTGACCAGTCCAAATTGAAAGCATTTGCAGAGGACAAAATAAGTGTGACCCAAAACTTAATATTTGTGTTGGATCGGGTAGAAAAGATTATGGGAAAAGGAGAAAATGCTGGTTACCAGCATTTTCTCATTTTCCCACAATGTTTTCAAAAGGTTTCTTTCTCAGGGTCGTTAAAAGTTGGGATTGTGTGGTAAAGGGTTAAATAAAAAATTATGCAAAAAACAAAATTCGTTTTCTCTATTTTTTTTTTTTTTTTTATTAAACAATTTTGCAAAAAAGCCCAACTTTCATTTTCTCGATTTATTTTCACATAAAAAATTACGCAAAAAACGAAATACTATCTTGTTCGAACAAGATAATCAGCCAATCCAAGTCATCCATTATGTCGTTCGCACGAGATAATGAGTCGTGCTCATGACATAATCATCCAATCAGATTCCTGCTACTAATTCCTACTTTTACACGGAGTATTATGTTCTTTCATTCAACATGGTAGTTTGCATCCACGATTGTTTCAGAACTCGAGAAAACGATTTTTGTTTTTTGCATAATTTTTTATAAAAAAAAAAAACTCAAGAAAACAAATTTTGGTTTTTGCATAATTTTTTATTAAAAAAAAAAAACTAGAGAAAACGAATTATTATCTCGTGGGAACACGATAAATACAAAAAAAATGCACATGTCACCTCAGTGCCACCGTACAATATGGACGAGTCTAGAATTTTGTTGTCTGGCTAAAATTATATTGACTGTGAAATAGGTTCTACAACTTCTGTTTACAACTCTCAATGATTGGTTCCTGGAAACCTTATCACTTTCCCATACAATTCACAATTTTAAGGACCCTAGCTGAGAAGACTTTGAAAACATTGTACGAAAAGGAGAAAATGCTGGTAACAAGCATTTTCTCCTTTTCCCACAATATTTTCTTCCCTTTCTCACACAACTTTTGCCAACTGAGGCACATTCAAGTTGTGGTCCGCAAATGCCTTCAATCTGGACGTGTCTAAAATTTTCCCGTGTGGTAAAGAGTTAACTCTTCACCAAACAACAAAATTTTGGACTAGTCCAAATTGAAAGTATTTGCAGATGACATTTTGAAGGTGGCCCAAATGACAAAATTTGTCCTTGATAGGAAAGAAAGCATGGTGGGAAAAGGAGAAAATGCTGGTTAGCAGCATTTTCGCCTTTCCCACAACGTTTTCAAAAGCCTTCTCTTTCAGGTTTGTTAAAAGTCGGGATTGTGTGGTCATGGGTTAACCAGTACTCGGCCCTCGAATGGCAGCCATAGGGGCAGCTCCAAAAATTGATCTTGCACATCACAGATTTACAGCTGATGCAAAGAAGTGGACGCTATTAGCACTATGCCATAATGTCTCCAAGAGCAGGTGGGGTGAAATTAATCATTATTTTGCAACACAAGGTGGTCTTGCTGTGACAATCTAGACTCTAAACGGCAGAAAATGACATGTAGTGCAGGCAGATCTTTGGTCTACACAGTTCAATACTATGTTAGATTCTGGCTAAAGTATTTTGAAAATGCTTTATTACAGAGCTTCATTTTCCTGATCGCAATTATTATAATCGTGTGTCACAGCACTCACAACATGGCTGTGAATCAAAGTACTGATAGTACTGAAGGCCAGGAAATCTTGTGATCTGTTATCTCTAAAGAACGAAGGATACAAACTCACACGAGACCTCATTTTCTAATTATCACTACCATACAGACAGTCAGGCCAATTCAATAATGCCAAAAGAATTCATTGGTAAAGGGGTACTGTCACGCATGATATGGAACAATACAATAATCAACAGGAACAATTAAATTAATGCAAAAAAAAAATCAGGGCTCAGAAGCCAGATTCTATAATTAAACCGAAGCAAAGTAGTGGATACCAACGCTCGGCTATAGGGTGCATGATAATGGCTTTAAAAATTTCTAAGTCAAAAAGGGGCTTAAATCAAGCAAATTCATTTTTGAGTTATATGCCTTATTGGTTAAGGTTGATCTTTATGATAACGCACATATATTCCAAGTTTCAAATAAATACCGTCAATGATAAGAAAGATAAGACACAATTTAATATTGGACACAACGCAAATACCAACTCTTAATATCGCAAACGCAGGGCAGGCTGATGTCAATACATCACAGTTTGGTTCTCAAACAGTCGATCTAAATCTATTCTTTTGACTATATCATACAAAGACGTCAACTAGCCCATCTCGTCCCATTAGAGAGAGAGAGAGAAAGAGAGAGAGAGAGAGAGAGAGATTCCAACAACGGCTTCTGGCACTTAAAATGAATTTGCACATTCGAGATGTATTTCAAAATAAATATTCTTAAACTTTCATTTCTCCTTTTCAAACAATGTTTCGGAAACTACAAATTATGTGAATGAAACTCTAGGTAAGTAAATGTGATGAATAACTGATAAATTAAAGCCTAATTTTTTAAACACACCTTTTAGTTTCAAATTATTTTGTTTGAAAGTTAAAAAATGTCCAAGGATCGCACAACACTTTAGTGATTTGTAATCAATCAACAGTCGTCACAAAAAATAAAGAATATAAGCAGATAACATGGTTGATTATCGGAAAATGTAGATAGAACAAAAAATTCTTATTTTTCCATAATGTTTGCTTATTCTTCTGACAAAAAGAGGGATGTTTTAAATCGATTCACACAGAAAAAAGAGAGTATAATTTCTTTTAATTTCTGCATATTTCTTAATTCTATCGATTTTTTTTCCCAAACATAAAGAGAAAATCAAGTTCAGTTCTAAATGATTAAAAGAAACTGATAATAAATGCATTTAATACACCAATAATCTCATTCAACTATCGACATTTCCATGAAAAATCGTATATCTCAATTTTTCACCAGGCAGTCAAAGGAGACGCAGCGCGCGGTTCCCTTTGATCTTTATTTGAAATGCAGACAGTAACTAGCAAGTGACAATGGAAACTAAAAATAGAAAACTGGTTCTCGGGTTTTTCCCTCGCGCTAGTACACTAGAAAGTGATATCAGGGGCAGTAATCATGTCTATAATACGAGAGGACTTCAGTATCCAATCACAGTGATGGAAAAGTTATTGACCGTCTGTTGTGTATTCAACAGGGACACAGCCCTTACAACACACACTCGTTAGTTATTAAAGGGCTGTAATACCCTTGCGATTCCATAGCACTATGCAGATGTCGGAAAGCTTTGAGGAAAGGAAAACATTCACGCTGTGTGATAAGCAATCTCTGTACTTAGGAAACTAGTTGTTTTGGCGGACTCAGCAATATAGAGTGGACACACCGTACAACATTTTGTCTGAAAGTAGTCCGGAAAAGTCAGCTTACAATCGCTATGGGCAATGGAATCCCTTGAGAGGGATTCCCTGGCCTAAAAATGATGACTTCAGAATTTGAGGACCACATCTGACCAGTGTACCCTAGCCTTCTGTAATGTTAACCAGCATTTTCACCTTTTCTTATGATGTTTTCTGCCCCTTTTGAACACAAATCCAACCATTTGAGCCATATTTCATTAGTTATCTGCAAAAAGCTTTAAATATAGAAGAGCCTACAATTTTGTTGTCTTGTACAAAGTAACCAAGGGCACCAATGAGAGCCTTAGGTATTTAAAGTCAGGAAAAGAGACCTTGACTTTGCAAGCTGGAGTATTTCGTAATGTAGAGGACAGTGTTGATCCAAGATCAGACTGAATATCCTGATTTACAGTATGCCAAAAAGCAACTCAAGTTGTAGGTGGGTTTACAAGGAGGAAGAGGAGAAGACCCCTATAATACTCATATACTGCTTTTTGTTGCCTTTTATATGCTTTTGTAAGCACCTTCTGCGATAAAAAAAAGAAAGGCAAAAATAAACAAATAAAAGAAGAGCAGCTGGTAGTAGGATACATAAATACATATTGTTCAAACTACATTTTTATTCAAAAAGGAAACAGCAGTAAGGTTAAGTGCTCACAGCATGTGACCAATTTGTAGGCAGGCCCAAAAAGGTTTGGCTTTAGATAGCTCCTTGCTACCAAAGATTACAATTTGTCTTTACTTTGATTATGTTTTATTTCATTTATAAAACAGGGCTTCAGCTTGACAAAGAATAATAAGTAAAGTAATTCCTTGGTTCTGCAAGACACTTTTCCTAACCTTTCAAACCAATGAATTGACTTGTAACAATGCACTCCAATAAAAACATACAGGTCAAATCTTAGTTACTTCAAAGCTAGACTTCATGTTAAAAGAGTTTTTAATTGAAAAAAATTTATTGGTTGAACAGTAGCTCTTTTAGGTCATGAATATTGAAAGAAAACTTGATTTTTGGCAATCACATTTCCCATGGCATAAGAATAGAGCAAAGAATGAGAGACTTACTTCTTTGCCAAAGAATTCCATGTTTTAATGAACCTGAAGGAAAATGCTTTTGAAAACAGTGCAAGGAAAAGGAAAAGATGCTGGGTAACCAGCATTTTCGCCTTTTCCTCCAATTTGCTTTGTACCATTTCAAGGAGAAATCCAGCCATTCAAGTCACATTTAATTGGTCTGATCTGCAAATGCTTTTAAAATGGACAAGTCTAAAAGTTTTGTCTTCTGGTAAAAAGTTAAACAGTATAGAGTCATTTCTTTTCTCATGCAACTTACTTTTTCCAAATGGTCATCACAAGATGCAAAAAGTCATCTGCAGGTCGTAGTGAGATTATCTTAACCCCTAAGCTGCCAAACCCAACTCATTATGCCCTTTTACTTCCAAAAGACTGCTTTTTTCCCAGGAGCATGACATTTTGTCGAAAATGTGTATCGTCCAAATCCATGTATATTTTAAAATACCGATTGCTAAATTCCTAGATTTATTTTGTGAAAAGCTGTGTCTGGGAGGAAGATTTGAGCCACAATTCATCTGGGTTAGGGTAAAGGTCGGGGCTAGGGATCGTTTTCCTTTTTGACCAATGTGGTTTTCCACAAAATGTCACAGATCCTTTTTTCCCCCATTGATTTCCACATTGATCATTAAAGATGGTATTTGCCTTTCCATCAAAATTTGATGTTTCTGAAATGTACCATTGCTATTAGTTTTAGGCAAGTTTTTAAACTGGACTGTGCTGTTAACCCTTTATGAAAAAATTCTGTGTTTAATTTTTTGTCAGACAACAAAACTTTTAATTCTTTACCACACAGCAAAAATGTAGACTACTCCAATTTGAAAGCATTTGCAAAAGACAATTTAAATGTGGCTCAACTGATGGAATTTCTCTTGGATACGGTAAAAAAAAGATTGTGGGAAAATGAGAAAACGCTGCTTACCAGCATTTTCTCTTTTTCCCACAATGTTTTCAAAAGGCTTCTTCCTCAGGGTCATTAAGGAAGACTTGTCCAAATTGAAGCCTTTACAGGTGACAAACAACATGTGGCTCAAGCGATGACATTTGTCCTGACAGACATAAAAACATCATAGGAAAATTTGAAAATGCTGGTTATCAGCATTTTCTCCTTTTTGTCCACATTTAAAACTATGGATTGTATGGTAAATGGTTAATCAACCCTGAAGAAGCAGTTTGGACACATTGTGGGAAAGGGAGAAAATTCTGTTTACCAATATTTTTTTTACCCCTTTTCGAGCAATATTTTCTACCCTTTGACAGACAATGTATCGTATCTATGCAGCCACATCTGTCATCTGCATGTGCCTTCAATCTGGGCCAGTCTACCATTTTATCATGGTAAAGAGTATAAGGATAATTTATGCCACAAAGCAATTATTATTCTGATCTTTTCAATTTCTCAACAAGAAATATATTCACACTGCAAAACCTTCAAATATTGATTGAAGACATAGACTTAATGTCTCAGGAAAACTTGTTGAATAGTTAAATATATCTAAAGCACCTGGCTGTCACATGACTAATTTACATGCAGCCTGCCTAACACCCCTTTGTCCTATAGGTAAGCATACTGTGCACATAATGGTACCCATAACATCACTGAGACATGCATACATTTTGAAAACACTGTTGCATAAAGAGAAATTGCTCTAAGTCAAGATTTTTTATATTTTAAACATTGTTTTCTTAAAATCTGTCTACACTAACCTTTCAAGCAATATCTAATTTTCTTTACTACAAAAATGAATAGCAACAAGTTTATCATTTACAAACACAGTCTAAATCAGGCTACTAGGAACATACAGGTTATCTCAGATCTACTGTCCTTTTCATCTCTGTATGAGCAACAACTCAAAATTTCAGTAGAATAGCATTTTTTTTTAACCCTTTACCAAATAATCCTGAATTTTAACAACCCTGTGGAAGAAGCCTTTTGAAAACATTGTGGGAAAAGGAGAAAACGCTGGAAAACCGAAAATGTTTTCTACCCTATCGAAGACAAATCAGAACATTTGAGTGTCATTTTATTTGTTGTCTGCTAATGCTTTCAATTTGGTCAAGTCCAAGATTTTGTCGTATGGTAAAGATTTAATTTGAGAACAACAAATTTGGTGAGAACATTTGAATTATTTGCATTTCTTAACCCTTTACACAATCCAGTGCTTTATATTATTGTAAAGAGAAAGGCTTTTGAAAACATTGTGGGAAAGAGAGAAAATGCCGGTTACCAGTATTATTTTCTTTTCCCATGATGTTTTTCTACCATTTGAAACACATTTTCCAAATTTTTGAGTCACATTTATTTTGTTGTCTGCAAACCCATGCTTTCAAACTGGACAAGTTTAGCACTTTGTTGTCTCGTAAAGATTCAGTTACGAAGATTTTTTTTTTGTGTAGCAGTAGAATCCATTTTGTATCATTTAGGCAAAAGGAGATGCTCAGATCATACTAGGCATTTTGGCCCTGAACCATAATATCATACCGAATTGTCTCATTTGAATGCCCCTGTGGATGGAAAGGAGGTTACATTTTCCAAATGGGGGCAGTTCATAGCATTCATGATTAATATTGAACAGTTATATGTATTTGATTCTTTCACTTTCTTAACCCTTTACCCTTTCCCACACAATCCCAAATTTTTACGACCCTGAGGCAGAAGGTTCTTGAAAACATTGTGGGAAAAGGAGAAAATGCTGGTAAGCAGCATTTTCTCCTTTTCACACATTTTCTACCATATCAAGGAGAGAAATAATCATTTTAGCAACACCTGATTTATTGTCTGCAAATGCTTTCAATTTGGACAAGTTTAGAATTTTGTCCTTTGGTAAAAAGTTAGAGTTTTTCAAGTTATTTGACAAATATTGTGTAGACAGAAGTTTATATTGTGATCGAAAGTGTATGTATGTTCGGATATTCAGATATTAATGACATGGATTTGTAAAATAATTAGGATTACGTGGATGTCGAAATTTTATTCAAACCAATTCATTTCAACTTTATCGATGCATTGGCCATCTAGTAAGCCTGTTTCTAGTTTAAAAAAAAAAACTGGGGGAGTGTTAATTAGATGGGGAGCTTCAATAAGGGACATTACCATATATATTTATGTATTCAACCTTTATTCATTTCGTTAATTCCTATTGTACAAGAATGTTTTCAAAGTTTTCTCCTGCAAAATTTTAATATTTAACTCACCATTACATTTATAAACACTATGGTAATAGCAGAAATTGCTTGTTATGAGCAATATCCTATAACAAACACAATCATTTAACTATTTACGACACAACAAAATTTTAAACTGGTCCAATTTAAAGGTATTTGCAGTGACAAATGTGGCTCTAAATAATTGAATTTTTCGATTGAAAGAGTAGAAAACATTTTTCGAAAGAGAGAAAATGCTGGTAACCAAGCTTGTTAAAGAGCCCAGTAGCCACCAAAAATAAATAATTCAGTGTTAAAATGCATTTAAATTTTAATCATGACATTTAAAAGTATGGAAATTATTTTGAAGATGACAGTCTGTTATTGTAAAGTCAATCCAAGTGTAAGTCAATGACAGAAAATGAATTTTAAAAGCAGGTAAAAAGTTAACAAAAGTTAAAGTTTCCTGTCAACTTTTTACCTAGTATTAAAATTCATTTTTTCTGCCAGCGACTAACACTTGGACAACGACTGTATGATAACAGATTATCAGCTTTGCAATAATTTCCATACCTTTAAACCATTATGGTGTAAATCTAAAACCATTTTAACACCAGCATTGTTTAGTTTTGGCAGTTATTGGACCTTTAAACTCTGGATTAGTGTGCTAATGTTTTAAGCAACCTTTATTTTTCATATGTATAATGCCTTCATTTTGTCTCTTGGTAAAGGGTTAACTCTACCAAATGACAAAATTTTAGACTGTTCCAAATTGAAAGCATTTGCAGACATCAAATTAAAATGTTATAATAATAGAATTTATCTCTGAAAGGTTAGAAAACATTGTGGGAAAAGGAGAATATGCTAATTACCAGGATTTTCTCCTTTTCCCACAATGTTTTCAGTTGTCTGTTCTGTCAGTGTCTTTAAAACTCGGGATTGTGTGGTAAAGGGTTAACTCTTTACCACACAATCCCAACTTTTAACGACCCTGAGAAAGAGGCCTTTTGAAAACATTGTGGGAAAAGGAGAAAATACTGGTAACCAGCATTTTCTCCTTTTCCCACAATGTTTTCTACCCTTCCCAAAACAAATTTCAATTTTAGAGTCACATTTATATAGTCGTCTGCAGATGCTTTCAACTTGGACAAGTCTAAAATTTTGTCGTTTGGTAAAGAGTTAAAGGATTTTAAATCATCACCTGGACAGACAAGACTGATGGCACATAAACATTAATTGTGAGGTAGGGAGCCATAATAATTGAGCAATTACCACCAAAACTCGTGCCCATGATTGACATCTGCATCCAAAATGTAGTAACTTCATGAGGCCAATGATTGACCTATTACTGTACAAAAGTATCTTTATATGTCCCTGCAGTTCAAAGCTTTGGATAACATTGTCAAAAAAGGATCACTTGCTTGCAATCACCAGTTATACAGCCAAATTATAATTAAGCAATTGCCACCAAAAATTGTGCCTATTGATTGACATCTCCCATATCTAACAATTAATACTGTCATGGGCCCAAAGACTGACCCATTTGTTTTATAAAAACATCTCTTTTGCATCTTTGGAGTTGAAAGGTACGGAGAACTTGGTGGAAAAATGATCACTTGCTTTCAAAATATGGTAAGTCTGGAAGTTATGATAATGGAGCAGTTACCACAAACACTGCACCAGTGGTTAACCCTTTACTACACAATGCCAAATTCTAACAACTTTGAGTAAGACAACTTTTGAAAACATTGTGGGAAAAGGAGAAAATGCCGGTAACCAGCATTTTTTCTCCTTTTCCCATGATGTTTTCTACCCTATCAAAGACAACTTCCATTATGTTTTCTTCCCTATCAAAGATAATGTTCACAAATCTAGCCACACTGAATTTGATGGCTGCTTTGGGTTTGGACAAGGCTAAAATACTGTTGTGTGATAAAGGGCTAATATCCAACAAGCAATGCCTTTCATGCGCTGAACGATGAACCTATTGCTGAACAAAAATACCTTTTACATCCCTGCATTCTAAAGCTTTAGGAAAAATTATGAAAAAAGAAGCTCAAACTTGTTAGCTTGAGTCTGAGAGACATAATAGCAAAGCAGCTATCTCCAAAAATTGTGTCCATGATGGACAATCCTCTTGTAACATTTAGTAATGCCTTCACACTATTTAGTAGGACTAGGAGAAAATGCCTTGCCTAAGGACACTATCACAATGGCTGGCTGCTGCAGAAGACACTGCAGGCTGTAATTACATCTAAATTTGCATCTAAATTCTTTGATAGACTGTCTCTGCCAATCAGATGCCTTGTCTTGGAATTTAGAATTAGGATTGGGACACCTTGCTCAAGGTCACTCCAACATGATCAGCTCTGCCAGCATTGATAAACTATGATATACAGAATACAAATTCAGTGCTTCAACCAGTAAAGCAGGAAGAATCCCAGAGGAATGAGAAACCGATGAAGAAATAAAATATATTCAATCTGTAGAAAAAACAGTCACACTTTGTGATTCTAAATGTGGAATAGACAACAAAATGTTGGACAGTGTAGATCAAAGATCAGACTACACATTCTGTGCAGTCATCAGACTGCATGTTCTATGGAGTCTGATCTTAATCTAGCCTGTCTGCAAAGCCGCATTGAGTCACAATCAGCAGACTTAGGGTTAATATCGTCTCCGATTTGCAAACAATTTTTCTGTATTATCAAGTGCAATTACAGTGAATTGTATTGGTGATTGGGAGGAGGGGACTAAACACCAAGCCAAATGCAGGCATATGTTCATCCTTAATGAGTGTTAGTTTTCCAACCTCTGAAGTCCTGTGTTTGACCCCTCCATTGTGCCTTCTCTGCTGGAACATCGCTGTTGAGTCAAGCTTTAATTGTAACCCTTACTATCATATTATGAAGTACTAAAAAACATTGTGTAAGCAAGGTAAATTGCTAAAATGGAATAATCTGAGCAAGTGATAAATTAGTCACATAATTCCATTCCATGTGTTTTTCAGTCACTGTACGTAATTCCATTCCATACATTTATCAGTCGCTGTATTAATATCTATCAATGGTGATTTTTTATGGTGATTTTATCAGCTACTAATTCAGTCATACCTCGACAGTAGGCCAGCCACTTGTTTTTGTCATTCCTGAGTACCAACAGTTTACGAGGTTAGGCAGTCTGCAGTGCCTTGCCCGAGGACACTCCCAGCTGGGGTTGATACCGCAACAACTTACCAAAGAGGAACCCCAAAGAGAGTTTTTCTGGATCGAGAAAAGAATTAGATTCCAATTTCCAGCTTTAAGAATGGAAGTGGAACTGTTCACATTGACATCATGACCATGCAAATTCTATTTTAAACCTCAGAGTGCAAAATAAATCTAACATACAAAATTTTAATCATTCTAAATAAGTGCATTTTAAAGGTTGCTCTTGTCCAGAAAGTCTCAGGAAAGTGGACATTGTATATATTTTGTGCAGTCTGATCTTGATACACACTGGCTGCAAAGGCATCTATAGTTGCAAATGGACTTTTAATTGTTAATATATCAGCTCCTACAGAAAACTAATTTATGCCCCAGAACCATAAAAAAATATGAAGTTGGAAATGTTTCCTAACGCCCATGATATCTGGTGAATTTTTACCCTAACTCACACTTGACTTGTACTTTACCATTATCTAACTATGTGTGAATGTGTGAAATATGAATCCAATACATGAATCTATTCGAAAGAAAATTATCAGAAAGCAACATTTTGTAAAAATAAAGTTGAAAAGGGCCATAACTCCCATAATATTGGTGGATTCTGCCCTAAATCACACTTGACCAATATTTTAGGTTATACATGTATAACTGTAAAACATGAATGCATTATTGGTCACTAAGGTTTCCAAAAGACAACTATCTGAAACCAGCCTTTTGCCAAAAATGAAGTTGGAAAAGGGGAATAACTCTTAATTTGAATTCAGTGGATTCTATTCTTTAACAAACATGACCTGTATGTTACAAGTATAATCTTACATATAAAATATGAATACAATTCAATGATGTATTCAAAAGATATTGAATGGAAAACATTTTGGGTATATACAGGAAGAACAGGACATATGTAGGGCCTGGGGTAATACTAGCACTGGGTGGTATTGCAAGTTATGCCCCCTTTAACAAAATATGGGTATTTAAAATGAATTGCTTATTGCTCCTTCTTCATTAATGTTTTCCAACACTTTCAACTGCCATGATGTAAAGCGTATATCATGACAGAAGAATGGTCAAATTTTATTTCTTCCTAGGATATCTATGGCTGTTACGGTATGGCCAGGACTGTGTGAAAGCTCTGGGAAAATGGCAGGATGGGCTATTTGCATGTAAAACAGGGCTTGGGGAACTATTTACATTTACTCAAACACAAAACACTACATGAAAATAATAGGGGGAGATTGTAACCCCAGGCTTCATTTTGGACAAATGGAAAGGTAAGTGGTCAACACTATCAATTACAGTCCAGAGCTGGGTAATGACAGGATACACTGGTCATTTAAGGCTGATTTATGTCAAAATCTGGTCAACACTTTGCTTCGATGTTGACAGAACTGTTAATATATAACGTTATCCCCATTTTTTCAAAATTCAAGATATCTTAAGGCAAGACCTGTGTCATCAATTGGACTTGCCTTTATGTTTTACCAAGAACTTAGCATTGTGGGGATTGAGAAATTCCAGCCTATAAATAATATCACTTTCTACCTCTACCAAGGCCTGATCCTTTGAAAACTGCCCGACTGCTTCATGTAAAACATGAAGACAGAAATATTCAACTCCTTTCCAGATAACAAAAGTTGACTTGTCAATGTTGAAAGCATTTACATACGACAAGTCAAACATGCTTCAGACGATGGGATTTCCTGCAAAAAGGATGAAACATAACGGGAAAAGCAGAAAATGCTGGGTACCAATATTTTCTCTTTTACCTAAAAACTTTCTTAAAAGCACCCAAAATCACAGGATGCTCTCAGGGAAGTGTGCATCAAGATAACACTGGAACAGGGTACATCGACCTATATTTTAGAACAATGTTTTCCTCTGGGAAAAAAACACCTTTTTCTGCTGCCGAAGATTGGCTGAATAGGTGTTATACAAAATTATCTTGATTCTTCACTAAATGACAAAAGCTCACATTCACAGCATCTGCAGATGACAAATTAACAAAATAAAGGTTAACACTTTCAGCCCCATTGGTGAATCGCATAGAGTAAAATCAGACTGCAGTCAGTCTGAGCATGCAGTCTGATCTTCAATTGACAGTATCAACTAGTTTAGTCAAGCCTATAATATGTGATAAAAATCTATGATTTTCTGTGAATTCTACTGTCATTTAACCATTTACCAAACAACAAAATTTTAGATTGGTCCAAATTCAAAGCATTTGCAGACGACAAAATAAGTATGATTCAAAAATTGAAATTTGTTTTAGGAAGAGTAGAAAACATTGTGGGAAAAGGAGAAAATGCTGGTTACCATCATTTTCTCCTTTTCCCACAATGTTTTCAAAAGGCTTCTTTCCTATAGTCGTTAAAAGTCGGGATCATGTGGAAAGGGTTAACAAGGATGAGTTTCTGTATTATCATTTGGCCCTGAAAATGTTAAAGATAGATCCTATCATCATAAACTAAGCCTGTATCTATAATTTGACTGTCAGTAACAGATTGGAATATAATCATCTGATCCTAGATTTAATGAAATGAAATGTCCCTATCTAAGGACATAATGAAGCTTTAACCCTCTACCCCACAAAAATAACTTAATGTGTCCCATAAGAAGACAACCTTTGAAACTATTGAAGGCAAAGGAGCTATAATCATAGCTTTTAGACAAAAGAGCTATGATCATAGCTTTTAGAATGCAATTACAATGGCAGACCTGGAATGACTGTTGTCAACATGTTGATTTCTGTTGACAGGTGACCATTTCCTCAGGTCTGTCTCTATTTTCGTGGTGCTCAACATTTCGTCGAAAATGTATGTTTTAAAACACCGCTTGTTAAATTTCTATATTTATGTCATGGAAAGCTCTGTTCAGGAGGGAGATTTGGGCCACAATTCGTCTGGGTTAAGCTAAGGGTCAGTGCTAGGGATCGTTTTCGACGAACGTGGTTTTCCACGAACATGGTTTTCCACGAAATGTCGTACACCTGTATTTTCGGAGTGATAAAATTTCAGACTTGTCTAATCTTAAAGCATTACAATTTTTAGCAGACAACAAATTTAATATGGCCCAAAAGATGAGATTGAATTCTTGGGAGAGTAGAAAGCATAGTGGGAGAAAAAAAAGAGAAAAGTCTGGTTTCCAGCATTTTGTCCATTTCCCACTCACTAAAACAAAATTGAAATTCAACTTTATCTAGCTATTTCACATGTCTGTCTGCTACAAAATTATTTCAAGAGGTGATGAGTCCAGGGTTAAAGAAATTGCAACAAACAAAAAAGCCCACATCTGTGTAAGAATGGGCCCAGTTGAAACTTTGTATTTTACTTCTATAGAATACAATTAAACTTTTCTGCCTTTAAAAAAAATTCCTAGTTCAGATAACAACTGTTTTAAAACAGTATTCACTTGGGCAGACTGAATTTTCTGTCCAAGACAAAAAGATGGGCGGGTACAGGAAATACTGGTGTCTGATTTATTGCCCATCTTTTTCACTTGTTTCGGGTTATCTGTAGTGACATCATCATTAATTCCCTCCATTATCTTGTTAACCCATTACTGTACAATTAAAGTATGACTTTTGACGTTCATACAGTTGAAAGCAATGGAAAACATTGTTGGAGACGAGAAGCTGCTTTTCACAAGCAAAGCTCCTTTTCAAATGCTGTTTTCAAAACTTCAAGAAAAACGAATATTTATTAAGTTATTCCCTCTCCCACAATGTTTTCAGAAGCTTTCTTTCTCAAGATTGTTAAAACTCGGACTAGTGTGGTAAAGAGTTAAAAGCACCTTCTAACAATAAGACAATATTGGTCCCTTTAGTCCCTGGTTTAGTGAACTAGGAATAACCATGTAACTGTGTAAAATAAAGAGTACAACTATGGCAATACCATGAATATCATGGGCATCAATTTGGATAAGACATGCTGAATGGACTTGCAAATCTGTCTTTTAACTAATATGAATAAAAGTGTGATATCAAATTGCCTTGCCTACATTTTACACTCAGCCAGATAAAGCAGCCAACAACAGTGGTAGGACTGTACAAGAAATCACAAGCCTAAACATCTGAGGACCTAACCTCAATAGTCATACCCGGTGCACAACATTTTGTCGAAAGGGTGTTTCATTGAAATCCATGTATGTTTTAAAATACCAATTGCTGAATTCCCAGATTTATTTCATGAAAAGCTCTGTATGGGAGGAAGATTTGAGCTGCAATTTGTCTGGGTTAGGGCAAGGGTCAGGGCTAGGGATTGTTTTCAATGAATGTGGTTTTCCACTAAATATCGAAATATCACACACTCAGTCATACTATATCATCAGACTTTCTAACCCTCAGAATGCCAACCATCCCCTACCCCCCCTCCAGACATTTTAGTCTTGAAATTAAGACCAAAATAATTGTTCTTTTAAGGTTGTTATTATTCAGAATGTCTCAGAAAAGTGGACATTGTAGATAAATAGCACATTTTGTGCAGGCTGATTTTCATCAACACTGGCTGCAAAGGCAAACAAAGTTGTGAAAAGTTTTTCAAATATTAACTGGGGTGAAACCAGGGCAACGTAGGGTGTATGAAATGTAAACATTTTTTTGTAGGATAAAAGCTCAGGGTTTTCCAGGTTCACCAGCTACCTTTCACCAGGAGAAACTGGGGCCAATACCATAGGGCTTAGCTACGCTGTACTGAGCTAGAAGGCCTTACAGCCATCCTAAATATCCTCTTTCTAATTGATAACAATAAAATTCTTATGGGACAATTGAAGCACACCTGTTTTCATAAAAAGAAAGTCGCAGCCTGAGTTATCCTCTCAGCAATTGCTAAAACTTTTTGTCCATACTGACTTATTTCCCCCACCCCTATTTATTGAGCCTTTTTCTCTTAACCCTTTACCGGAGGACAAAATTTTAGCCTTGTCCAAATTGAAAGCATTTGCAGACGACAATTTCAGTGTGGCTCAAATGGTGCAATTTTTCTTTGATTGGGTAGAAAACATTGTGGGAAAAGGAGAAAATGCTGGTTACCAGAATTTTTTCCTTTTCCCACAATGTTTTCAAAAGGCTTCTTTCCCAGGGGCGTCAAAAGGCGGCATTGTGCGGTAAAGGGTTAATCAGGTGAATGTGCCTGGTAAAATATCTGTTGAAATTAATCAAGGAAGAATGATAAAGCAAACTGTTGGTGTTGAACAAATGAAATGATCTTGATATCATAAAATTAATGTATTAAAATTAAATGACAGGTACAGTATCCCTTTAAGTGCCAAATACATGAAAGGGACAAACCAAGTCAGGTCAAACAAATCAAAATGCAGTCATTTTTTGCCAGGACATTTAACAAAATAGCAGTATGTTGTAACTTTTGTCTGACATTTGAACAGTTTCCCTAACAAACTTTCCCTCAGCCAAGACATAAAGTTTTCAATGCAAAACCTTACATGCAACTACTTTCTCTTCAAACTTTAGGGCCACTCTATCAAAGCGAAAGAGGAAATAGTTGTCATGTTCAGACTGGTATCCAGATGTGTTCCACAAAGACTGTTACATTGCATTATGGGATTGAAGTGAGATACTTGTACCAGTCAATGACTACAGTGAACTTTGTACATAATTGACCCCACATGGGCTGCATCAATCTTGGTCACTGGCTCAATGGGGATTAATTTGTACCCATCAGTATTACCTAATATAAGAGTGGCCTAACATGAAAAGCTAATGACAGTTTTAGCACAAAACTAATGGTTTTATCTCTGTCCAAGTAGATCACTTTTAAACCCATTTTTCACCTAACAATACCAAGGCAGTCTGATGGTTTAACTGGGCCAAATATCTGATGCATTTGCAGGATGTTAACTGACACACTCTGTTTCATACCCTGAATTTGGGAAACATGATTCCCCTTAATATCTTAATATGTCTGCATCCAATGGACACAACTTCAGTTTGGGATTAAGTTAGTAAAAAAGAGTATGACCAAAAAGTACTGGTACTTTCTTCCACTAGTATCAAATGCTAAATACATGTACATCTGTGCTTGTCCTTAACAGATACATATATAAATTGTGTGAAAACTTGTTTCATGGTACAAAATCCTCAGTAATCTTTTGTTATGTTCATACAGTACAAGCAGGGATAAAAAAGTGATTTCAAAAAATGATTTAAAAAAAATCAGTTTCAATTAATTTATACAATAAAGACCTTAGAATACTTGAGATCGTGTGACTATAAACCAGAGAAAACGTACAGCATTAATTTTTCACCAAACAATAAAATTTTAGACTTGTCCCAATCCAAACATTTGCAGTTGATAGATCAAATGTGGCTCCAATGGTTGAAATTGTCTTTGAAAGGATACAAAACTTTGTAAAAAAAGGCAAAGTGCTGGTTTTGTTTTCAAAAGCATTCTTCCTCAGGGTTGTTAAACTCAGGCTTGTGTGATAAAGGGTTAATCGGCATCAATGAACAAAATGATGCCTAAGGGTAACTCCAATCAAAAGGCCATGAAATTTAAATGTTTTTTAATCATGGATAGAATAGAATCCCTCTAGGTCTAGGTGTCAGGGCTTTGACACCACTAACTGGATAGGAAAATTATACATGGGAAAAACACTTGTAAATAATCATAAGCTTCTTACCGAACTAACCAATCCACTGCTTTATGGCCTTGAGGAAGGAGGCTTTGGAAACCATACTGGGAAAAAAAAAACGATCTTGAGAAAGAAGCCTTTTGAAAACATTGTGGGAAAAGGAGAAAATGCTGGTGACCAGCATTTTCTCCTTTTCCCACAATGTTTTCTACCCTGTCAGAAAGCTTAAGCTCACGAGTTCTAATTTTGAATTTGTCGTCTGCAGATGTTTTGAATTTGAAAGGGTCTAAAATTTGTTGTTTGGGAAAGGGTTAAAGGTCAGAAAATATTGTTGGAAAAGCAGAAAATGTTGGTTATCCAAATTTTCTCCTTTTTCAACAATGTTTTCAAAAGGCTTCTTCCTCGGGGTCATCAAAACTCAGGACTGTTTGTTAAGGGTTAAAAATAAATCCTGTCATTAATTCTTTACCACACAATCCAAGTTTTAACAACCCCATTGTGAGAAATGGAGAAAACATGTATGCTGGCAACCAGCAGTTTCCCCTTTTTCCACAATGTTTTCTACTCTTTCATTCAGAAATTCCATCATTTGAGCCACATTTAATATGTTGTCTGCAAATGCTTTTAATTCAGACAAGTCTAAAATTTTGTCTTTTGGTAAATAATTTAGCAATTTTTCTGACTGAAAAATTTATTTTTTGCCTCCTGGTGCAGACACAAATTCAAGAGTTTATCATTACAGTGGACATCTTTTGATAAAAATAGAGAGAATCAAAGCACTGAAAGTACTGACAGACTAGCGAATTTGATTGATTGATTGTTATGCCCCCCTTCAACAAAGTGGGGGTATATTGCTTTGCACATGTCAGTCGGTCGGTCGGTTGGTAGACCTTACCTTGCCCGGATAATAACTAGACACAGAATTGACCTAGGTTTGTCAAATTTGGCACAGACATGCGTCTCGGAGTGTAGATGATCCCTATTGATTTTGAGGTCAATTGGTCACATGTCAAGGTCACAGTGACCATCAACATGTTGATATATGGACCAAACCTTGTCCGGATGATAACTAGACACAGAATTGACCTAAGTTCGTCAAATTTGGCACAGACATGCGTCTCAGAGTGTAGATGATCCCAATTGATTTTGAGGTCAATTGGTCAAATGTCAAGGTCACAGTAACCATCAACATGTTGATATATAGACCAAACCTTGTCTGGATGATAACTAGACACAGAATTGACCTAAGTTCGTCAAATTTGGCACAGACATTTGTCTTGGAGTGTAGATGATCCCTATTGATTTTGAGGTCAATCGGTCAAATGTCAAGGTCACAGTGACCGTCAACATGTTGATATATAGACCAAACCTTGTCTGGATGATAACTAGACACAGCATTGACCTAATATCGTCAAATTTGGCACAGACATTTGTCTCGGAGTGTAGATGATCCCTATTGATTTTGAGGTCAATCGGTCAAATGTCAAGGTCACAGTGACCGTCAACATGTTGATATATAGACCAAACCTTGTCTGGATGATAACTAGACACAGAATTGACTTAGGTTCGTCAAATTTGGCACAGACATTTGTCTTGGAGTGTAGATGATCCCTATTGATTTTGAGATTAATCCATCAAAGGTCAAGGTCACAGTGGCCTTCAACTTAATGATATATAGACCAAACCTTGTCCAGATGATAACTAGACACAGAATTGACATAGGTTCTTCAAATTCTGTACAGATATTCATCTCGGAGTGTAGATGATCCCTATTGATTTTGAGATTAATCCATCAAAGGTCAAGGTCACAGTGGCCTTTAACTTAATGATATATAGACCAAACCTTGTCCAGATGATAACTACACACAGAATTGACCTAGGTCCTTCAAATTCTGTACAGATATTGATCTTGGAGTGTAAATGATCCCTATCGGTTTTAAGATTAATCCGTGAAAGGTCAAGGTCACAGTGACCACCAGATGATTCAGGGCCCGCGCTGCTGTTCGCCACTTGAGCCATTTGCTCAAAACAAATTAAAGTGTCTCAAAAATCATCATATGTGGCTCAACTTGTGGCTCCAACATTTTATTCGCGTATTATCAGGGACGTAGTAAGCATCAAAGTCGACTGGGAAAAAGTAAAAGTCAAACGTGCCGAGAAGAAAATGGATAACCCAGTCTGTGTATCGGCGACTGTTTACAATCTTGTATGTATACACACGGTGGTGTGGCCACTTCCTGTATCAATGTGGCAGTAGGGGGCCATGACTATTTTACAAACAGACATCTTGTTTGTATGGTGTTTAATTCTGTTTTCAACATTATTTCAGTTATGTAGCAGTGGACAGTGCACATATCCATGCTTTCCTGGAGTTTCTTACCAGTACTCAGCACAATATTCTTTCCAAGCCACTGGTTGCTTTCCAACATTTATATTATAACCATCATCGAAACTTGAGAGAGAAATGAATCCTGTCACAATGACAATCACTCAATCCTCGGAAAGAAACTTGCCGAGTCGGGGATCAAACCAGCAACCTCCTGTTCCCAAGTCCTGTACACTACCGACTGAGCTGCTGGGGCTTTGCGTGCTATTGGTTAACTGTAATCCAGTTTATGTTTAACCCTTAACCTGCTAAAAATGTTAAACGAAACTTTCAAGCCAATGGTAAACACCCGAATATTGCTATTTCAAAGTTACATTTTGGAGAAAATAATATATCCTCTTATCAGTGTAGATCCAAGATCAAACTGCATGCTCTGTGCAGTCTGGTCTTAATCCACACTGTCTGCAAAACGTCATTGAGGCGCGGTAGTGCTGGTAAAAGAAACTCCAGGAAAGCATGGATAGGTGCTCTGGCCGCCGCATTATCACTGAAATAATGTTGAAAACGGCGTTAAACACCATGAAATCAATTAGTCAATATCCAATAGCACAAGATGTAGTTAACTATTTTTATCACATAAAACCTCCTCCAGCAGTGTATTAAACCCATGACTTATTTTCGATAATACAGTAGTGTATTATCACTTTTTGGTTCCCAGCTTCCATAATAATTTCAATGTGAATGTGTGAGGCCGTAGGTACCAAACACAACCTGTGTCGAATTTTGTATTACTCCGCGCCATCAAAAAAAAAAGATAAAAAAAAACATGGCTGCGTCCATTCAGGTGGGGGATACAGTTAAAATCGATGGAAAGTGCAGTGGTATTGTACTAGAAAAAGTATGTCGGGGTTTTGGATTTTTTTTTCATGGTCAACATAATAGGAACAGATTGTGAATTTGAAATTGAACAGGAAAGATTATCGGTAGTGCCACAGACGACCCTGTCTGGATTGTCAGATCTGCCAATGGACCCAAGATTTGTATCGGTCGATGCAGGTGATATTGGAAAATTCATCGAGGGCCAGACGAATAAATAAACTCTTTCAAAAACATTTCATGATCTGAAAATTCTAAAGGCCTTTTTCTGCCAAGCAAACATAAACAAATAAAGAGAAATTCACGAAATTCCACCAGAAGAGCTTTCTTCATTGTTGTGTAGATTTTTCATGTCTGTTCGAAAGGCAACAGGGGAAGATTACGAACTGTCTTCTCTAAGGGGCATGATGGCTAGTTTCGACCGGCAGCTCAGACGACATAATTATGGACAGTTTATATCAACTGGCGATTCCTTTGCCCAAGTAAGAGAGGTGTTAAAATGTCACCAAAGGCAACTTAAACGTGAGGGAAAAGGTGGAATGCCAAACAAATCAGACGCTATTTCCCCCAGAGGAAGTAGATATTTTATGGAAAATGGGTCAAATGGGAGGGAGCACACCAGACAGTATTCTACAAACTCTCTGGTTTTACACAACGGTTTACTTTGGTTTACAAGGGTGTGCTGAACACAGAGATATGTGTTGGGGAGATGTCGCCCTTAAAAGTGACGAAATGACCATGAATTCCTTGAGTTCACAGAGCGTCAAACAGAAACTCGAACCGGTGAAGACATAAGGAATGTACGCGCAATTAAACCCAAGCTCTGGGCAAACATTGACAATCCTGGGAGTTGTCCTATAAATATCTTTAAAAAATATGCTGGAAAAAGACCAAATAACTATTCAAACCCTGATCATCCCTTTTACATTGTGTCAACTACAAAACCTTTACCTTTAGAATCTGAGACCTGGTTCAAGCACAATCCTGTAGGCATAAACAAACTCAAAACAATGATGAAAAGGATGGTTGCTGGCGCTAATATCAAAACAAACAAAAAATTGTCAAATCACAGCGCCAGAAAATTTTTAATTCAAAAACTCAATGACAGCAACGTTCCTCCAAACAGAATTATGCAAATATCTGGTCACAAAAATGTCACTTCCATAAATAATTACAGTCACATAAATCAAACTCAACACAGGGACATTTCCTGTATTCTACACAGTAACCTTGACATGAATACTGCTGACCTACAGGCCAGTTCATCTAAGTCCATTCAAGCGGCCGCTACAACTAATGTCAGTATACATGGAGGGATCCAGACTCTCTTCGCAGCCCCTATTCATGGAGGAAACTTCAGCATACATGTCCATCAGAATTCTCCGTATCATTCGCCAGATCATCGACCACGCAAACGTATTCGTCTTATTGATAGCGATTCAGATTGAATATCATTTGTGAATTGGATTGTATGAAACATAATGACATATATGACGTGTTATATTAGTCTCCACAAGTTTTAGGGAGCGGTTTTATTTAAATATTTAAAAGTTAATGATCTATCGGCATTGATTCGATTCTTATTTTTACATCATAAAGAATACATTCTGTGATTTATAAGAAAGGCCTTTAAGACCATTTAGGTTCCATGTTTACTGAAAATGTGATGGGACTATTTATTTTGTGTATGTCTACATACATTGCTAACCAAAGTACCCACGGTAAAAATATGGCATACATAGAGACAAAAGACTTGGATTTACGATTTGTTTGTTATTCGTTTAATGTGATAAATAGAATCTCACCTTCGTGTTGATGTATTATCATTTTTATCAAACTCAATGACTAAAATGTATATGACGCTCGCCAAGGCTCGCGTCATATAATTTTAGTCAACTCCTTTGATAAAAATGATAATACATAAACGCTCATGTAAGATCCTCTATAACTCTCTTTACTAAACGAAAAATTTTACGCCAGTCCAAATTCAAAGCTGTTGCAGACCATAAATTAAAAGTGGTTGAACTGATCAAACCTGATTCCAAAAGGGTAGAAAACAATGTGGGAAAAGGAGCAAATGCTGGTTACCAGCATTTTCTCCTTTTCCCACAATGTTTTCAAAAGGATTTTTCCCCGGTATCGTTAAAACTTGGCATTGTTTGGTAAAGGGTCAATATTCAAGACTAGAATAACAGTTTAACATAACAGTTTAACCTTACACAATGATCTAAGTAATTAATGACTGAAGGAATGACAAGGGTTCCCTGTCCAGTGAGGGTTAATGTAACTGGGATTTGCTACAAGTTACCTAGATGTATCTATTAATAGATTCATTCATAATGTTACAGTGGTGTAGGAAAAAGTGATTCTCTGCTTTGCATAGGTCACTTAATTTACATATAAGCAAAGATCTGGTACCTTGTAAATGACATCTTGTTCAGTTTATTACTTTGTACGACGACATATTCAAATTGGAGTGGTAGAGATTAAGTGGTTTTTGTCAAAATTGTCATATAACAGAATTAAGATTTATAACAGAAAGAAGTATTTTTCTGTGAGGCAGTATTTGGCAACTGTGGGGTTTTTTGTTTACTTTGACTCTAGGTCAGTCTTGATGCCTATAGACTAGCTTCGCTAGTCTAAAAATAGCAATAACCTTTTTTTTTTGTCATTTTCTCTGCACAATAAAAAAATTCAAGGTATTTTCCTAATATGAACTTCAAGTTCTTCAGCTATCAAATGACAGCATCTACAGCAATCTTTCATTGGGAATTCCCTTGGCTATTCCCATGTTTTGTCTAGTTACACACGGTACATGCATACACACCACACAATGCTAATCAATCTATAGTCTGGTACCCCACCATACTGCAAGAATACGTCAAGCAAAGCGCAATAATGGCGGCTCCCATTGGTAATATGCAGAGGAGACGGGATATTGTTTTTCACATGATCAAATCGGATCATAGGCTGAATCAAAACCGATCGCTTGCAATAAAGTCATGGCAGTGAGTTTTTCTACATGTCGTTCTTATTTAGCGAGAAAAACTACATATCAGAAATGCTTTCAGTATCTGAAATGTCAATGGACCTATATAACGTCCAAAAGCAGGGCTACTTTTAAAATGATTCATAGCTGAATTTATATTTAAACCATACCCCAACAACATGTTTTAGATTCGGTAATGTATTTTTTGTACGAAATTGATCTCATTGGTCCGAAAACAGGGCTACTTTTAAAATGATTCATAGCTGAATTTATATTTAAACCATACCCCAACAGCACGTTTTAGATTCGGTAATGTATTTTTTGTACGAAATCGATCTCATTTTATTAACTGATCACAGTGGATCACATGAAATTGTGGAAAACGGGGAAGCATTTAGGGGTGCGCTTAAGGACACCTAGGAGGCTGCCATTATTGCGCTTTGCCTGACCCAGTAACATATTGGTAGGAGCAGGTAATCCAGACTAATCAATCAACTGTCAATTGTGCCACTCCCTATTTGCATCCATGGTGTGCACATCGAGTTTTCACACAATATCTACTGCTAACCAATCAGGAATCAGGTACGAGATTTTATCGCCACCCATAATTTTTAAAGCCACGCCTTAATTCTGCGTAACATGGTGTGCATCCTGTCACAAATCTATGGCTAGCATTATATGGTGTGTAATTAGCAATGACCGCTATTCCCGGAAGACAAAAAAAGAAGACTAATGAAGCATAAACAGCCAACAAGAGGGCCATGATGGCCCTGGACGCTCACCTGAGTCAATAGGTGAAATTCACTCAACGTGCATAATTCAATTTCTGACCAATTGTCGGGTCAATTGAGCTTAAAATGTGGCCTCTAGAGCGTCCACAAGGAATTTCCGTAAATTGACCTAGTGACCTAATTTATCACCCCACGTGACCCAATTTAGAACTCATCAAAAAATTTATCAAAACAAACATTCTGAACAGTTTTCAAGTTAACTGAGCAATAAATGTGGCCTCTAGAGTGCCCACAAAGTGTTTCTTAAATTTGACCCAGTAACCTAGTTTATGACCCCAGCTGACCCAATTTCAAACTCACCCAATATTTCATCAAGACAAACATTCTGACCAACTTTCAAGTCAATTGAGTGAGAAATGTGACCTCTAGAGTGCCCTAAAGGTATTTCTTTAATTAGTCCTAGTGACCTAAATTATGAGCCCAGGTGACCCAATTTTAAAGTCATCCTAGATTTCATCAAGACAAACATTTTGACCAATTTTCAAATCAACTGAACAATAAATGTGGCCTCTAGAGTGCACACAAGGTATTTCTTTAATTTGACCTAGTGACCTAATTTAAGACCCCACATGACCCAAATTCGGACTCATGTGAGATTTTATCAAGACAAAGATTCTGACAATTTTCAAGTCAATTGAGCCAAAAATGTGGCCTCTAGCATGCCCACAAGGTATTACTTTAATTTGAACTAGTGACCTAGTTTATGATCCCAAGTGACCCAAATCCAAACTCATCTAAGACTTTATCAAGACAAACATTCTGACCAAATTTCAGGTCATTTGAGCAATGAATGTGGCCTCTAGAGTGCCCACAAGGTATTTCTTTAATTTGACCTAGTGACCTAGTTTATGACCCCAGGTGACCCAATTTCAAACTGACTGAACATGTTGTGCTCAGGTGGGCTAACAAACTTAGAACAGGTTCACTACATACCAAATAACAAAGCTCTATGCCTTCAAGGTTTAGAAAAGAAGAATTTTAAAGTTTTCCTTCTTTGTTCATAATGTTAGAACTTGTGACCCCCGGGACAGGGCCAGTTTTGACCCAAGGGGCATCGTATGATCAAACTTGGTTGAGGTCCACTAGGAGATGCTACATACCAAATATCAAAGCTCTATGCCTTCCAGTTTCAGAGAAGAAGAATTTTAAAGTTTTCCTTCTTTGTTCCTATGTTAGAACTGGTGACCCCCAGGGCGGGGCCAGTTCTGACCCGAGGGGGATCATATGAACAAACTTGGTAGAGGTCCACTAGGAGATGCTAGATGCCAGATATCAAAGCTCTATGCCTTCCAGTTTCAGAGAAGAAGAATTTTAAAGTTTTCCTTCTTTGTTCCTATGTTCGAAACTTGTGATCCCCCGGATGGGGCTAGTTTTGACCCCAGGGGCATCATATGAACAAAGTAGGTAGAAGTCCACTAGGACATGCTAGATACCAAATATCAAAGCTCTACGCCTTCCAGTTTCAGAGAAGAAGAATTTTAAAGTTTTCCTTCTTTGTTCCTATGTTCGACACTTGTGACCCCCGGGGCAGGGCCAGTTTTGACCCCAGGGGCATCATATGAACAAACTTGGTAGAGGTCCACTAGGAGATGCTATATACCAAATATCAAAGCTCTACGCCTTCTAGATTTAGAGAAGAAGATTTTTAAAGTTTTCCTTCTTTGCTCCTATGTTCAAAACTTGTGACCCACGGGGCGGGGCCAGTTTTGACCCCAGGGGCATCATATCAACAAAATTGGTAGAGGTCCACTAGGAGATGCTAGATGCCAAATATCAAAGCTCCACGCCTTCCAGTTTCAAAGAAGAATTTTAAAGTTTTCCTTCTTTGTTCCTATGTTCGAACTTGTGACCCCCGGGACGGGGCCAGTTTTGACCCCAAGGGCATCATATGAACAAACTTGGTAGAGGTCCACTAGGAGATGCTACATACCAAATATCAAAGCTCTACGCCTTCTAGAATCAGAGAAGAAGATTTTAAAGATTGTGACCCCCGGGGCGGGGCCAGTTTTGACCCCAGGGGCATCATATGAACAAACTTGGTAGAGGTCCACTAGGAGATGCTAGATGCCAAATATCAAAGCTCCACGCCTTCCAGTTTCAGAGAAGAAGAATTTTAAAGTTTTCCTTCTTTGTTCCTATGTTCGAACTTGTGACCCCAGGGGCGGGGCCAGTTTTGACCCCAAGGGCATCATATGAACAAACTTGGTAGAGGTCCACTAGGAGATGCTACATACCAAATATCAAAGCTCTACGCCTTCTAGAATCAGAGAAGAAGATTTTCAAAGATTTTCCTATTTTTTGCCTTTCTGTTGCCATGGCAACCAGAGTTTTGGGTGGAATTCAATCTCTTGAACAAATTTGGTAGAGCTTCACCCAAGGAACATCCCTGCCAAGTTTCATCAAGATTGGCCCTGCGGTTTTGGAGGAGAAGATGTTTAAAGGAATTGTGGACAGACTGACAGACGGACAGATGGACGCCGGACAACGACCCATCACAATACCTCACCTTAGCACTTCGTGCTCATGTGAGCTAAAAATACTCCAGGTCGTCCTGATTTAAAGATAATGTGCATGGATCAATAACAGATGTAAACTTCAGCTAGTTTAGAAGTTTCCTGTCTGAAATTTTGCCGAATTTAAATTTTACGGGCTTTAAGTGCACTGTTATATGTCAGAAAATGCACTCGACCAGTCAGGCAAGTCAGGTATTTTTTGTACTCGCCCAAAGTCAAACATCACCAATGCCAGCCAGCAAGTGGAATTTTACACCCCTAAATAGATTAACAATTACTGTGTGTCCTGCTTGGCAGAACAAATTCAACTTTCCTTGCCCTTGTTAGCTCCACAAACTAATTACATGTACATGTAACGAAAATTTTACTTTTCATTACACCATGTCATTGCTTATCCCTTTACCAAACGACAAAATTTTAGACTGGTCCAAATTGAAAGCGTTTGCAGACGACAAAATAAATGTGCCTGAAAAATTGAAATTTGTTTTAGGAAGGGTAGAAAACATTGTGGGAAAATGAGAAAATGCTGGTTACCAGCATTTTCTCCTTTTGCCACAATGTTTTCAAAAGGATTCTTTTTCAGGTTCGTTTAAAGTCGGCATTGTGTGGTAAAGGGTTATTACTCTTCCATAAATCTACTTTTCAGGTCTTTGAGTCCACTGATTTTAATTTAAAAGTTATTACGTAATTGGGATGGAGGAGGACAGACTGATAGTCTCCCGGGGAGTCGGGAGATAGCGAAAGAAGGAAAAAGAGTCCGATTTGGGGTCTTGAAAGATGTCTGCTAGCTACAGGTTTCGTAACAAATTCAGTAGAACTATGCTTAATGGATTCTGATGATAAGATCTTTAATCCTTTACCACACAATCCCAAGTTTTAACGACCCTCGAGGAAAAGCCTTTTGAAAACATTGTGGAAAACGAAGAAAATGCTGGTTACTAGCATTTTCTTCTTTTCCCACAATGTTTTCTAACCTTTCATGGAAGATCCAGTCATTTGAGCAATATTTTATTTGTCATCAGCAACTACTTTCAATTTGGACGAGTCCTAAGTTTTGTCATTTGGTACAGAGTTAAGGATTTTCAGTATATTAGTCAATTTTACACTGGGGAGTTTGACATTTGATCAATCTTACAGCAGCCTACCTATGATGCTGCATATCATATAAAAGAAATACTGTAGAAAGCAGCTTAAATACATCAATTATTACACAAGTATGCTAAGTTGTGAAAACAGTATTTCATCTGCCTTTATATCTCCTTTACATCTAGGGTTTCTTATGGTATCCCCATGGCATCTGCTGATGGGAAAGCAGACAACTTCACACTGAGATGATAATGCCTCTATAGCTTCAAAGAATGGATGATATAGCTCTCTTTCTTCAGGTGTGGATGAAACAGCAGCTCTTTCTTCAGGTAATGTTCTTAATCCTCGATACACCTTTCACAAACTTTAGCTGCCTTAGCAGCCAGCACAGATCAAGATCAGGCAACACAAAACATGCAGTCTGATTTTTTATCTACACTGTCTGCTTTACTGAAACATTTTGGTCTAGTCTAACCTTGAAACTGTAATGTTTGGGTCATTTCCAGACTGAAAATGTCTGATTGGTTTATTTTGCAAGTAAAGGGTTGAACTGTTTAATCCTTCAAAAAACTACAACATGTTTTAGCCACCCTGAGGCAGGCACAGACTATTTAAAACAATGTGGGAAAAGGAGAAAATACTGTTGACCAGCATTTTCTCTTTTACAGCTATAATTTCTACCTTTAAGAAAGAAAAACTACAATTAGAGCCACAAATTGCAAATTGTTCACTTGCAAATGCTTTCAATATGGACGAGTCTAAAATTTTGTCTTCTTGTAAAGAGTTAAGTAACAGCCGGATTAATGACTGTGAAACCAACAGAACAAACCCTGTTATTTAGTCAGCATGATTCCAATAAACAGGCCAATATAAATCATATTAATTTCCAATAAACTCCAAGTTCAGGGCCAACAAGTGACATGTCCCGTGTTCCCAGACAATCTGGGTGACCCCAGGACATCAGAGAAAGTATTTATAATCCATTCATGTTACTAAAGAGGTATTTGAATAATTCTTTTGAGGAATTTTACTCTGTTACCAGACAACAAAATTTTACACTTGTCCAACTTTTGCAGACGACACAAAAATTATTGAATCTGCTATCAAAAATAGAGAAAACATTTTTTTGGAAAGAAGAAATGCTAGTTATCAACCTTTTCTTGTTTTCAAACAATGTTTTCAAAAGGTGCTCCTTCCCAGGGTCATTAACCCTTTACCAAACAATCCAGGGTTTTCACGAACTGGAGAAAGAAGCCTTTGAAAACATTGTGGGAAAAGGAGAAAATGCTGGTAACCAGCATTTTTTCCTTTTCCCACAATGTTTTCTACCCTTCCCAAAACAAATTTCAATTTTTGAGTCGCATTTATTTTGTCGTCTGCAAATGCTTTCAATTTGGATGAGTCTAAAATTTTGCTGTATGGTAAAGAGTTAAAACTCGGCTGTGTGGTAAAGGATTAAACTAAATTTTAAACCACCTCCTTCAAGGCATAATGATTCCTTGTGAAGCTTGCCCGAGGTTACTAGGCACATTACCCCCTGAAACAAATCTGCAGCAGACAACTTTGAAAACAATCTGGAATGAAAGACTTACAGGTGGACATTATCTAAAAATATTTCAGCATGAATACATGTATATGTTGACTCTTACCAAATGAACAAATTTTAAAAATTAACAGCATTTGCAGATGACAAAGTAAACATGACTCAAAAATTTAAATATGTTTTGGAAAGGCAGAAAACAATGTGGGAAAAGGAGAAAATGCTGGTTACCAGATTGAAAGGATTTGCATACGACAAATATGACTCTGAAACGGTCAAACAGCATCATCCCCAGGGTCGTTAAAACAAGAGATTGTTTGGTAAAGGGTGTAACAAAGGAACGTTTAACCTTTTACCAAATGACAATAATTTAGACTGGTCCAAACTGAAAGCAGTTGCAGACAACAAATTAAAGGTGGCTCAAATGACAAAATTTGTCCTGGATAGAGTAGAAAACATTGTGGGAAAAGGAGAAAATACTGGTTACCAGCATTTTCTCCTTTTCCCACGATATTTTCAAAAGGCTTCTTCCTCAGGGTCGTTAAAAAGTTGGGATTGTGTGGTAAAGGGTTAACTGTATGATGAAAAATACAGTTCTGCAGGAGGAAATATCAGCTCTAAAGGATTGTGATGCACAAGAGGGAAATAAAGCTGCTGCTACTACTACATATAAACCAGGGCAAAGGTATTGAGACAGATGCAAATCACTAAATCTATCCAGTCAAAACACTGTTTCTTTTGTCTATCTTAAGTATAATATTTCCTTATTTCCTTCATTTTGAAATATTAACTGTTTGGATCCAGGATCACACTGCATATATGAGAAAGCTGATCTGAGCCTACATTCTCTGTAAAATACATCAATGGTTGCTGGAGGCAGGATTAGGTTAATAAGCTGTAACAGAAAGTCTGTTTTATCATAAGCTGCTACCTTTCTCAGGTGAGGCATTAACACCCATGTGATACCACAAAAGATGAAAGACACCCAACCTGGTGATTATTACCCTAATTATGAACTTTGACCTTAAGAGTTCATCAGGAATTCTTTCCTCAAGCTGTCCTTTTGGATCCTTTCCCTCTTAGCTATTAAAATATTAAACAGATTATGGTCATAATTATACATGGATACAGGTGAAAACCTGGTACCAAGAAGATAATTACTTGTGAAGAGCAATTTCTCTCACAGCCACAACAATTTCAATGCTGGTATGCTGGAAGATGCAGTAATACTTCACATATGATGAATGTTACAAACAGAATCTTAAAATTAGTTTTCAGTTATGAATGTTACAAATTTTTTTGCAGTGGGACTCTGGGACCACTAGTGATAGCCTTTATACCATATCTCATAAGCCACACCAAATAAAGTAATCATTATGATGAAAAAAACATCCTTGAATGTAGCAGGAAGTGTTGCAGAAATACAGACATGGTTGCCACGTCTTATATTTTCCTAAATAATCAACGGAAAATGAAAGGACATGGGCTGATTAGCATAATCTACTCATCACTGGTCAGGGACATGTAATTAGTCAAGATTACAAGAGACAGAGAGGCTGACCATTGAAATTCATTTTAACTCTTACAGGGGTGTAAAATTACACTCATCCACTTGCATTGGCTGGCAACAGTTTGGCTTTGGGCAAATAAAATACCTGACAAGCTTGTCCTGCCAAGTGAATACATTTTCCGACAAGTGAAATGCATTTTTATCCGTCAGCAGTAACAAACGAATATAAAACATAGATCCCGCAGCTATCACTTCAATGAAGAGGTCATCATACTGTTACAATTATCCATGCCTTTTTGGTTGACATTCCGGCTAGTGAGTGTGATTCTGAACATCATCTTTTGTATTATACATATACTGATTTTTACATAGTAACTTCTCTTCTCGTCTTTGAAAATAAACTGGTACTTATCTCCCATACCTGTCGGATAGACAAGATGGCTAACATGCAAGCTGGCAGCCTGTCATTGATCTTCCTATCAACTATTTATTGTCTATCAGACAATAGAGGAGATAAAACAAGTACCAGTTCAGATAATAGGCTACCAGTTTACAGTAAAAAAGACACAGAGAGACATCACTCATCACAACTTGGCTGATTCCAGTAACTTAATCTAACTGGTCAATGAATCACCTGAAGTTTGCTGAATAAGCAAGACATTGGATCACTATTTTAGAAAAACAAAGGGGGTAGGGATAACAAGAAAACAGAATCTAAGCGTGACATCCAGCAACTAGAGGCCCTTGAGGGCCTGAATCGCTCCACTGGCATGACTGTGCTGTTTTTTACAGCATACACTATGAATTCATGATGCAAAAAGGAAAAAAAGCAAACACACAAAAAAATGGGGGAAAGGGTTGTTACAACTGGGCTTGAACCCACCAAGATAGCACAAGTAGCTATGGTGAATTGAAAAAAATTAATAGTGAACAAAAAAAATTTGTTTTGGGAATTGGTTTTATCAAAACCAATTATTTGGAATCCAGTCAAATTTTATACGGTTTCAGTACTCACTGTTTAAAACAATCTCTGCAAGTTTCAAAGAAATGTGACCAATAATGTGGAATGTGTTGAGTAAACAATACTAAGTCATCAAATGGCTGCTTTTTCTAAACCGAGTGCTAGATTTTTTTCATTCTTAATAGAGTTCAATCCCTTGATGATACAAATAATCTTTGCAAGTTTTAAAAGATTGAATCAAAAATGTGACCTAATTGCATAAACAAGAAATGTAAATTTTCAACTTTAAATGGCTCCTTTTCCCATACTGATTTTCAAATGTTGGTTTGTTTTTTTTAAATCAATAGGGTTCAAGCTATTGATAATATTATTAAAAGCAACCATGCAAGTTTCATGAAAAATTCAACCACAAATGCCGACATTATCGCATAAACTAGAATTGTAAATTTTTAAATTTAAATGGCTACTTTTCCCACACTATTTGTCAAATATTTTTCAAAATTCATAGGGTTCAAGCTATTGGTGATACAAAGCAACCATGCAAGTTTCACGAAAATCCGACCACAAATACCGACTTTATTGCGTAAACAAGAAAAGGAAATTTTGATCTTTAAATAGCTACTTTTCCCATACTGATCGTCAGATTTTTTTTTCAAAATCTATAGGGTTCAAGCTATCAATGAGATAAACAAACTGTGCAAGTTTCAAGAAAATCTGACCACAAATGCAGACTTTATCGCATAAACAAGAAATTGAAATTTTGAAATTTAAATAGCTACTTTTCCCACACTGATTTTCAGATTTTTTTCAAAATCAATAGGGTTCAAGCTTTTGATGAGATAAAACTGTGCAAGTTCACAAAAATCTGATTACAAATGCAGACTTTATCACGTAAACAAGAAACTGAAATTTTGAAATTTAAATGGCTACTTTTCCCACACTGATAGTCAGATTTTTTTCAAAATCAGTAGGATCCAGGCTATTGATGAGATAAACAAACTGCAAGTTTCACGCAAATCTGACAACAAATGCAGACTTTTAACTGCCTAAACAAGAAATTGAAATTTTGAACTTTAAATGGCTACTTTTCCCACACTGATTGTCAGATTTTTTTCAAAATCAATAGGGTTCAACCTATTGATGAGATAAACAGACTGTGCAAGTTTCATTAAAATCCGACCATAAATGCAGACCTTATAATTGCGTAAACAAGAAAAACGGATGGATGGAAGGACGGAGGTTTTTGTAAATGTCTATTAGGTTTTGGACAAGAAGATTTTTTAAAGATTTCCAATATTTTTTAGGTTTGTTGCCATGGCAACCACAGTTTTGATAGGAATCAAATTCTTTGAAAACATTCTGAAGAGGGCCATGCCAGGATCATTTCTGTGAAGTTTCGTTAACATCTGATGGGTAGTTCCAGAGAAGATGTTTGAAATAACAGTTAACACACGGACGGATGCACGACGGACACAAGGCCATAACATAAGCCCGCTTGCCTTTGGCCAGTGGAGCTAAAAAAAGAAAAAAAATTAATTAAGCTTCATGCACAATTCAATAATATATAGATTTTGATATAAATACAATTCAAATACAAATATAAATTCAAAAAATATGAACTTTACAACAAATGTACATAGAACTAAGTATGACTTAGATTCCTCATAAGCAGACTCATTAATGAATTAATCAGTCCTCAAGGGCAAGTGACATGGCATACATCCAGTTTGAGTACCAGAGAGGCTCAATTTTCCGAAAAAGTGCTTACTGCTTCTATCCTGTAGCCACAAACTTGCCAGAATCACTCTTACAAAATTAATGTGCTGACCATCTGCTACAATTGAACTAAATTACTAAAACACCTTGGTTTTATGAGAATTTACAAATTTTATTTAAGTGTTCTTTGATTACCCGATCATGTGACATCATAAAGCTTTTCAGACCAACAGCATCCCAAATATTCCATCCATTTCATCGCCATGGTAATCCAATGAGGGACAATGGATGTAAAAATCTGCTCTTTCAATTCCATCAGGCTGGAATCATCCTCAAGCTGTCACCCTTCTTGCCATTTATCATTTTATCTTTAACTTTAATTGATTTCTTATGGACACAACATGTGCTTATAGGTGAGTTTTTTAACTCTTTACCACATTATCCCTGTTAACCAGCATTTTCTCTTTTTCCCACAATGTTTTCTATCCTATCAAACACAGAAATCATCATTTGAGCTACATTTCATTTTCATCGCATGCAAATGCTTTTAATTTGATCCAGTCCAAATTTTGTTACAGAACAGAACATAACAAAATTTTAGACCCATCTAAATTATGAGTGTTTGTCGACAACAAATAATATGTGGCTCAAATGAGACCATTATGTCTGTTACAGAATAGCAAAAATTATGGAAAAGAAAAAGAATATGCTAGGTAACAGTTTTTTCTCCTATACCCACACTGTTTCTAAACACTTTCTTCTCCAGGGACATAGCAGGAAAAGGATTGATGACAGGGGCATTTTAGCCCCTGAAATGCCATACAAGATGAACTGGCAATTTCACTTAGCCTGAAAGATCAGTTTAGAAAGAGGACCCACAGTCAGAGCTGTTTTGGTCATAACATTCCACTAAAATAACAGAGCAACTAGATCAAACTGCATCTTCCGAGCAAACCCAGCTTGACCTAGTCGCTGTCCCCATAAGCACTGATTATCCCTTTACCGCACAATGCCGCCTTTTAATGCCCTTGGGAAAGACGCCTTTTGAAAACATTGTGGGAAAAGGAGAAAATGCTGGTAACCAGCATTTTCTCCTTTTCCCACAATGTTTTCTACCAGATCAAAGGAAAACTGCACAATATGAGCCACATTGAAATTGTCATCTACAGATGCTTTCAATTTGGACAAGGCTAAAATTTTGTCGTGTGGTAAAGGGTTAATGTAGAGTTTTAAAAGTTAATATAAATAGAGAGAAAACCATGTAGTAATTATGTAAATGAAGCAAGCATAATCCTACAATAATTTTGTCCTTAAAGGATGTTAAAATCAGAAAATATTATTCAGACAAAAAACATCATGCCAAATAAACAAGGATGTAAAGTTGGCAGTTTAAATTTTTCATCAGGTCATAAGTATAGCCTACCTAAAAGTATTGTTTGGCTTGTTCTGTGCAAACTGGACTTGAGCTAAATTTGCCACACACAATAGATACACTCTCAGAAATTTTGGGTAATGGTGCAAAGAAAATAATGATTCAAAAGGAAGTGAGGAACACTTGGTTACTTAGCAACCTGCACAGGAAGTGCTCAACTTGTCAACTGCTCCAAAGTCTATTTAGCTGGCTCATAAATTTCCACACAGATGCACGGGCCATTTAGATTGAAGAAAATTCCTCAATTTCACAGACCGATTACTTTTTCTAGTACACTTGAAGACACTGTAACAAGTATTGGCAATGACCCCTGTCCAAAAACAAATTAAAACTGGGCAAAACCAACATTACATGGGTCATCTATCTTTTCCGCCAATTGATTCTAGAAATTAAAACAGAGCTGTCACATGACCAAATCATGGAAATTCAAAAATTACTTCAGCCTAAAAAGAGACCATATAAATCAAATTTGACAGGATCTTTAGATTTTTCTGACTAGAAGCAATTCAGAATGTTGAATTCTAGGTGAATGATTTCTGTAAGTTTTGACCCCCCTTGACCAAGCTGTTGTTGACCAGTCTTTCAGTGTGGACAGATGAAAAATGAGATAACAAATCTAATGACATACAAAATCAAATATGCCAAGAAGAACAGCATTTTAACTCTAACTTCATGAAGAGATACATGTACTAAATTGCATCCTCCTTGCATTATCTAACTTAAAGGCCCAGTAGTGACCAAAAAATCAATACAGATGTTAAAATACATTTAAATTAAACCATACCATTTTAAAGTATGAAAAATATTGTGAAGATGACAATCCCTTATTGTGTGGTTAGAGTTAGTTGCTGGCAGCAAAATGAATTTTAAAATCAGGCAAAAAGTAAACTAAAGATAGAGGGACCTGGCAACTTTTAACCTAGTTTTGAAATTAATTTCTCTGCCAGCGACTAACACTTGGACCGACTGTACAATAACAGATTGGTCATCTTCAAAATAATTTCCATACTTTTAAATGGTATGATCTGCTGCCAAACGAAAATCAAAATACTTCACTAGGTTGTATGATCAGTAGCAAAACTTAAGAATATTTGCTATTATGAAATACTGCGATTAAAAAATCAACCTTGAGATTGAAATCCTGCCATTCGGGGAAGCCAAAAGTGGGCAAAGACATTTCCGCAAAGTGATATTACAAAAAAAGCAATTATGTGATAATTCTTCTAAATTAAAAGACTCAAAGTCCTGAAATGCAGATTCCTGGACCAGTATATGCTATGACATAGTGTAATGAAACAAAATTTCTGTTACATGTAATGCATATACATGTAATTAGTGGAGTTAGCCAGGGCAAGGAAAGTCAATGTTGTTCTGCCAAGCGTTAAATTAAGAAGTAACAATTTGATCAATCAATCTGATGCGGTTTCCTGCTGGCATAAGATTTAGGACTATATGTATATGGGTAGGACTGCATATAGGGTAGTAACAAAAACTCAAAGTGGAATGAGTAGATTGCAAGCATTTATGACAGTATTTGGGTCAGGTCAAACTGGTAATATAGTAAAAGTATTTGGGTCAGGTCAAACTGGTAATATAGTAAAGGCCAGCTATCTAAAACTGAAGGTGAGTGTGCATACGTTGTTACACATGATGTATTTGTTTCCAGCCAATTCGATCACAGTAAGCGGATTTGCTATACAAATCTGCTAAAATGTTACTGTGTTGAACTGATATTTCGAACACTCCTCCCTGCTGAAAAGGGAGCCTAACTTATAAAAGCAAAATATCAAACAAGACAGCACAGACACATGAAAGAATAGATGGATGGACAACACAAAAATGACATCTTCAAACTGTTTGCAGATAAAAAGTCATCTGCAGGTTATGATGGATTAACTATAATGATCCTGTGTTAGTGTGTAACTTGTTACTGTGCAAAAGAGCATGAGGACAATTTTGATAGTTTGTCAGATTGATTTTCTGCACCAGTAGTACTCAATAGAATAACATTGGTAAACTGTCACTGAACAATTCAACTCTTTGCCATTTTCTTGTCTGGTAAGGAGATAAACCAAACTATCATGAAACAGACAGTAAGGCAACATATAAAATTTACAAAAAGAAATCGGAAAAAAAAACCTGCTGGTTACTTATGACTGATGAAAAAAAAAACCCAGAATAGCAATTAATGGTTAGTTAAATCCTTCTCAAACAATCCTGTGTTTAATCCTTTACCAAATGACAAAATTTTAGACTTGTCAAATAGAAGGCATTTGCAGATGACAAAATTGTGACTGAAAAATTAGAATTTATTTTGGGAGGGTTGAAAACATTGTGGGAAAAGGAGAAAATGCTGGTTACCAGCATTTTCTCCTTTTTCTCCTTTTCCCACAATCTTTTCATAAGGCTTCTTTCTCAGGGTCGTTAAAAGTTGGGATTGTGTGGTAAAGTGTTAACCCTTTACCAAACAATCACAGGTTTTAACGACCCTAAAGAGAAAGCCTTTTGAAAACATTGTGGGAAAAGGAGAAAATGCTGGTAACCAGCATTTTCTCCTTTTCCCACAATGTTTTCTAACCTTCCAAAGAAAAATTTCAATTTTTTAGTCGCATTTATTTTGTCGTCTGCAAATGCTTTCAATTTGGACAAGTCTAAAATTTTGCCGTTTGGTAAAGAGTCAAAGGATGTTGGGGAATACTTTTTTTTTTCAAAAATTGGTGGGCAAAAGAGAAAATAACCATGCCAAGCATTTCTCCTTTTTCACACTTTTCTACCCTTTCAAATGGGCATTCCATCATTTCAGCTGCATTTTTTTTTTCCTCTGTAAATACTTTCAATTTCAGATAAGTTAAAACTTTTGTTGTCTAAAAAAAAAGTTTATTTACAATCAGACAGACCTTATTCCTCACAAATGGTCTCAATATCCTCTGTAAATCAAAGCCTTAATTAGCCACAAGTGTTAGCATGCTGTCTGTCAGCCTGTGATCTGTGTCCATGGAAAACCTTTCAACAGAATCAACAGAAGCTTGCAGGAACTATTAACAGTCCATGCTGATATCAATCACCATGAAAAGGCCACACTTATATCACTCCCAGGATCTGTACCTCTAAAATACCACCAAGACCTGTACTCAAATTCACCTGCTATTTTAAATACTGTTTCTTATTCTAAATTCCTATACAAGCTATCTTATTAGCTTAGGTGGAACATCTTTACAAATCAAATGGCTATTTTTGAAATTTAGAATTAGAAATTAATTTAGAAGTTCCTGTATTTAGAATAGAGCCCAACCATCTTTAATCAAGTCTCAACATTCTTCACAGCCTGAATTTGCCATTAGACAAGCTGGCTTCTTTAAAAAAGAAGCCAGGAGAGGTCAGCATCCATGTTTTCAAATTGCTTATTGCTTTTAATTTCAATATATTTTGGTACATGTAAACAAATAAGTAAGGCATTATATGATTGCCGCTGTGTAAAAAGGAGAAACCTCTTATGCATTACATGACAGACACATGACTTTCTTCCCACGTTTTCAAGTTATCTTTTCCCGCGTTGTTCCCTTTTTTTTAACGAAATTCTTTTTTTGTGTGTGTAGCTTTTTTTTTTTAATGAAAAATTACAACTACTGGAAAGGTTATTTGCAATCAAATCAACAAAACAAATCTTTTTTGAAATCCGTCGAATAAAAAAAAAACACATCTATTTCCTATTTCAGTTTTTTGATTTCTGTTTATTTATAAAACCATGACGAAACAGACTGTGTATCAGAACAATTTCACAAAAAAGCATGGAGTTAGGCAGCAATATCTGAGGCAGTCTGCCTTTTAAACTCACCACTGTTGGAGAGGTCTGATGACCTCGCCAATGAGCATCATGGCATCAGCTTTAAATCATGGAGCATCAGCTTTAAATCATAGATTAAGAACAAGTCCATGTCTTGCTGTAGTTTTGAGAACAGCATACTATAAATAGTGATGGAAAATGATATACGTGTAATTATATCAACAGCATAACTGGGAAGCAGTGTAGCATGATGAAAACATAATATTGCTAGAACCTTGTTAATATCAACAGTATAATGTATTCAGGTAGAAACTGTTACACATCAACATAGTGAGGACCTAGAAATCACTGTTGGGAACTGATATATAGAATGATATCAACAGAGAAGGATGAAATATTGTGCTGTTGGAAACTATAATATCATATCAGCAGCATAATGAGGACATAGTACTGTTAGACACTGTTATGCTAAAAGATTTTGGTTTTGGTTTGGTTTGGAGTTTAACGCCATTTTAACAGTTTAGGTCATATCATGGCGGTCAGCGACGCACCTATGTACTTCCTGGCTTTCTCACACCAGTACTGGCACAACTTTCTTTCCAAAGCCACTGACTACTTTTCTCACCTGCATCAGAGGTGAGAGGCGAGAAATCACAGGAAAGAAAGTTTGCCTCAATCGGGTATCAAACTCGCAACCACCAGGTCATGAGTCCGACACGCTAACCACTAAGCTACCTGGGCGGGCGTTATACTAAAAGAATAATAAGTTCTATTAGGAACTATTATACCCATAATGCATTATATGAAGCAATTCATCACTTAATTATGGATCCATAAAATCCATTTTATTTAAGAACTGGCTGAATCCTTACTGAATCCAAAGGTAGAGTTGTCCTCAGAAATGCAGAAAATTTACTAGAAGCAAAAGGTTTCGATGCAGGTCAGACTTCACAGGCTGAACCAGGTTGATACTTTATGCAGATGCATTAGATTCCCTTTTCAAAGAGCATGGCTCCAATATTGTGGGATGGTCCTTTCCTAACTTCAAATATGAACAAGGCTTTCTCTCTTCTTCTGCTCTACCAGTAAATGATGTGTAATTAATCACCTATACCAAATGATCCCTGGTCTATCCTTTTCAATGCTTTGAAGGAGAAGAAAACATCTGAAACTCTAAAAACATTGTGGGTAAAGGAGAAAATACTGGTAACCAGCATTTAAGGTATTTGCACCTTTTCTACCTTTTCAGATAAAAATCTCAGCATTTGAGACACATTTCAACTGTCCTCTGCAAAATGCTTTCAATATGGATCAGGCTGAAATTTTGTTGACTGGTAAAGAGTTCATCACATTTGTGCACCATTAACTATTTACCAGATGATAAAATTTTAAACTTGTCCAAATCGAAGAATTTGCAAACAACATATTGAACGAGACCCAAATGATGAGATATATCTTTGACAGGGTTTAAAAACATTGTGGGAAATAGAGAAAAGGCTAGTTACAGGCATTTTCTCCTTTTCCTTTAAATTGTTTTCAAAAACTTGGTCCTCAGGATTAATACATGGGATTGTTTGATAAAGGGTTACATTAATGGACAGCCCCAAAAAAGAATCATTCATGGGGTTACAGTGACCTTTTGTTTTTCAGTAAATCATGGATGGTCAATCACAAGCTGACCTGATCAGCAGTCAACCCTTTTGTAGGGCTTCTCTAATAGGAACTTTACAAAATTTATAGCCCTAAGGCTACACTGCCCTGTTGTGTCTTCAATGGCCGCAAAATTTACCTTTTTACCACAAGACAAAACTTTAGACTCGCCCATGATAAAAGCATTTGAAAAGGACACAACTCAAAATGATGGAGTTTGTCTATGAAAGGGTGGGAGTATTATTGTGAAAAAGGCAGAAATGATGGTTACAAGCATTTTATCAAATTCCCATTGTTTTCGCTTTAACCCTTTACCAAACGACAAAATTTTAGCCTTGTCCAAATTGAAAGCATTTTCACACGACATTTTCCATGTGGCTCAAACAGTGCCATTTTTCTTTGATAGGGTAGAAAACATTGTGGGAAAAGGAGAAAATGCTGGTCACCAGCATTTTCTCCTTTTCCCACAATGTTTTCAAAAGGCTCTTTTCACAGGGTCATTAAAAGTCGGGACTGTGTGGTAAAGGGTTAACCTCTTTCCCTACTGATAAGCTTTGTGGTAAATCAGCAGCTGACATCCTGAGGGGAAAAAACAACTTAAAAGATAAATGCAGAACATGCACATCATTTACAATTTTCCACCCCCACCTCCCATTTTCTCTAATACTTTCTTTGCTTTCATTATGCAGATATCACATTTTTCAGCATTGGGTGTCTTCAATTTGAAATGCTAAACAATATAGCAATGGGTTAAACAGCTCTCCTGTGTGCCAAAGCTCTGGTTAACTAAGTACCCCATTATACTAAATGGTCACTGGTTCTGAATGTTTCGATATTATCCTTATTCTACTATGCAAATGAAATTTCATGTTGCCAGATTACAGATTAAACTAAGTAATATCCAGGTTGCCTTGGACCATAATATCTCAATTTAAATGAAGGCATTTGTAGATCCATGATCTGACAACACACTGAACAATCTGATCTCTAATCTTAACTGTCCAAAAAAGCAACATTTGCTGTATAAAAAAAATCATATTTACATTTTTTCACCCTGTTTAGCACATCAACACAAGGTCTATCAGTACTAATAACCAAGATCAGAAACACATGTTCACAGAAACGGTATGAAAAGAAGAAAACTTTGTCACTGTTAAAAATTTCTCTTCTTCTTATGTTTTTTTCCTTTTTTTTTTTTTGGAAAAGTCTGCTGCAGACCAGTTGAATCTGTGACAACATGAAGGAAGGAGTTTACTCTTAACCCATCACCAAACGACAAAATTTTAGACATGGCCAAATTGAAAGTATTTGCAGACGACAAATCAAATGTGACTGAAATGGTGAATTTTGTCTGTGAAAGGATAGAAAACATTGTGGGAAAAGGAGAAAATTCTCCTTTTCCCACAATGTTTTCAAAAGTCTTCTTTTTCAGGGTCATTAAAACTCGGAATTGTGTGGTAGAGAGTTAACAAGAGAACAAAATTTTAGCCTTTTATTTATTGAAAGCATTTTGTAAACAACAACTTAAATGTAGCTCCAATGACAGAATTTATTCTAGAAAGAGTGGGAAACACTGTGGGAAAGAAGAAAATGCTGGTTACCAGCATTTTCTCCTTTTCCTACATTGGTTTCAGAAATCCTCTCCCTCCAGGTCCCAAAAACAGGGAATCATACAGTAAAGAGTTAAAGTATGGTCCAGTTCATAATGTCAAAACTAATTGCTTGGTGCAAAGTGCTTTATGGTCTTTGGGAAGAATGGACAGTTTGTGGATAATTTGATGCTTTTCAAGTTAAATTGATATAGGGTGTGAAATGGAGTGCTTTTTAACCCCATCTGAGGGTCACAAGGCTTCAAGCTTGTACAAAGAAGTTCAGTCTGGTTTTTTGGTCCTTTGGGAACCAACTCCATGTTGGCTCATTTGTTCTATGCAATTTTTAACACAATTTCAATAATATCACTTTTAGAGCTCACAAAATTCATATGCTTCATTGGTAGTTTGGCATTTGTGTACTAAGGCTCTGCAGTGCCTGGCCCAAGGACACCCTGAAAACTACCATTGCTGATGAGAAATGAGATTTTAATCATAATGTACATCAAAATCAGACTACACACTCTGTGCAAAAGCAACTTTGAAACGGTTGTAGTTAACTGTAGATTGAATTATGTGATGTGTGAACTTTTTGATGAAGTCACTAATGGGAAGCTGTCAAGACCTTTTGTAACTCTGTACAAAAGATTCCAACTCTAAACCTGAATAATCTTTAACCTTTTACCACACAATCCCGAGTTTTAATGACCTTAAGAAAGAAGGCTTTTGAAAACATTGTGGGAAAAGGAGAAAATGCTGATAACCATCATTTTCTCCTTTTTTCCACAATGTTTCTACCAGGTCAAAGACAGAGATCCTGTTTTTAGCTACTTTGAATTTGTCTGCAAATGCCATGAATTTGAAATCTAAAATTTTGTAGTGTGGTTAAGAATTAATCATCCGAAATTAAAATCAGCTGTCATAAAAGCTCATGATTTAAAAAGAATCATTGTAAAAAGGGAGTTTAGGAGACAGTCTTTTATACCAGTAATATTATGTTTGTATGAGCTGCTGGGTGACTACAGATTAGGTACCACATCACCTGCGGCAGATTTCCTGGACCAGCTCTGAAAACTGTCTGGTAAAAGGAGCAACTGATTTTCAGTAGCACTTTCTCCTTTTGTTACAATGCATTCAGCTATATTCGTGAGTCATGTTTTTTATCCCAGTGTTACATGAATGTTTTTTAAAGCTGTTTGCTTCAAATTTGTTTCAGGAGGTTGAGTTTAACTCTTGACCGCACAATCCCGAGTTTTGACAACCCAAAAGGACTACTGAAAGCATTGTGGGAAAAGGAGAAAATTCTGGTAATCACCATTCTCTCCTTGAAAAATCCCACAATGTTTTCCAACCTTTGAAAGAAAAAATTCCGGATTTGTGCAACATTTATTTTATCGACTGCAAATGCTTTCAATTTGGAAGTCTAAAATTTCATCGTTTGGTAAAAAGTTAAAGTACAGTATCAACTCACATGAAGGAAACGGTTCAAATTCCTGTTCAAAAACTGTAACAGATGGCCTAATATTTATCCCTTAACTCTTTGCCACACGGCAAAATTTTAGACTTGTCCAAATTGACAGCATTTGCAGACGAAGAAATAAATGGGACTGAAAAATTAAAATTTGTTTTGGTAAGGGTAGAAAAAGTTGTAGGAAAAGAGAAAATGCTGGTTACTAGCATTTTCTCCTTTTCCCACAATGTTTTCAAAAGGCTCCTTCCTCAGGGTCGTTAAAAGTCAGGATTGTGTGGTAGAGGGTTAACAAAATAATCCCAAGTTTAAATGACCCTGACAGAGATTCAACTTTTCAAGGCTAGTGATGTTTTTTCTCCTTTTCCCTCAACATTATCTATCCTTTCAAAGACAAATTCCATTTTTTGTCACTTTCCTGTTGTCTGAAAATGTCTTCAATAGGAATCAACCTCAAATAGTTAACTCTTTCCCAAATGACAGAATTTTAGACTGGTCCAAATTGAAAGCATTTGTATATGACATCTGTCTTTGCTAGGGTAGAAAACATTGTGGGAAAAGGAGAAAATACTGGTTACCAGCATTTCTCCTTTTCCCAAAGTGTTTTCAAAAGTTCTTTTGCTTGGGGTCATTAAAACTCGGGATTATGTGGTAAAGGGTTAAAGCAACAAACCTCATTGTGGGGTTTTAGCTGTAATGAACTGAAGGTTTTTACTTTACCAAACAACATATTTTTAGACTAGTCCAAATTGAAAGCATTTGCAGATGACAAAATAAATGTACCGGTAACTCAAAAACTGAAGTTTGTTTTGGGAAGGTTAGAAAACATTGTGGGAAAAGGAGAAAATGCTGGTTACCAGCATTTTCTCCTTTTCCCAAAATGTTTTCAAAAGGCTTCTTTTTCAGGGTTGTTAAAAGTCGGGATTGTGTGGTAAAGAGTTAAAGGTAAGAGAACTGAATTGGTCACTTGGAAAAAAACGACAAGAAAAAAAGCAGATGATACCTTTTTATCATGATAACTGAGAAATTGTTGTTAACTGTTTCTCTATATATCGTGTTCTTGGCATTACGAGTACCAGCATTTTGTCAATGTTTTCTGACCTTTCAAAGAAAATTCCTATTATCTGAGCCAATTTAACTTGTCATCTGCCAAAAGCAATTAACTGAAATTCTGACATCTTTTAAAAGTTTAAACTTAAAATTAGAATCTACCAACTGTTGACAGCTTTTTTCATTTTGCTCCAAACCATTCTCAAAACAGTGCCAAAGAGAGTATACTGGTAGCTTAGTGCAAATTTCTCCTTTTGCAACTATATTTTCACGTATTAACTCTTAACCACACAATTCTGAGTTTAATGACCCTGAAAAAGAAGCAGTTTTGAAAACATGCTGGTAAGCATTTTCTCCTTTCCCCACAGTGTTTTCTGTCCTTTTACAGTCAAATTTTATCATTTCAGCCACATCTGATTTGTTGCTGCAAATACTTTAAATTTGGATGAGTCTAAAATTTTGTCTTTCAGTAAAGTTTTAATCCTTCATTTTATACAATGAGTCTCCCGTATCGGCTGCTGCAAATTTGTTTCTGGGGGTAATGAGTCAAATATGCCAGTAGAATTTCACATCCTATCAAATTTGATAACTATGACAGCCTATTGGATTCCCAAATATGAAAGAAACCATTAAAATGTCCAGTATGATTTACAGGACAAGGAACCACCTGGTAATTTTACAATCAATAACATCCAAATTTATCAGGCTAATCTAGCTTGTTCTCACTTCTAGTGTTGGGGCTTCCATTGTCCTGGAAATGGCAAATATTAACTCTTTCCCAAACCAACAAAATTTTAGACCAGTTCAAATTAGAAGCATTGGCGGATGACAAAATAAAGGTGACTAAAAAAATAAATTTGTTCATAAAAAGGTAGAAAACATTATAGGAAAAGGAGAAAATGCTGGTTACCAGCATTTCCTCCATTTCCCCACAATGTTTCCAAAAGGCCTCTTCTTCGGGGTTGTAAAAACTCAGGATTCTGTGGTTGGGGGTCAGCCCAATTCCTCTTCAAACAAAAGTCTGCTGCAGAGGATTTAGAAATTATTGTGGTAAAATTATAACTGATAAATAACCCTTTGCCAAACTGTCCTATGCTGTTACAACAGGACATCTGATATGCTGTAAAATTCATATTGTTAATCCTTTACCACACAATTCTGACTTTAAACAACCCTGAAAGAAGAGAGCTTTTGAAGAAATTGTGGGAAAAGGAGAAAATGCTGGTAACCAGCATTTTCATTTTTTACCCTCAATGTTTTCAAAAAACTTCTTCTTCAGGGTCATTTAAACTCGGGATTGTGTGGCAATTAAAATTAAGCATTTGCAGACAACAAATCAAATCTGGTTAAAATCATAGGATTCATGCTCAAAGGAACAGAAAACATTATCAGAAAAGGAGAAAATGTTGGTCACCAGCATTTTCCCTTTACTCACAATGTTTTTCAGTCTTCTTCCTCAGGGTTGTAAACCTTGGGACTGAATTGTAAAGGCTTAACCCTTTACCACACAATCCAGATTTTTAAGGACCATGAGGAAGAGGCCTTTGAAGACATTGTGGGAAAAACGAGAAAATGCTGGTAACCAGCATTTTTCTCCTTTTTCCACAATGTTTTCTACCCTATCAAAGACAGAAATTATCAATTAAACAGCATCTGATTTGTCCTCTGCAAATGCTTTCAATTTGGTCAAGTCCACAATTTTGTCGTTTGGTAAAGAATTAACCCTTTACCACACAATCCAGAGTTTTAACAACCCTGAGGATGAAGCCTTTTGAAAACATTGTGGGAAAAGGAGAAAATGCTGGTAATATTATTTGAGCCACATTGACTTTGTCGTCTGCAAATGCTTTCAATTTTGACGAGTCCAACATTTTTTCATATGGTAAAGGGTTAACTCATTCAGAGAAGGGAAAGCTACTTATTCTGATAACAAGATCGGATTCCTGCTCAATAAAACTGACAATGATGCTGGGAACCATAAATAACTTCAAGTTATAATTACTGTACCCCTTAATTATCTGACAGTGCAATTAATTTCTGTAATTAGGGGGTTCTTGAGGTACCAAAATGTGGATAATCCTCGCAGCTATTTAACCTTTTACCACACAATTTTAAGTTTTAATGATCTTGAGAAAGAGGCCTTTTGAAAACACAATGGGAAAATGAGAAAGTGCTGGTAACCAGAGGCCTTTTGAAAACACTGTGGGGAAAATAGAATGCGCTGGTAACTAGCATTTTCTTCTTTTCCAACTGTGTTTTTCACCCTTTTAGAGACAAATTTCATCTCTTGAGTCATATTAAATTCATCGTCTGCCACTATTTTTGAATCAAACAAGGCTAAATTTCTGTCATTTAGTAAAGACTTAGCGCTTTACTGTGCCATCCAAGGTAGAGAAAGACCAAACTGCAAAGAAAATGTCTAGAATAAATCATTCACTGGATACATGGTAAATACGGACTGAAAAAAAAAAAGCTTCATGAGCAGCTGAACTCAACTTCTTGGCCATGGTAATAATTTCAGGTTAAATTCATTCATTTCGCAAATTCCAAAAAAAATGCTAATGAAAAAGCTAACCCTTAACCCTTTACCACACAATACCTACATTTAACGACCCTGAGAAAGAAGCCTTTTGAAAACATTGTGGGAAAACTGGTAGCCAGCATTTTCTCCCTTTCCCACAATGTTTTCCACCATTCCAAAAGCATATTTCAAATCGTAAGTCACATTTATGTTGTCATCTGTGAATGCTTTCAATTTGGACTAGTCTTAAATTTTGTCGTTTAGTAAAGAGTTAATGCCAGTACCAAATTAATGAAAACTGGAAAATTTCAGTCACTGTAAAAGAGTTTTATGGTAACCATACAATCTTCAGACTTACCAAATTTAAGATTTAAAGACAATAAAATCAGAACAAAAATCATATAAAGTGATAGAAAACATTAACCATTTACCATACAACAAAATATGGACTGACAGAAATTAAAAGCATTTACAGACACATGTGACTCAAAATTAATGATGTAATTGTCTATGGGAGGAAAGAAAACACTGTGGGAGAAAGAAGAGAATGCTGGTCACCAGCATTTTCTTCTTTTCCCACAATGTTTTCAATAGCATGCTTTCTCAGGGTCATGAAGAGTCAGGATTTTTTGTTAAAGTATTAAAGGGTGAACTTGAAATAAGGACTCGGTGCTTTGCCACGTTTTTTTCAGTCATCTGCCTACGAGTCCATAACTATGCATTTTCAATTGTTACAAAGCTGGCAGAATGTTTCCATTGTTGTCCAAATGTCTGGCCATTTCTAATTTAGAAATATTGTGCTGTATGAAACAGATCCACTTCAAAAGCTATCATGCCTAAATTAACATATCTAATTAGTATCTTGGTTGTCCTCATTTCTTTCATTTCTCTTTCATGTCCAGTTCACCCTTTCCATCAAACAATAAACTCTTTTATATTAACCCTTTACCAAACATTACAGTGGTTTAGGTGGCCCATGGAAGACGGCTCTTGAAAACATTGCAGGAAATAAAAAAAATACTGGTAACCAGCATTTTTTCCTTGTTTTTTTTTTTATCTATTAAAAACAATTACCACAATGTGAATCTATCTTATATGTCATTCTGCAAATTAATGCTTCAATAATTATGTACAAATCAAAAATTCTACTGTCTGGTAAAGAGTCAGCCCTTAGCCTGCCAGACAAAACTTCAGATGCATTCAAAGACGATGTAGATTAAGGTTGGATTGCACAGAATAATTATACTGTCTGATCTTGAATAAACACTGTTCATTAATGTATTGGTATAATATTATGGCAAACACAGGTTTGAAAATAGGATATTCTTTTCATGTTTTTTTTTTCAAAATTTCGTTTCTGTAGCAATGCAAAGGTTTCCTTGACAATGTATGCATTTTAAACCCAAATCAGTAGCCTATCTATGTTAGATTTTAGATGTTATCAATTATATGAGCTGACACTCCTTTTGAAAATGCAAAATGTAAACATTATTTGAGCCAAAATCACATCTCTCTCTAATTATAATTTTCACATCAACACTCAGATCCCTAAGCACAACTTAACTCTTTTTAACCCCTATCCTGCTAAGTAAGTGAAATGAAATTTTCAAACCAATAGTAAAAACCCGAATAATGCTATTACAAACTTACTTTTAGGAAGAAAATATCTGCCTTATCAGACAGAGTATATCCAAGATCAGACTGCACATTATGTGCAGTCTGATCTTGATCTACACTGTCTGCAAAAGGTAAGTGAGTCCCGTTAGCAGCCTGAGGGTTAAATGTCACAAAATATACAGACATGTCAAAACTAGAAGCATTTGAAGACTACAAGACAAAATATGGCTCAAATGATGGAATTTGTGTTAGAAACGGAAGAAAACACTGCAGGAAATAGAGCAAATGCTGGTAACCAGCATTTTTTTCTTTACCCACAATATTTTAAAAAGTCTTCTCCCCCCGTCCGGGTCATTTAAAATAGGACTGCTTGGTAATGGGCTAAGTTGCTTTGCAAACTGTGTACATCTATGATCTCCGCATTCTGGTCTTGGAAAATGCAAATTATTTGGGCCTTTTCTTGACATAATAAAGAATACATGCCAAAATATTAGGAATGGGATCTGAAACTCATTTTAGTAATCGATTACTCGGTCACCTTTTCGATCGAGTACTCGAAAGAATTTGTTGACTGTGGGCGGAATGTTTTCAAATGGAAATCATCGTTGTTCAAAGTAAGCTATTACATTCATGCATCTCGACAATCTGGATACCAAACATGCAGAGGGATTATCTACTAGTGGATATTAAAATATATTTTGAAATAATAACAAGAAAAAATACAATAAAAAGTTGTTACATTTAATAAACTGATTAACTATGGTTCTCTGCATACATCTTTGTTATTTTTACCATGGCAACGGGTGTCCGTGATATTTACACGCTCTGTTAAATACAAACAGGCTGCATTCAATAATCCGTACAACGTTTTTAGATTTGTCTAATTTTAAAGCATACGACAAATTCATTACACATTAGTCACTGGAGCTTATAGGAAACGTATTCTTATTAAAAAAAATGATATTGTCAATTAAAACTGGAGAGAGTCTGTTTCGAAGTTTGCTAACTAAAATACCGGCTGTAGAGAAAACACGCTCCGAGGGTACAGATGTAGCAGGCATAGCTAGTATCTTTTTGGCAACTAGAGAGAGTCATGGATATTTCTGGGCATTCTCTTTCCACCATTTTAAAGGGGTCACATTCTTTGGTTTCTCCTTCAGGTAATCTGTGAGCTCATCTTGTTCGTTGTCGGGGCAGCTGCTATCGAATTGAAGAAAGTGAAGAGTCTCTGATTTCGTTGACTTGCTCGGCGGTGGGCCAGTTATATCTCGTTGCAATACGTTGAGAGGAATGTTGTCGATGCGCGATTCCAGTGCGTTTTCCGTTGCTTTACGCTGTTCTCGTGAAAAGAAAGTTAGTTTCTTATAGCGAGGGTCAAGTAATGAAGCGAGAGCAGGTAGGGTTGAAGCAGTCTCGATGTCAAAAGGCTGGAATCTGCGGATAAGTTCTTCACTAATACACTGTTTCGTTTTCTTTACGACGGTACTGTCCTCTGGGTTTACACAAAGGCTCGTTTTAATTAGTCCGCACACTATTGGGTAAACGTAGCTGGAAGATACGTCACTCTGCCCAGACATGAACGTAGTTACGTCGGTCAGATCTTTCAGTACATTTGACAGGTCTGAAATCGTGGCCCATTCTGTGTCGGTCGGCAGTAGGAATGTGTCTGTTTTCTTCGTCAGTTTGCAATCCAGCATGATGTCGGATATAACTCGGCGTTGTTCACACAAACGTTCAAGCATCTGCTGGGTGGAATTCCAGCGTGTGCAGACGTCTTGAATCAATTCATGCGTGGGTAATTCGAATAGTTCTTGACGTTTTTTCATCTCAGCAGTAAGCGTTGTGGAATGTTTAAAGTGGCCAATGAGTTTCCTACACTTGCTGATAGTTTTATCTGCAAGAGGTAAGTCAAGGGATGGTCGTATACATAACTGTAATGTGTGGGCGAAGCAGGCATTGTCTGACCACTCAGTACACAATTCACCGGCACAGTCCATGTTCCGAGCGTTGTCATGTACGCATGATTCTACTTTGTTCGGTAGGTGAAATTCCGTGATACAGTCTCGAAGTCTGTTTGCGATATTTACTCCGGTGTGGCGTTCAGGCATAGCTCTTGTCATTAAAACGTTCGACTTCATTTCCCAGTCGTCCGTAATGTGGTGTTCCGTCACTGTTATATACGAATCTGTAGCATTTGACGTCCATGTGTCTGTGGTGATTGCAACCGAGTCGATTGTTTGTAGCTCGTCGGTCAAAACTGTTTTCTGTTCTTCATAACATTTTGTAATTCTTGCTCTGATAGTCTTTCGGCACGGTATATCATAGTGTGGCGCTACAACTTTCATCAAATTTCGAAAACCTTCGCCCTCCACTATACTTAGCGGTAAATAGTCGCTGACAATCACGTCGGAAATCGCCTGAGTAATTGTCTCTTTCTGGTTTGACGGTTGCTGTTTTGTAGGCATCGATAATGTGCTGTCTGGGTGTTTCAGGCGAAGATGGTTGTGCATACTGGTAGTACTACCGTTGTACGCAAGTTCTGCACTGCATAGCGAACACTTCACTGTCTTGTCATCAGCTGCACGTTTAAAGTATTTCCAGACAATGGATTTAGAAGGCGGCATTGTCGTTCTTTCAAGAATACTGAATATAACGTTGGAATTCGACTGTAGTTAGCTCATGTAGTGATCAGAAAAGAGTGATGGATTATCTCACATTTTTTATTGTCTGTCAGTTAGTTGACGGATTAGCCAATCCATAAGCGTGTAAATCTTACGGACGTCCAATTAAAATACTTTGATAAACACTAATGAACGGTGCAGGGGTCACAATCACGGTTTGTCACCAAATTGCGAATTGAGGAAATTACTTGCTGTGATTGCAAACAGACTACCAATTTATGGCTGATTAATTGTCGTCAGATGGTAATATGTCAGAGATAAGTGACCCTTCACATTTCTTCAGTCACCTTTATCGATCTCTAAATTTTAAACGTAAAAATTTAAGAATGTAGATATCTGGAAGGCAATAACTTTTCGATAAAAAAAAGACCGATTTTATTATTTTTTTTCCGAGTATTCGATTAATGAAATTGCTTATCGGTAATCGGACGTTTGATCGAGTACTCGATTAATCAAGTACTCGTTCCCATCCCTACAAAATATGGTTTATCAGTGATATCTGCAAATAAAATAATGATATTGAATATTGATGATGAATCAAGGCCACAGTATCATTTGATTTGTGCTTTAGATTAACCCTTATGCTATTAGCACAACTTTAGTTCCTTTTGCATGTAGCAAAGATCAAGATCACATGCCACAAAACATGCAGCTTGACCCTGTTCTAGAACGCAGTATCTGCTACTTTGTACAGCAATGGGTTAAACTTAGCTACCTATATAGCAATCTTAATCCTTAGGCTGCTTATCGCGACTCACTGACCTTTTGCGGACAGCGTAGATCAAGATCAGACTGCACAGAAAGTGCAGTCTGATCTTTGATCTACACTGTCCGATAAGGATTGATATCTTCCCTCCAAAAATCCCTTTGAAACAAGAACGTTTTGGGCTTATACTATCGGCTTGAAAGTTTCATTTCTTTTATTCAGCAGGATAAGGGTTAAATTCTCTTTCTTGCTTCATTATCCATTAGTCAGTGTAATTGCACTTCTATCTTTTCCTTGTTTTCTTTCCTAATCAACCAGTAACCGTGAGTCACACTTTTGTGGATTTAACAATAAGTATGGGCAACTTTGATCCCCTAAACGGCGATGAAACACCAATGTCTAATTTACATTTGTCTGAGTGAGGTAATGTGTTAAAAAAACACATGAATATGGAGATGTTTGACACAGATTTAAAAAAAAAAATTGTCTTAATGAACAAAGACCAACCCTTGATTTTTTTTTATTAGTTCAAAAATCACATGGGAAAAAAAAAATAGATTTTTATGGCAGATTTATAGAAATGAAATGATCGTCTAGGCCAAGATATTCAACAGAATATTGGACAGTGTTTATCCAAGATTGGACTACATGTTCTGGGGAATCTGATCTTGGTACATTAATTGTGACCACAAAAGCATAAAGTTTCATCTTTGGCAACCTAAGGGTAACTGAAGAATGACCAATTGTAAAATTGTTTCACTAACAGGACAACCATGCAATACAAAAGAGTACTGTCTGTTGTTCCAATAGAAAACGGAGGAATAATTATATTGATACAGCTGAAACCATTGTATTTCCTTAATTCTTTACTAAACAATCCAATCCTTTTAAGATCTCATGCCTTAACAAAGATTGTTTTCAAATCTGAAACAGAAAAATGCTGTTGTCCATTTCTAAAATGCTTCCCTTCCTTTCAAAGACAAATCTCATCTTTTGAACCATCTTAACCTTTAGAGCACCAAGTAAACCTATCAGGCTTTTTTATCCCAGGACTACAACCAAAATATTGTAATTTCATGGTAGCTTTCAACTACAGTGTTTCAGCATAGATCAAAGATCAGGCTGCATGTTCTGTGCAGCCTGATTTTGATTTAAACTGACCACAACTACAAACATGAAAGATGCTTTAATCGTCAACTATTTGACTGCAAGTACTGGTACTTTTAGTACAGTCTAAAATTTTGGTGAAGAATTAGCTCTTGATGTGTGAACTCTTTACCACATGACAAAATTTTAGACGAATCAAAATAGAAAGCATTTGCAGATGACAAAACAAATGTGACTGCAAAATTGAAATTTTTTCTGGGAAGGGTCGAAAACAATGTGGGAAAAGGAGAAAATGCTGGTTACCAGCATTTTCTCCTTTTCCCACAATGTTTTCAAAAGGCTTCTTTCTGAGAGTCATTAAAAGTTGGGATTGTGTGGTAAAGGGTTAATGCACCAGCTACTTTTAAGACCAGAAAGAATCAGGTACAAGCAATAAAAACGTGAAATTAAGAAACACCCTATCTGAAATGTTGTTAAAGGTACAGGAAGAAGTTGACGAGTTTCTAGACAAAGACCAGCAGCACACCTCATGGAAATGATCTACATGGTTCAACTCTTAACCAAATGACAGACTTTTAGACTGGTCCAAATTGTTAATTGTCTCTGAAAGTGTAGAAACCTTTTGGGAACAGGAGAAAATGCTGGTTTCTCCTTTTCCCAGAAGGTTTTCAATCTTTTCCTCAGAGTCTTTGAAATTTGGGATGTGTGGTAAAGAGTTAAAGTTTAACTCTTTACTACACAAACCCAAGTTTTTAACAGCCCTGAGGAAAAAGCCTTTTGAAAACCATGTGGGAAAAGAAGAAAATGCTAGCAGCCAGCATTTTCTCCTTTTCCCACTATGTTTTTCACCCATCTAAAGAAAAATTTTGTCATTTAAGACACATCTGTCATATTGCAAATTACATGTAATTCAATTTGGACCAGTCTGTAGTTAAAAGAGTTTATAATCGAAGGACAACTTGAGAAAAAAAAAATAAGAAAAAAAAGTTTGATTTTCAACTAATGTAAAAATGATGAGTAAATTTAAGTAAGCTATCCAAATTGAGTTTAAAAAAATACATTAAGAGAGATCTGAAAAAAATTTGTGTAAAAATACATTAAGAGAGATCTGTCAAAAATTGAAGTTTCACATTTTGATCTAATTCTGATAAATCATTTTCATTAATGATGGCCTCTGCAGAAAGTAGATTTTCTTTATTGCATTTTAACCTTTAACCCTTTCCCAAACAAGCCCTGGTTTTCACGTGTCTGCAGTACAAGTCTTTTGAAAACACTGTGGGAAAAGGAGAAATTGCTCGTACTGAGCAATTTCTCCTTTTCCCACAGTGTTTTCTACCCTTTTTGAGACCTTTCTGCCATTTTCATCAAATTTAAAATTGTCGTCTGCAATCTCTTTCAATTTGGACCAGTCCAAAATTTGTCATTTGGGAAAGGGTTAAAGCACTAGATATGGCCAAAACTGCTTCTGCAGATACGAGGGACACTTTTTCAGTTCGTAGAGTAGGGCGGTCTTTTTAAAACTGCTTGAAATATCAAAATTTTATTTATCTAAGACCTTCGAAATATGCCCCGTCTGCCTCCACACACATTTTACACCGATCTACCCATTTCCGGAACGCCGCCCGGTAGTCCTCTTTAGGTATATGTTGCAGACACTGGTAGACCGCACTGCCTATACCACAACGGGATTCAAAACGGTGCCCTGCCAGCATTTCCTTTAGTCTTGGGAACAACCAAAAGTCACAGGGGGACAGGTCAGGGCTGTATGGGAGATGATCTAAGACATCGAGCCCAGATTCTTTCAGATATTCCTGTACCGTAGCGGATTTATGGGCCGGTGCGTTATCATGGAGTAACTTGATGCCGCGGACACCGGTGCGCGGTCTGCGTTTCTGATAGAAATCAACAAGTTGAGTGAGAACACTTTCTCTGTAAAACTTTCCAGTGACAGAACTACCTTTCGGGACTGGAATTTGAAGGACTGGACCTTTCAAATCAAAGAATATCGCATACAACATGCGATTTGATGTTTTGCAACGGCGCGCAATGACAGGTCTGTCGCCCTCAGATGAAACCCAAACCTTATTTTTAGCCTTAGAATCGGGTTGAAAATGATAGATCCAGGTTTCATCACCTGTAACTATCTCTTCCAAACGACGTGGGTCACATTTATCATATTTTTCTATAACTTGCGATGCAAGTCTAACCCGACTTTGTTTCTGCTCGTCAGTGAGCAAATGGGGCACCCAGCGCGCGCAGATCTTATGTAGCCCAAGTCGTTCACGTAAGATCTTCAAAACACTTGACGAATGAATGCCACTTAATTCTTCTATCTCTTGCACGGTATAACGTGCGTCTTCCTCAATTAACGTTTTCACAGTAGCAACGTTCTTTTCCGTCAAAACGGAAACCGGCCTACCCACCTGAGGGTCATTTTCAATTGACTCCCGACCATCATTAAAACGACGTACCCACTTGCAAACTGTAGCATATTTTAAAGCACCATTCCCATAAACTTTTTGCAAATCAGCATGAATTTCTGTTGGCGGAAACCCGAGCTGTGCTCAAATCTTACAATATACCCTATGTTCAGAGATTTTTCCATCCATATTGAACGCTATATTTTACTGTAGTGTATAAAACCACGTGTTGAAAATACCCAGCGCAGCGCGCACGTGGACCTCGTGCGCCGCATACCGTGACACCGTTCGAGAGAGGAATGATTACGCAAGTTCTGTGTAAAAAATCGTGCAACTTCATAATCGCGTTAAAAAGTTACAGGTTTACTCTACGAACTTAAAAAGTGTCCCTCGTAGTGTAGATCAAGATAGCTTAAATGGTAAATTCTGTATTTGGTAGGGAAGAAAACCACTGTGGAAAAACAACAAAAAGTTGGTAATATACCAGCATTCTCTCCTTTTCCTACAATGTTTTCAATTTAAGCTGTCTCATACAGAGTTGTTAAAACTTGGGAGTGTGTGACAAAGAGATAACGCTTTACCAAACGACAAAAATTTAGACTGGACCAAATTCAAAACATTTGCACATGATAAATATACATACCTTAAATGATGAATTCTGTATTTTTAACCCTTTCCCAAACAATAAATTTTGGATTGGTCCAAATTGAAAGAGTTTGCAGATGACAATTTTAAATTTGATGAAAATGGCAGAAAGTTCTCCAAAAGGGTAGAAAACACTGTGGGAAAAGGAGAAATTGCTCGGTACAAGCAATTTCTCCTTTTCCCAGTGTTTTCAAAAGACTTGTACTGCAGACACGTGAAAACCAGGGCTTGTTTGAGAAAGGGTTAAGGAGAGAAAACATTGTGGAAAAGGCGAAAATGCTGGTTACCAGCATTTTCTCCTTTTCCAATAATGTTTTCAAAAGCTTTCTCTTTCAGAGTCATTAAAACTCAGGATTGTGTGGTGATCGAAGAGTTAAGCTGCTTTTGTAAGCTGCAAGGACTTACAGCTTTAACCAAAACAACAAAATGCTAGACTCATCCATATGGAAAACATTTGCAGACCTACAGTAAAATGTTGCTCAAATGATAGAATTTGTCTTTGGACCAAGTGGAAAAAATTGTCAGAAAGGGAGAAAATGCTGGTTACAACATTTTGTTCCTTTTTGGACACTGATTTCATGGGCTACTTCAGCATGTTATCAGATTGTCAAATACTTGCAGTCTGTAAAGAATAAGCCTAAGAAAGTTTTTACAAATGATTTGGTGAATACCGACCCAGGATTCTAGGTCTGAATTTGCCTCCAAACAATTAACAATTTTTCTTCCCCTTTCAATGGAGAAAGCCCAATTCATTTGAGCCAAGATTACTGTGTTGCCTGCAGCTGAATTTTTTGATATTGAAAAGTCAAAAAGTCTGTTATCTGGTAAAACTGAAGACTTCCAGGATTCAAAGGGTCTCCATGCTCACCTGGTATAATTTAAGGGTGGCACGAAAATAGACTTCAGTAAATAAATTTTCAACTATTATCTGATTAAAAGATGTAAAGTGATATTTTTTTCTGTTTCTTAGCATCTTCTTCGCTTAGAAGTTTTAACCCATAAATTTAACAACTATAGTTGCCTTTGCGGCCAGTGTAGGTAAAGATCAGGCTGCACAAAATGTGCAGCCTGATCTTTGATCTACACTGTCCTCTTAGCTGAAACACCATAGACGAAAGCAACCATGAAATTGCAATTATTTGGGTCGTAATTCTACAATGAAAATGTCTGATAGGTTTATTTGGCACTCTAAGGGGTAACATCATTATGCAGCATATAAGATGAAATTATTCACAAATTTTCCAAATTCACCATAAATAAATCGGTCCATCAAAGCTTATGTATTTTCAGTTGGTTGAAAAATGGTGCAAAGTTTGGTGCTGTCCAAAGACCTTACTCAGAGCATTTGTCTTGCAATCAAGACTTCCTGTGTTTGATTCCTAAGAGAGGCCATAAACCTAGATAATTTTCATTGGGCCAAACATTCATCAGTATTACTAGTGGTAGTGTATTTGACAAATTGTTTTCACACAGAGACTTTTTTTGTCCTTATATTAAAATAATTCATCCATATACTCACCGTCATCTTGAAAGGAAATATCTTGCACGTACATTTATCAAATATATACTTGAAAACTAAATTCCAGCTCATTTACGTGCATTGAATGCGGATAAAATAACTCGCACAACAGTACAAAAGTCCACATCTACACACTGTGAAATACGGTTCAATATAATTATGGTATAATGATGTATCTCACACGGGGAAAAAGTGCATATTGGTTTGCAGTTTGATTGGTCAAAATGTTACTCTCTAATATTCATCTGCCATTTATAAAAACGGAATTACTGGCCACTTTACCATTATTTCATTTACCGGTATTCTGTTTACCGTTATCAAATAAAACATCAGTAATTGCAAAATTTCATCTTTGAAAATGATAGGTATAGCAAAAGGAGTATTATGTTGTATTTACTTTCCTGGCACTTGTATTTACTTCTGGCTGCGTAAGAAAATTCTGACATCTCGCTCGACCTTAGGTCTCATGCTATATCAAATTTTCTCATGCAGCTCAACTTAAATACAAACACCAGGAAAGTTACTACAACATAATATTCTGAATATATTATTCGAACAAATTGACATGAAGTGAATTACCTCTATTATTATATTACATGCTTTAATTGCTGCCCAAACTTAGCTTCAGCTAAATAGCTGAAATATTGCTAAATAGCTAAATATCATATATTGTCTAAATGCAGAACTGTTCAGATTTTCAGCTCTTTATGCGGCCAATAGATTTATCGTGTCTATAAGGAAAACTTGGTTCTTTTGCCTGCCCAGTGTTATGAGACAAGGAACTAGATAATTATGGGATGTGTGGGTATGATACCCTAACACTTTGTAGAACAAACCCCTTGGTTCGTTTACCTGCCCAGTGTGAACAACCGAGTCCACCTGGGTAGCTCAGTTGTTAGCGTATCGGACTTGTGACCTGGTGGTTGTGAGTTTGATACCCAGTTGAGGCAAACCTTCCCTCTGGCAATTTTTCACCTCTCACCTCTGATGCATGTGAGAAAAGTAGTCGGTGGCTTTGGAAAGAAATTTGTGTCAGTACTGGTGTGAGAAAGCTGGGAAACACATGGGTGCATCACTGTCCGCCATGATATGACCTGAGCTGTTAAAATGGCGTTGAACTCCAATACATTACCAACAAAGTGAACAACTGATACACACAAGGTTTGATGGATGGGAAATGCAAATAAATCTGCTCCCACACTTAGAAGCAAACCTGGGACCTGCAGATTGGTAGTTTTGTACTTCACTCTGCTACTCCACTGCTCCACCTGTAAGTGCCTAAATTACCTTTCATAGCTGCTCTTGTATTTATCACTTAATTTATTAGCTCAATAACTTTTTCTTTATAATGTAAACACAGACTGTCTGGACCCTTTCCTCCCTTGGCCCCTTTAGAGGAAGTCTTCTAAAAAATTGTTACAATTAGAGAAGTTCTCAAAAATATTTATTCCTTCATTTCTCAACTGGCAACCATGCCTTTTTTTTTTTTCATCTCTCCAACTTTTAGATATTTTATTCCTTCTCATCTTTTCAAATGACTATAAAGGCTTTGAAATGTATGCAAATGTATGTATTTCTCAGAAATTTTCACCCTAAGCCGGCTAAGTTACTTTTAAATACAGTTGGGATCAAAATCAGACTGCATAGAACATGTCTTTTCTTGTAGCCTGATTGTTGATCTACACTACCATCTATTTTGTGAAATATTCTTGGAAATATGGGCTTGAAATTGCAATGTTTAAAAGTCTTTTTCTTGAGTGAAAACATCCTTCCATTATAAATTCAAGAAAGAAAGCTTTTGAAAACATTGTGGGAGAAGGAAAAAATGCTGGTAACCAGCATTTTCTCCTTTTCCCACAATGTTTTCTACTCTTCCCAAAACAAATTTCCGTTTTTGATCCGCATTTGTCGTCTGCAAATGCTTTCAATTTGGACTGGTCTAAAATTTTGTCATTTGGTAAAGAGTTCAAATTCATAACTCACAAATTCTCAAAAAAATTGAAGCATAATGTGAAGCAATGTATGTCAAGAGCAAGTGAGAACACTGGCCAAATTTTACTTGCCAATTTTCTGTTCTTCATAGAAATCTGCAGCACTGGTCTAGTGCTTCCTGCAGTTTGCAGATTAAGGATAGGGTATAAATTAGGGGCTAATTGTCAAGGGGCAGTTTGGAGAGCTGGGCAAGACCCTGGTTTATGTCATAATTTGTCTGAAGGACTGGCAATGACCATGAATAAGCAAACTGTGTTTATGTAACTCTGGCAGATGGGTATAGAATTACATGATTTAATGTGATTTACCTCTGCTCAATGTCATAAAACAGTCTGTACAAATTGATCCTGAAAATTTCCAGACTGGCTGTGATCAGTAATTATTGTCCATAATACAGTTTGTTGCATTTTTCATGCAGCTATAGCAAAGGCTTAACCCTTAAACAACCCAACATTTCAAGTCCTTGGGGAAGAAGGCATTTAACAAAACTGAGTGGAAAGGAAAAAAAAAAGCTGGTTACCAGCATTGTCTGCTTTTCCCAAATGTTTTCTAGTCCTATTCATGAATAACTCAAACCATTGGGGCCCCAATTCTGCAAAAAAATTGCCTGGAAAAGGGTGAAGTTACATGATATACGGTAATTACCTCTGCTCAATGTCATAAAACATTCTGGGCAAACTGATCTTGAAAATTTCCAAACTGGCTGTAATCAGTGATTGACCATATCATATAGATCTGGGTCCATATTCACAAACCATTCTTGAGAACATTCTTAGTCTTATTCTCCAAGAATTTCTAAATTTGAAAGTAACACAATGTTCTGATTGGCTTAGCCAAATGGTTTAGGCAGTCAGAAGTTATGTTACTTTCAACTGTTGAAAATTTTGGAGAATAAGACTAAGAACATTCTTAAGAATGGTTGGTGAATATGGACCCTGGTTACATTTTCAAGCAGCTACAGGACAGGCTTGACTCCTCATCTTTATCCAACATCTTTATGACCACGAGGAAGAAGGTATTTGTAAACAATATGGGTTGAGGAGAAATTGCTGGTTAACAGCATTCTTAAGAGTTCCCACAATGTTTACTATCTTTTTGTCAACAACTCAAATTTATTGGATTAAACCAATCCAAATGCATTAGCAGGCATCGGCTTAAATATAGCTCAAAAGTTGGCTTCTGTCTTAGATATGGTTGAAAACACTGGCATTTGAAAACTATGTGGGATTAGGAGAAAATGCTGGTTGACAGTATTTTTGTATATTCCCACAATGTTGGAGCCTTATTTACTTTGTCCTCAGCAAAAAATTTCCACTGTTAAAGAGCAAAACATGATTTATTGTGATGTAACTAGAGCTGCTCAATGTCATAAAACAGTCTGGACAATCCTTCCATTATACAGATTTTCTTGTATTTTCATAGAACATTACCTTGTTTGATTAACTCATTACCATACAACAAATTTGATTATTCAGACAGCATAAATTTTGCAGACAACAAACTAAATGTGGTTCAAACGATGGATTTGTCTTTGAAGAAAGAAAATAATGTGGAACTGGGTGAAAATTCTAGTTACCAGCTGTTTCTCCTTTACTCACAATGCTTTCTACCCTTTCAACATCAAATATCGATGGCTCAAGCCACGTTCAAACTATCCTCTGCAAAAGTTTGCAATTTCAGGAAAGGTCTTACATTTAGTCATGTGGAAGAGAGCTGACTTTTTACCAGACAACAAAAATTTAGCCTTGTCCAAATTAAAAGCATTTGGAGGGGACAAATTAAATACTCCTTAACCTTTTACCACACAATCCCAACTTTTAACAACCCTGAGAAGAAAGTCTTCTGAAAACATTGTGGGCAATGGAGAAAATGCTGGTAAACAGAATTTTCTCCTTTTCCCACAATGTTTTCTACCTGTCTAAAAACAAATTTCAATTTTTGAGTCATGTTTATTTTGTTGTCTGCAGATACTCAAACTGGACAAGTCTAAAATTTTGTCATTTGGTAAAGAGTTAAATCATGAGATTTGTCATGCAAAAGGTTGCAAAAAATTGAGGGAAAGGGAGAAAATGCTATTTTCTCCTTTTCCCCACTATGTTTCCAAAGGAAGTCTTCCTCAGGGTAAAGTCGGGTCTGTGTGATGAAGGGTTAAAACCCAAAAGTAACATGACTGTCATTTTGAATCCCAAATATAACACCAGTGGGGGATATGAGGCTTATTCAGTTCATTGGCTTTGCTACCATTCAGTCTGTGCTCTGAAACAGCAATAATTGCTCAAAGCATAAAGATTATACATGCATAGAAATTAAAATGAGAAAAGCTTTATGAAAGCAGGTGAGAGAGATTACATTTAATGCTAGGACCCCATGCAATCTGATGTTTAACTCCCTCAAAATTATATTCCAACCCCAGGGGGACATGAGACCTGTCAATTAGGAAAGAATATAGGATTAATGGGGTCACTCTCACTGGTCATTTGACCACTGGAACCAATCTATTGGACACACCCAGATGACCAAGGGTCATGTCAGTGCCCATCTTGGACAACAGTTTGGTGAATTTGAGAGTGCTTTAATTTAAGGGCCTAATTTGACATTTCTTGTGTGATTGTTAACACATGACAAATCTGCATCTTTTGGCCTTTCAGTCACTAAAACCTGTATTGCTGTCTCAAACCTTTTATTGATTAATTCTGCGGTGTTTAATGCCATTTTCAACATTATTTCAGTTATATCGCGGCAGCCAGTGCATCTATCCATGCTTTCCTGGAGTTTCTTTTACCAGTACTCCGCACAATATTCTTTCCAAGCCACTGGCTGCTTTCCCACATAACCATCATCAAAACAATGGTCAGCGGTGAGAGAGGAATGAATCCTGTCACACTGACTATCATTAATCCTCGGAAAGAAATTGGGTGAGCCGGGCATTGAACCAGCGACCTCCTATTCTCAAGTCCTGTATGTTACCGACTGAGCTACAGAACTTTTAGAACAGTCATTAAATACATGAACTAGACATTTTCAGTCACTATGAATGGCCTAAATATTGTGTTTCCAGGGCTTTTTAAATATTTGCCAGAGTAATTCTCACTATTAACAAAGGATTGAATGTCGTTAAACACTGCTTTCAACATTTTTATCATGTTGAGAGCTCACTTTTTTATGTGTGTCCTTGGTTTCACCAGCCCTAAGCCCAAGTTCTGTATCTCATGCATCTTGCCCCAAGAACATTCCATGAAACACCCAGTGCTTTGAGTGAGGATCAAACTTGGGTCACCTAACTTGGAATCATACACCTCCACCAATGAGCCTCACAGGACCCAAAGCAAGAATACTGAACGGTGTTTTAATGTAGAAATTTCAAGGCCACTTTTGCCCTAATGATTCTGACAAAAATATTCAACAGTCTCATCTGGCATGAAAACCTTGGTCTTTGCAATTGAAGGCAATTAATGGAATTTTTCATGGCACAGAAATCATTCTCCATTGTTGACCCTTTACCACACAACAAAATGTTACAGTCATCCATATTGAAGGAATTCATAGACAACAATTGAAATGTTTTTCAACTGACAGTATGTGTATAGGTAGAAAACACTGTGGAAAAAGGAGAAAATGCTGGTTACTAGCATTTTCTCCTTTTCCCATGATGTTTTCAAAATCCTTCTATTCCAGAGTAGTTAAAATTCAAGACAGTGAGGTAAAGGGTAAAAAGCCAAATAATGCTCTTCCAAAATTCTTTTTGCCATTAATCTCACTCCTTTAAATAGTATTGATCCAAGTTCAGACTGCATTTTCTGTGTAGTCTGACCTTGAATTACATTGTCCACAACAGCATTTCTAGTCAAACTTTGCAGCCTCAAGGTAAAGTGTTTGATTCATTTCAGTCACCACAAGTAAGGTCTTCATTATAGGTGAAAGGGAAAATTCTTTACTGGTAGTGACTTTTATTACAAAGTAGCTGTGAAGAAAAATTAATTTTGACTGGTTTAGTGTCTAATTTCCCAAACCAATATGGTCAATATGTCAACAAATCGTGATTGTGTCTAAACACAATCAGACAGAAATTGAGTTTTTATTACCAATTTTGTCAAGAACTTTTTGTAAATTTTCTTACAGTGCTTGTTGTCTGTTACCTTCATGAATAATTCAAGGTGTTTCATGTCACAAGATCTTTCACCTCTAGTTAGTTATAAAGATTAACTCTTTACCAAATGACAAAATTTTAGACTATTCTAGATTGATAGCACATGCAGACGACAAACATGACTCAAAAATTGAAATTTGTTTTGGAAAGGTAGAAAACCTTGTGGGAAAAGGAGAAAATGCTGGTTACCAGCATTTTCTCCTTTTCCCACAATGTTTTCCAAAGCTTTCTTTCTCAAGGTTGTTAAAAGTCGGGATTGTGTGGTAAAAAGTTAGTTACCATTACAATGTATCACAGAAATGATTGAAATAAGCAATCTTATTTAAGCCTTTGCCAAACAATCCTAAGTTTAACTCACACAATCCCAAGTTTTAACAACCCTGAGGAAGAAGACATTTGAAGAAAATGTTGAACCAGCATTTTCTCATTCTCCCACAATGTTCTCTACCCTTCCTAAAACTTATTTCAATTTTGTAAGCCACATTTATTTTGTCATCTGCAAATACTTTGCTGTGGACTAGTTTCAAATTTTGTTGTTTGGTAAAGAGTTAAATGAACAGCTGGTGACCAGAGCGCCATCGACGTTTTGTGGTATGGCTATAAGTACATGGTAAAATTTAATTTGAAGTAAGAATTGTCTGCTCGATATATGAGCGCTTTCTGCGCAGGGTGGAAATCAGTACAATTCTGGAACTGTTCCATTCCCACTTTGTGCAGATCAAACACATGTCAGTATGTGTGTACAAAGTGTATAAATGTCTGATTTATCCGAACTGTTTTATACTTTTTAGGACTGTCTACATTTGATTTTGGCCGTCAGTTTCTTACAGCTTGTATTTCTGAGTGCTGACGTCATGAACGTCTATCCACTTTCCTGCTCCTTCCAAATACCCTTGTCAGTTTTCGGCTCAATATCACTACAACTAGTCATATCTACACCTTGCCATTCACCATGAACTAAATTTGTGCAAATCCACTTTGATTCATCTTTATATATCTCACCCGATTACCTCAACTTAGAAATGTGCCCAAACTGATGATTCTTTCATTATCATCACTAGTTATTAGACAAGCATTTGTAAATATCATTTTCTTTACTCTTCATCTAATTCATCCATTTTCCAGTTATGACTACAGTGTTCCTCAACGGATTTTTCTGACTAAATATTTTGTGAACTTTTATACATGTACATATTCACCAAATGGTTATACCTCAAATATTCTTCTTCTTCTTCTTCTTTTTCTTCATGTTCAGAATATCCATACTCTCTGTGTCAAGAACGCAATCCCACACCAAGTTATTGAACCAGTGGGAATCTCAATGTTTTGTTTATTTTTGTTTTTGTTGTTGCCAAATGGTTTTTGTTTTTGTTGTTGCCAAATGGGTAATGATATAATACTGTGGAGATTCTCTATTGGTGTTTTTAACTGTCGGTGTTTTTCGTTTAAGAAAACTACTATAGTGAAAATTAGTACTGGTCACTTTTCATTTATGTTGTCACTGCTGAAGATACTCCTGGGCTGTATCAGCATAATAATAGACAGCTTTAGTAATGTATTTTTCTATCTGTTAATGTTGCTATTGCTACTTAGTCATGGTGACATTGAGCGAAATCCCGGACCAGTAAATAATCCAAACTATACAAGTTTATCTATAATGCATTGCAACATCAGGAGTTTAAGACAGAAGCTGGAATACATCAGGGACAGCTATTTAGATTATGATATATTATGTTTTACTGAAACACACCTGGATATGGCTGTCCCTGATGAATTTTTGCATTTGTCTAATTCACTGGATAAACTGTACAGAAACGATTGGACAAATCATGGTGGAGGCATCTCTGTGTACTTATCAAGCAGCTTATTACATCAACGAGTTTACGAGTTAGAAACGTTTTGTGAAGAAAGCATTTGGATATCCATTATACTTAAACGAAGTAAACTCTTGATTGGCACCTTCTACAGTCCAAAAACTTCCAATTCCATTTTCTTTGAAAATTTCAACAAAAATATCGAAAAGGCTTATGAAATTACTCATAACATTGTCATTCTAGGTGATTTAAATGAAGACTTGCTCAACCCTAATCTCAGGAAACTAAAAGATATTCTTATCATTAATTCACTACAGAATGTGATATCTGAACCAACTAGATTGAATGCTCTACTTGATCCTATACTAGTACCTATTGATATGCAATACTTAGATTCTGGGATACTACCGAATCCACCTGAGGTGACTGATCATAGTGCTACATATTTAACTCTCGCATTCCCATACGATCCGAAACCAATTTATGAAAGAAAAGTCTATCAATACAGTGTAGCAAATTTTGATCTTTTACGTGCTAACATTTCATCTTTTAACTGGGATGTTCTCTACAATGGTACTGTAGACGAAGCATGTGACTTCTTTACCAAACAGTTTCTCACATTTGTTGATGCTTGTATCCCTTCGAAAAAAGTTACCATTCGCTCTGACAATAAACCATGGTTCAATGGCGAACTACAAATGTTATGTAGGAAAGGGGATCGTCTGAAACAGTTAGCGTTTAAAACAGGAAAATTGTCTATATTATGTAAGTACAAAACAATCAGAAACAAAATTAATAACATGAAAAAACATGCAAAACAAAATTTCTTTAATTCACTTGAGCTCAATCTATGTGATCTACAAAGGAACGACAAAAAGGGTTTTTGGAGTCTTATCCGCTACTTTGTTAAAAACAATGATTGCTCATCGAACATTCCACCTTTAATTAGTATGTCTCCAAACGGTGAGACCTCAGCATCCATATCTGACCTGGAAAAAGCTGAGTGTTTGAATAACTTTTTCACCTCTATATCATCTGTAAATGAAGAACTCGCCTCTTTACCTTTTTTTACAAAAAAAACTAATAATAATCTCTCTCAATTTACTGTTCTAGAATCTGAAATTGAAGACCTCATCCGATGCCTTAACCCAAATAAGGCAAGTGGGCCAGACTCTATCAATCATAGAATGTTTATAGGTGTAGCAGACCAAGTGTCTTAAACCCCTAGCAATACTATTTAATCGATCACTATCTGAAGGTGTTTTTCCTAATTCATGGAAAATGGCTAATGTAATTCCTATCTACAAAAAAGGGGATAAATCATCAGTTACTAATTATAGACCTGTTTCTCTTTTAAGCTATTGCGGAAAATTATTAGAAAAGATAATCTTTAAGCACATGTATAACTTCTTCCTTGAAAACAATCTGTTGTATAAATATCAATCTGGATTCTTGCCAGTGCATTCAACAACTTTCCAACTTGTTGATATCTACCACTACATATGTCAATCGTTCGATAGCAAACAACTTTCATGCATGGTCTTCTGTGACATTTCTAAAGCCTTTGATCGAGTATGGCACAAAGGTCTTCTTTTTAAACTCAAACAAAACAGTATCGAAGAGATTCTTCTCGAATGGCTTTCAAACTATCTCTCAAACAGGAGTCAAAAAGTTGTTTTACAATCTGCCACTTCGTCTTCTAAACAGATAACAGCTGGAGTACCCCAGGGCTCGGTCCTAGGTCCGCTGCTTTTTCTGATTTATGTTAATGACATTACTGACTCCTTGTTAAGCTTAACCAGACTATTTGCAGATGATAGCTCCTTCTATTATTCAGGATCATCCATTCGGGATATTGAAGGTATAATAAACCACGACCTTAATCTAATATCTTCATGGGCAAAACAGTAGCTCGTAACGTTTAATCCACAAAAGACCGAAGCTATCCTCTTTTCTTTGAAAACAGTAGACGAACTACCTAAGCTGAAATTCCAAACCACTGATGTTATCTTTGTTGAAAATCATAAGCACTTAGGGATAACTTTTAGCCAAAATGGCCAATGGAACGCACACATTGATAATATGTTAACATCTTCGTCTAAAGTAATTGGAATTATGAGAAAGCTGAAATTTACACTGAACAGAAAATCATTAAACCAAATTTACCTATCCTATGTAGCACCATTACTAGAGTATGCGTCAATTGTTTGGGACGGTTGTTCTGACTCTTGTGCAAATTCTCTACAAAAAATTCAAAATGAAGCTGCCAGAATTGTAACTGGTCTTACCCATTCTGTTTCCTTAGAAAACTTGTTCTTAGAATGTGGGTGGCAATCTTTGAAAGACAGGCAGGAAACCCAAAAAATGTATTTTATGTATAAAGCCACCCATCAGATGGTTCCCCAATACATTTTAGACTTAATTCCACCACTTATTGCAGACACTACGCAGTACGCCCTTAGAAACAATCAAAATCTAAGAAACATATCTACTCGCACTACAATCTCTCAAAAATCCTGTATCCCTTCTTCAATATACATTTGGAATAATTTAAATGATAGCCTGAAGAATGTTAATTCGTTTTCAACTTTTAAAAAGGTAATTTCAAGTAGGTTCCCATTACCCGCTATTCCCGCCTATTACCTTGAAGGCAATCGTTTTTTATCAGTTTTGCATGCCCGGATTAGAAATAAATGCAGTGGACTAAATTGTGATTTGTTTCATAACTACCTTCGTAATAGTAAGCTCTGCATGTGCTTGGTAGAACCTGAAGATGCTGAACACTATTTTTTCAGATGCAATCTTTTTGTTAGACAGAGACTACACTTTTTCAATTCTATTCATCATCTTAATCCATTAAGCGTAAATGATCTACTTTTTGGTAAACCATCCTTAACAGGAGAAGAACATTTGGAATTATTTGTATCAGTCCAGGAGTATATTCAACAAACTGGCAGATTTACTTGATATATTTTGGAACGATCTGATGTTTCTTTTCTATTATGCAGGAGTAAATGGACCAATCCTATCTCTCTCTCTCTCTGTCTCTCTCCCTCTCTCTGTCTGTCTGTCCCTCTCTCTCTCTCGCGTGCATTGTAATTAGTTGTGTGAACACTTGTAAATTTACATTGTAGGGGGAGGGTCGATTTCTAAGTTGTTATAACTTGTGACCCAACCCCATTTCCATGTAAACTTGAGGGAAAATAAATATGTTTAAACTGAAACTGAAACCAGAGCGTTTTCTCCTTTCCCCGCAGTATTTTCTGCCCTTTCAATCACAAATCCTACCATATGAATCGTATTCATTATCATCTACAAAATTAGCCCTTTACCACAAAATGACCACTTTTAACAACCCTAAAGAAGGCTTTTGAAAACATTGTGGGAAAAGAGGAAAATGCTGGTGACCAACTTTTTCTCCATTTCCAACAATGTTTTCTATCCTACCAAGGACAAATTTTGCCATCTGGGTCACCTTTGTCATCTGCAAATGCTTTCAATTTTGACCAGTCTGTTTTTTTTTTAATCTGGTAAAGGGTTTATGCTTTCAAACTGAACAAGGCTAACAGGGTTCCTATGCACATACATATGAGAGCTATGCACTGGCAATAGGGGATTTAATGCTTCTTCGTGATGCATTATATGACATCATACATAGCAAAATGGTCCTTTAACATGCAGAAAATTTACAAAGAGCAAAGTTTTGAACCATGTCAGCCTGTGCAGACTTGCAGATGCACTGACAGAGCATGGCTCATGTATATTAACTCTTTACCAAATGACAAAATTTTAGACCAGTCCAAATTCAAAAGCATTTGCATGCGACAAAATAAATGTGATTGAAAACATAGTGGGAAAAGGAGAAAATGCTGGTTACCAGCATTTTCTCCTTTTCTCACAAGGTTTTCAAAAGGCTTCTTTCAGTGGGTTGTTAAAAGTCGGGATTGTGTGGTAAAGAGTAAATCACATACAGGTTTGTTGAAAAACTTGTACAGCAACTCAAAATCTGTTCTTTTTCTAATGCTGGAACAGGTGCTGATACAATGATGATACATATTTTATCTCGGACTTCCAAATGTATTTAGGAATCCCATTCTTTCTTAACCCTTTCCCAAATGACAAATTTTGGACTTGTCCAAATTGAAAGAGTTTGCAGACGACAATTTTAAATTTGATGAAAATGGCAGAAAGGTCTCAAAAAGGGTAGAAAACACTGTGGGAAAAGGAGAAATTGCTCGTTACGAGCAATTTCTCCTTTTCCCACAGTGTTTTCAAAAGACCTGTACTGCAGACACGTGAAAACCAGGGCTTGTTTGGGAAAGAGTTAAAATAGGCACTTGCACCCTATTTCTATTAGTAGACAGCAGGAGGCAGGGTGTCGTCTTAATTACATTAAATTTTGTATTTTTAGACAGGTAGGTACAACCAAACAGTAATATAATGAGCTGTACCAGATGAATTTTGCAACTGCCTCTGTTATCCTTTACCAAACAATCCCAACTTTTAACAAACCTGCAGAAAGAGTCTTTTGAAAACATTGTGGGGGAAAAGAGAAAATGCTCGGAACCAGCATTCTCTCCTTTTCCCATAGTGTTTTCTACTCTTTCAAAGACAAATTCCAATACCTGAACATCAGTGAATCTGTTGTCTGCAAATGATTTTAATTTGGACAATCTTAGATTTTTTTTTTGGACAATCTTAAATTTTTTTGTTTGCTATAGAGTTAATATCTTCACTGGAGTGAAGATAAAACTTTAACCCTTGACCACACAATCCCAAGTTTTAACAACTTCAAAGAAAAGGAATTTCAAAAACATTGTGGGAAAAGAAGAAAATGCTGGTAACCAGCATTTTCCCCTTTTCCCACAATGTTTTCTACCCTTTCAAAGACATATTTCATAATTTATGGAAAATTTAATTTGTTGTCTGCAAATGCTTTGAATTTAGACCAGTTTAAAATTTTGTCATTTGGTAAAGGGTTAAAAGGGGTCAGGAACTTCTTTTTTGCACTTTCTTACACCCCACCCTGGCAGGATACCATTTAATTGCAAGTTCTTAATTTTTTACTTATAAAGTACCACTGTAACTTTATGCCAATGTTCAGACTTATGAAATTTGTGAATCTGATTTCCTAAAATTCTGCGACTTAGTGATTTTGTGTAAGTAAACATTGTTGTAGCTCTTCAATCGAAATAAGATACAGTAGGTTGCATACAGTTGTAGCCTATGCAAACAGTGTGTCTTTCAAACATAGGGGAATATGAAATGATTCATGAGTATTTATCGTTTACACAACAAATCTCGCACTTTATGTCCTCTGATATATCGGCCACTTCTGCCAAAAATGTGATGGACACTGGGGTTTCATTTCTCTTTCTTCTATCCATCTCTTTGTACCCTTCTTGATAAATAGAATAATCAGCTTGTTACCTATGATATCAAAAATCTGTCACTAGAATGAGTGGAGATGTAACCCTTTACCTAACAATCCTGAGTTTATAGGACCCTACAGGAGAAGGTTTTTGAAAACAATGTGAAAAAGGGAGAAAATGCATTTAACCAATATTTTCTCCTTTTCCCACTATGTTTTCCAACCTTTCAAAAAAACTTTTATGTTTTTGAGTCATATATGTTTTGTTGTCTGCAAATGATTTCAAACTGGACAAGTCTAATATTTGTCATTTGATAAAGAGTAAAACAAAACTTGTCCTTCTGAATCGTTTTTCAACCACACAACACCCCATTCTCATCACAGATTTTGAACATCACAAACATCTAGTGGATTATTCTCTATACCTAAAGTAAACAAGGGCACCACATATTGGTGCCAAGGCTAGGCTGCAAGTGCTTAATTTTCAGTGAAAATTTGAATTCAAAAATGGAGCATAACTTCATCAAAAATATTTTAATGGTTACCTCTGTCCCTGTTGTATAGGTTCCCCTTTTGATAGTTAACAACTAGTTCAAGTCTAAAGTAGATATGTTCAGTAATTAAAATGTCAGTTTTTGAAAATTACAAGTCAAAAAAGAGGCATAACAGTTTACTGTGTCAAAAATGTTTTGATGGTTACCTGCTCTTGTTGTATGGATTCTCCTTTTGATAGTCAACAACTTGTCGAAGTTTGAAGAAACTATCTTCAATAGTAACACAGATATTACAAAATGTCGAACTTTATGCAAGACCATGCAGACACTAGCGCTATGACAATAACTTGATGTTTTCTTCGAAAACAGCCAAGCTAACAAAGAGGAGGTCTGTGAAAGTGACACTGTATAATCAAAGACTTACCAAAACTCTGTAGTACACTGGCTTCTGTAGGTTTGCCTGACTTACTGGATCTGTCTGACCTATCTGTGCTGCAGTTATCTGACTTGTCAGTCCTGACACTTGATACACTTGGGTAGATGTCATCAGGCTGAAGAGCAGAGCTTGTACCTGACGTAATCTGTCCTGATGAGCCACTGAGGAGATCAGATGGTGGTAAAAGAAGGGCTGGATCTAAGGTTTGTCTACTTGTTGAAGTGGCAAGTTTTGCTGACATCAAGCATGCCATTGAGCTAGGCTGGAAGCTTTTCTGACTGCTAGTTTTACAGTGGGTCAATCTGTTTGCTACTTTTGAAGTATTTTTTCCAACACTTGGGTACTGACCATCGATATTTAGTATAAAACCTTCGGTTCCAGCTGGTCTATTAGTTACGCTTTTCATTGAGACATTTTTCACTTCTGTAGACAGGGTTTTCACAGAGTTAGACACACAGTTCATTACATTAGGATCTCTCATAGATAAACCTTTAACAGGAGCTGGAGTGCTTGCATGTAGTGGTTTATTAGGCAAAGGACCTGTAAGCCCAAAGCCTTTGTATTCTGTCAAAGTACACATTTCTATATCAGTATTCTTTAAAAAGTCCTTTGGTTTACTGTTCTTAACATCATTTTCATCATTCAAATTACAGGTTGGACCAGGACCCATATATTCCTTAAATTTTTCAGTTCTTGTCCCTTTGATTTTCTTTTTCTCATTCACTCCCTCTTTTTTCTTTGCTCTGTTACTCTTCCTCACCTCACTTGTCCTTGATGAAATTCCATTTTTTTCGGAGACTTTTCTGTGATTTTCCTCATCATTCTGACCATCAAAATTTAATGCCAGTTCCTCATTCATAACACAACTTTCCAGTCCCAAAATATCATCTATAATGTTCCTTTTACCACTTTTATCACCTACTTCATTTGCTGAGTTTGTATCTCTCTTCTCTGGATCTGAAACATGTTTAGAAACTGGAGTTGAGGAACAAAGAGGCTGAGAATTTGTTAATACATTCTCTACCTTTGGCATGATATCTTGTTTCTCCATACTAGGTTTGAACGTTGTAAGAGGTGGATATTTGAGATCAATATTTTCAACAAATTGCACATGTCTATCCAAATTTACACCATCTTTTATTAAAGGAGTTGAAGAACATATTGGCCTTGACAAACTCTCCAGACATTTCAGTTTAACAGGCACTACTTCTGTCAGTGTATCTGAACTTTGAACAGGTATATACCCCTTCATCAACTCAGTGTAACTATCTTCATCTGCATTCATACCACCATCACAGATGTCAGTGTTCTCAAGTTCACTTTCACTTTCCTCACTTTCCTCATCTTCAGAATTTGCTGATTCACCATCAATATTTTTTATAGTCTCATCATTATTTGTGGCTGAGTTTACCTGCCCATCTGCTCTATAGCTTATTCCAGGGAAGTCCTCATGTTCCTCATTTATATCAACTACAGTTTGTTCAGTTTCATCACAAGCTGCATTAATACTACTCAATGAATAACTTGCACTAATAGAAGCCAAGCATTCAGACCCATACACATCTGGAGCATATTCATCTAAGTTTGCCAATCCATCAATATTTATAATATCTTCAACATTCACTTCTTGGTTACTGTGCCTGCTTTTTGTGGAAAACTTCCCCTCATTTTTGTCATCAGATTGACTTCCTACATCAAGAAAGCCTACAGCCACATTCTTTTGTGCGTGATCACCATCTATTTTGTCCTCACTTGTCCATTTTTCCTTTGTTTCGTGAGAGATTTGTAATTCATTGAGTCCATGTTTTGTGTCTGTGTCAGCGCAAATATTAAATGCTTTGTGTAATTCACATTGTGAACCATCCTGTGTTGAACTCAGATCAGTTTTTGATACAGCATCAGAACTTTGACATTGACACATACAAAGAATACTTCCTCTTTGGCTGAGTCTGTTTTGAAAATTAGTGTCTTTTCCATTTGTCAGTCTTTTTACAACATGATCCTCTGAAGCAAGTTTAAGCCTTTTACAGGGACTCACAAGGATTTCTGCATTTTGTAAATTACTGTAATCCATGTTTTTTTTTCCCTACAGAATTGCTATGATCTTTACCTGAAAGTAAAACATTAACACCATTCATTCTATTTTTCAAAATATACCATTATCAATCAGACAATAAAATATGTTAACTCTTGACCAAACAAAATTTTACTCTGGTCTGAACTGAAAGCATTTGCAGACGACAAATTAAGTATTGATCAAATCGTAAGATTTGTCTGTAATATGATGGAAAACATTGTGGGAAAATGAGAAATGCTGGTCACCAGCATTTTCTCTTTTTCCAACAATGTTTTCAAAAGCCCTTTTTCCCAGGGTCTTTCAAAGTCAGGATTGTGTGGGAAAGGGTTAGATGTACATTTGCAGCTGGAATACACAACTGCTTCAAATTTTCGGCTATTTTGAGCTATTCCAATGAAATCTAACTCTTTACCACACAACAAAATTTTAGACTGGTCCAAATTGACCTTTCTGTCGCCTTTGAATGACAGGTCCTATTAGCCAATCAAAATGCAGTATAACACATCATGTAAACACAAGGGTCAGACAAAGACTTTACTATTGACAATGTAATTGTTTTCTTTTTGTTTAAACCATAGTTCTAAGACTGGATTATACAATAATTATTTCAAAATGGATTTAAGTTACATGTTGTAAGAATCATGTGGTAATGTAATTGTTAATTCATATACTTTGAAAGGAAAACTTAATTTATCCATTCCAAAAACCTAAATCTACGTAAAATGTCGCAGGCAGATTTAACCAGAATTCCGAAAAACCAGCCCTCTATCAGACGACAGAAAAGCATGTTTTTTTTTCCAGTCTTTTGGGTAAGAAAGAACAGTTATGCCAAACTGTTTAGTTAAACTACCTGTTTTGAAATCTAACTGCACAAACATCTTTCAGCTTCCAAACCATTACTCATAGACAGTCATAATCATTACCTACGAAACGAGCGACAAGAAGAAGGATATTTTACTGACAGCCACTCATCATCCTGTTTCAAAAATAAGTTGACATTGCAAATGTCATCAAATGGTTTTTGCTGTAATACTTTAGAGAGCATTCATATTTTATTCTTGTTTTATATAGACAATTGCATGTGACTGTTAATGTCACTTTTGCCGGGTTCAAACGATTGTTTGTTTTCCCAAAGATTGTCACATGACTGATAAATGCATGTCCATTCCAAACCAGTATAATCCTTACAATCACCCAAGTGATCAAATATACCCCCAATTTAAAAGTTTTTTACAAGATCTGTTAAAAATATGACAAACCACCTAAGTGATTTCTTACAATAAACTTCTTGATTTTCACTCAAACAGGTGTTAGTTTAAACAGGTGTTAGGTGTTAATCAAATCTTAACCAGACAACAAATGATTAGATTCGTCTATTTTGAAAACATTTGCTGTCGACAAATTAAACGTTGCTCCAATGATGAGATTTGTCTTTAGAAGGGTAGAAAACATCTAAGGAAAAAGAGAAAGTTTTCAAAAGTTTCCTTCTTCAAGGTCATTAACGCACGGGTTTGTATGGTAAAGGGTTAAATTGTAAATCCTTTTCTCATATTGTTTACTGTCAAAGTGACATGTTACATACTGGCAAAATGTCTTAAAAACTTATTAGTTGTGGATAATACCGACAGCGATCTACTCACAATATATTTTTAGTTTAAATGCTGTGACCAAACATAGAATTACGCACATATTTGCGCTATTTTCATTTTTTGATTTCTCATAAATATGACATTATTCAAATTATTTTTTTCTTGTTACTTTGCCGATTTAGTCCGAACTGAAAAGAACGTTGGGAAAAAAGCTTTGGGTACTTTAATTAAAGTGAAATATAAGCTACAATAAAACAGAAACAATCTCTCTCTATGTATTTGACACCATTTTCTGGTTTGTTTGTCGGGCATAATGACCAAAATACCATGTCACTAAGGTGGGCGTGCCAAACTCGCATTTGCAGAAAGGTCAATTGGAAGCATTTGCACACAACGAAGTAAAGGTGACTTGAAATTGAATTTTGTTGTTGGAAGGACATTGTTTTCAAAAGCCTTCATCATTTGGGTCATTAAAAGTCGGGACTGTGTGGTAAAGGGTTAAATCTAGTACGATAAATTCCCTCTGCACGATCTGTTAAGTCTTTACCAAATGACAAAATTTTTACACTGGTCCACATTGAAAGCAGTTGCTGATGGAAAATTGAATGGTAGCTCAAGTGGTGATTTCAGTCTTTGATAGGATAGAACAAATTGTGGAAAAAAAAGGAGAAAATGCTGGTAACCAGCAATTTCTCCTTTTCCCATAATGTTTTCAAAAGCCTTCTTCTTTAGGGTCATCAATACTAGAGGATTGTGGGGTTAAAAGTTAAAGGATCTAAGCTGTCATTTGCAAAGCAGGAAAAACTTACTCCACTTATGAATATGACCCCCTGCACTTTATACAAAAAACAACAGAAGCTTTGCCTTTTTTTGAGCGTAGCTGAATGCTCTGGCGTTTTACCTTTTTCTTGGTATAATGAAAACAAATGAATGTATGGTAATTTGCAACTGGTCAAAAATGTGCATATGTTTACTTGGCGGACCCTGCTCTCACATTTATGACAGTAATATACAAGTATTAGTAGTGCTAATCTTTATCCTCTGGCCTTTATTCACACTTTAATTCACTTCTCAACAAAATAAACAAGAGGGCCATGAAGGCCCTGTATCGCTCCACTGGCTTATAAATATAAACCACGAAGAAAAGTCTTCACTATATAAGCCCTTATAAAACTTTGACCTCATGGCTACAGTCTGACTAAATGGGGAATATTGTATTAGAAGAATAACATGCCAAATGTGGGAGTTCTTGGCCTTATGGCTGGTAACAAGATGGTTTCTGAACTTTTCACTCCATAAACCCATGTAAAACTTGTGATCCCTGGTGCAGGGCCAAACTTGATCCTAGAGCTGTAACTTGGGCCCTCTTTGTAACCGTCCACTAAATAATGCTATAATTATATGCAAAATTTGGTAGCCTAAGCCTTATGGCTATGTACACCAAGATTTAAAAGTTTTCCCTATGTAAGCCTATGTAAATCTTGTGAACCCCCCCCCTCCAAGTATGAGGCCAAATTGACCCCAGGACTATACTTTGGACACTTTTGGTAGACTCCAACTAGATCAAGCTAAATGCCAAATTTGGTAGCTCTAGGCCTTATGGTTTCAGACAAGAAGATATTTAAAGTTTTCTCTATATAAGCCTATGTATAAAACTTGTGACCCCTGGGGAAGAGCCAATTTTGACCCCAGGGCTATAATTTCAAGAAACGTGATAGAGGTCTACTACATAAAGCTACATGCCAAATTTGGTAGCCCTATGCCTTATGGTTTCAGACAAGAAGATTTTTAAAGTTTTCTCTATAGAAGCCTATGTAAAACTTGTGACCCCTGGGGAAGAGCCAATTTTGACCCCAGGGCTATAATTTCAAGAAACATGATAGAGGTCTACTACATAAAGCTACATGCCAAATTTGGTAGCCCTATGCCTTATGGTTTCAGACAAGAAGATTTTTAAAGTTTTCTCTATATAAGCCTATGTAAAACTTGTGACCCCTGGGGCAGAGCCAATTTTGACCCCAGGGCTATAATTTGAAGAAACTTGATAGAGGTCTACTACATAAAGCTACATGCCAAATTTGGTAGCCCTATGCCTTATGGTTTCAGACAAGAAGATTTTTAAAGATTTCCAATATTTTTCAGTTTTGTTGCCATGGCAACCAGAGTTTTTGAAGGAATCAAATTCTTTCAAGAAATTCTGAAGAGGACCATGTCAGGATCATTTCTGTGAAGTTTCGTGAAAATCGGATGGGTAGTTTCAGAGAAGAAGATGTTTGAAATAAAAGTTAACGCACGGACGGACGGACGGACGGACGGACGACCGGACGGACGCACGCACGGACGCACGCACGCACGACGGACACCGGGCCATGACATAAGCCCGCTGGCCTTCGGCCAGTGGAGCTAAAAACCAATGTTTTCAGTTTTTCAGTTTTCACTGTAATTGATTGATTGATTGGTGTTTTACGCCCCTTTCAACATTACTTCAGTCATATCATGGCCATAGCTCACATATTCGTGTATTTCCTTGGTTTCACCAGTACTAGGCTAGAGCTCTAAAGTGTCTTGCCGAAAGAAACTCCCATGAAAAGCCCAGTGGAGTGGATACAGTGAGGCTCGAACCTGGGGCCTCCAGGTCACAAGTCCTACACTTTACCACTAAGCCATGCAGTTTTCACTGTAAAGACTACACATAATATTGAAATGTGAGCACTAAAGTTGATCAACAGAGCACAAAGCATTTTCAGTCAGGGAAAATAACTCTGAACACTGCAATTTGACAGCTGCGTTTGCCAGATTATTAAACAAAAAGCTGAAAGTATTATATTATTGAAGATCAAAATGTACATTCACTGCAATCTAATCTTGATCTACACTGCCCTTCAAAAAAAAAAAAAACCCAAAGAATTGCTTTTTAGCACATGACAAAATTTTAGATTGGCCTAATTTGAAAGCATTAATTTTGCAGATGACAAAATCAGTGGGACTTAAAAATGGAATTTATTTTCAGAAGTGCAGAAATCAATGTGGGAAAAGGAGAAAATGCTTGTTACCAGCATTTTATCCTTTTACCACAATGTTTTCAAAATACCTCATGTTAGGATTGTTAAAAGTCAAGTTTGTTTGATAAAGTGCTAAGGGTAACAAACGATAAAGCTTGTGGTGAGATAAAAAGAAGAAACTCTGTAGGAACAACAAAATTTGACAAAGTTTTGAACAGGTCAAAATTGAAAGCATCTGCTGATAAAAAAAGAGGCCTGACTAAAATGATTGGAGTTGTCTTTGACAGGGTAAAAAACATTGCAGGAAAAGGAGAAAACTTTTTCCCACAATGTTTTCAAAAGGCTTCTTCCAAAGGATCATTAAAACCCATGACTGTTTGATAAAGGGTTAAATATTTATCCAAGACAGACACATACAGGTATTAATGAGTTAAATTAAGTCCAATAAATTTCATAGAGAAGCAACAAGATTAAGATATACTAACAGAAAAGCTAGAATGTTGATGAACTCAGCTTGAATCCAATGAGTATGACATTTATTTGAAATTATGAACACAGAGGACAGATGAAATCAAAGAAAGATCTAAAAATATAACACCACTTCTAACAACTTTTAAAACAAAAGTCAGCTGTGAATTTAAATGACAGAATGAGAATACCTTTTCATCCATGAATGAGCCTTTACCAAACAATTCCTTGTTTTAACGTTTTTTTTGAAAACATTGTGAGAAAGGAGAAAATGCTGGTCACCAGCATTTTCTCCTTTTCCAACATTGTCTTCTACATTTTCATAGGCAAAACCCATTAATTCAGCAACATTTAATCTGTTGAATGCAAATGCTTTCAATATGAACAAGCCTAAAATTCTGTTGTTTAGTAAAGAGTTAAACTTACAACCTCTTTTTAAGACCAGTGAAGATTTTTATCTTCCGCGATATGTCCCTTTTCCCTTGTACTGGCCTATAAATTGTTGCATATGTCTTTGTTTTCTTACTCCCTATCAACATTTTTATCAGTTTTCTAATGGTATTAGTTCTCTTTTTTTTTCTACAGGGGACACAATTTTAATCACTACTTTACTAGTTTGATCACATCGAAATGTGCAGACTTGTCATGCTGTCATTAGCCTATGGTACGGAAGCTATTTTTCTTTTCATCATACCATTGTTTTCCAGTAGCTATACGACTTGCCACAACTTTAACTACAAAAAGAAATAAAATCTAAAAGTACTTCACCAAACATCAAAGAAAATTGTGGTAGCAAAAACTGCTAATATTCCTACCAACAGAAAACTTAAGCTCTGAAACCTCATTTTAAATTCATACTTTAGGTCACCCTCAAACTTTGGCTATACTGATCTATGCCATGAAAATGAAAAAAAAAAAGAATAGCTTACCAGTACAAGTTTCCTATTTAAAAGTCACCATTATGCCAATTTTACATTGCCATGATCCACAGACAGCTGTAATCATACTGTTCCTGAAACAAAAAAAAGAGATGAAGGGACTAGATAACTCTTTACCTGACAACAAAATTTTAGACTTATATTAGACTCCATATTGAAAGCAATTGCACACAAGAAATCAGATATGGCTCAAATGATGGGATTTGTCTTTGGAAGGCTAGAGAACACTGTGAAAAAAAAGAAGAAAAAAATGCATATTATTCTATCCTTTTTACTCAATGTTTTTAAACTCTTCTTTCTTATGGTCACAGAAACAAGAAATTGTTTCATGAAGGGTTGAGACAAAAGGGCTGAAGCCACATTTTAAAGCTTTTTGTCTCAAGTTAGCATTAGTCTCACAAATCAACACCAAATGTGTCTTTTATCATGATTATCTTTGATAATAGGGATTTATGATTTTTTTCACCTAAGCCCTTCACCAAACAATCCCCAGTTTTAGCAAACCTGAGGAAGAAGGCTTTTGAAAAAATTAGGATCACAAGCAAATGCTAGTAACCACCATTTTCTCTATTGTCCAGTTTTTCTAGCCTTTCTCAGGCACATTCCAGCACTTCAGCTACTTTGATTTTGTCATCCACAAATACTTTCAATATGGACCACTTTAAAATTCTGTTGTGCTTGAAAGATTTCAAATAAACAAAATCATGGTTTTTATTTTGTTTTCAACCTTTAGACTGCCAAGTTTTTACCCTTTAACTGCCAAATAAGTGAAAGGGATCTTTTCAGTAAACAAGAGCACAGCATGCAGGCATCCAGGTACCAAAGCTCGGCAAAATGTTTTCAACGGGCCTTTTCTCCAAGGTCGTTAAAACTCAGGATTTTGTGGTAAAGGGTTAAACATTGGGAGAAAGATAGAAATACATGTAATTATTTAGATTTCATTGTCAACTGCAAAAATGCTTTCAATTTGGAAAAGTCTTGAACTTTGTCATTTCATAAATAGGGAATGTATTTGATAAGCCCTAAACTGCACACCAGTATGAAAAAGGGTAGTTAGATCAAACAATATTTAAAAAAAAAAATGCCAGGCACAATCACTATGGGTAAATAAACTGTATAGACAGAAAGGAAAATATTGTGATAAATGAAAAAATAGCTCAGGGGTGTCGAATTCCCAAAAGTCTTGTCCAACTCACCCAAAACAGAATATGAAATGGTGTGCCACTGATCATTTGATTTATTACATTTGGTGACATGGATTCTTTGTAGTTTGCTTTTTGTTGAGCATGTCAGATTAAAAATTCAATTTTCAAGATATCTGATCTAAGAAAAACATAGGCATACAAAGGAAAGAATGAAACACCTTAAAGCATGCAGATGGTTTTTTGACAAGGCTTGTTAAGAAAGCCTCTGAGCCTTATCAAAAGTAACCTAATATGTAAATTAAAACTACAGTGATCCTCTGAAAGTTACCTGAAACCAAAAAATAGCTGGGATATTGTTGTGCAGAAACACTTTCTCCACCAGTTTGACTCATTTGCTCAGTGCTAGATGAACTCTTTACTCCTTATCAAACAAAGGAATGTTTGACTGGTCCAAACTGAAAGGTTTTGCAGATGATAAATGTGTCAGAAGTGAATGAATTTGTCACAGAAAGGGTAGAAAACGTTGCAGGAAAAGGAGAAAATGCTGGTTGCAAGCATTTTCTCCTTTTCCCAAAATGTTTTCAAAAGCCTTTTTCCTCAGGCTGTTGAAGGTCTGGATTGTTTGCTAAAGGCTTTACTGGATGACAACATTCTAGACTTGTCCAATTTGAAAGCATTTTGTAGATAAGAAATTAATTGTGGCTCATATGACGGATTCTGTCTTGGAAATGGTGGAAAAGGAGAAAATACTACTTACAGTCATTTTCTTCTTTTCCCACATTGTCTTCAAAAGTCTTTTACATCAAGGGCATTAAAACAAGGGATTATTTGGCAAAGGGTTAAAAATAACTGCATCCATCTAATAACCCCATGAAAATGTCTTGCAAATTATTGATGGGGGAAGAATTTGTCTTATTGCTGAAGTCAGAGAATCCCAAATGTGAGTAGACATTAACTGATCAGTTCATGGGTTAACATCCAGATGTGCATAAAGCTATTAGAATTGGTATCAAAACAATTAAATTACCCTATGGGACTGTTTTAAACATTTCAATTTTGTTTCTCATCTAATTAAAACAGTAGGAATCCATGTTTTATTGCTAATTAAATGTCCATTTATCAATGTCCAAGTGTGATCTGAGCATTTTCTTTGAAGATTGCGTTAGTTCCTGCCTCCTCTTTATCAAGTCTCCTGAGTAAACCATTACCACTTTTAAAGTTCCTTTGGACAGCTTTGCAAACATTGTGGGAAAAGGAGAATTTACATAACACAAGCTGTACGTGAAGGGGTTCTCCATGGCTCAGTGTTTAACCCTCTCCCACACAATCCCGAGTTTTAACGACCCAGAGAAAGAGGCCTTTTTAACCCTTTACCAGACGACAAAATTTTAGCCTTGTCCAAACTGAATGCATTTGCAGATGTCAATTTCAATGTGGCTCAAATGGTGCAACTTTTCTTTGATAGGGTAGAAAACATTGTGGGAAAAGGAGAAAATGCTGTTTACCAGCATTTTCTCCTTTTCCCACAATGTTTTTAAAAGGCTTCTTTCCCAGGGGCGTCAAAAGACGGCATTGTGTGGTAAAGGGTTAAAACATTGTGAGAAAAGGAGAAAATGTTGGTAACCAGCATTTTCTCCTTTTCCCACAATGTTTTCTACCCTATCAAAGACAGAAAACATCATTTGAGCTCCTTTCAAGTTGTCGTCTGCTCAAGCTTTCAAATTGGACCAGTCCAAAATTTTGTCGTTTGGTGAAGAGTTAAGGCACTGGATTGATATCAGGGAATCCTGAGATAATTCCAGCTAAGATTACAAACCCAAAGCTTTAACCACCAATGGAGGATGGAGAACTGTCCTTAACTTTTTTGAACACATGAATAATTATATTCACTAATCAGATCCTCTGAAAAGGAGTTAACCAATTGCTATAAACTACATCAGTTTCAATGATTATATGACACTTGAATAAAGTACCTTATCAGGTACATAATTACTGTATAATTACAGGGTACCAATTCGTTCTCACAACCTGACATCCCATTGGCTTTGTTGAAAATCATGAGTTATGGGAAATGTATTTGGAACCCTCTACTGTTTAGGTAGTTGTTTAATGTTGCATGACTAGAAGAGAACAATTTTGATTGAGCATGAAATTTAATAATCTTTCTTTTCCTCACCCCTTTTCTTTGCAGAAAGTTATAAAATTAGTTATGCGGTTTAAATGGCCGATCTTCTTCAGATATGTCTTTTGAATCATAGAAAATTATGGCAAACATAGAAAATCCTGGTTGTCAGCAAAATTTCCATCCAGAGCGTCGTAAAAACACAAGATCACTTCATAGAAGGTTTACACATGACAGTAAAGTCATTCAAAATATCTCAAATTTAGCGTTGCATTGGGCTCAGCATATCAAGAGATAATGATGATCCAAAACTTTCCCTTTTAGATCATAGAAAGATCTACTGGAGATCTAGTCAAAAACCTTGTCTGTGAAATTAATGGGAATCCTTAGAAAGGTGGGCATGAAAAAAAAAAGGCTCATGTATTAATGTGAATAAAAACTAAAAACTGTTCTTTTATGACGAGTACATTGTACTTTATACTGACGAACTGTTTAACTCTTTACCAAATGACAAAATTTTAGACTGGTCCAAATTGAGAGCAATTGTAGACGACAAATTCAGCATGACTCAAAAATTGAAATTTGTTTTGGGAAAGGTAGAAAACATTGTGGGAAAAGGAGAAAATGCTGGTAACCAGCATTTTCTCTTTTTCCCACAATGTTTTTAAAAGGCTTTGTTCTCAGGGTCATTAAAAGTCGGGATTGTGTGGTAAAGAGTTAAGCCACATTTAATTTATTATGCAAGTGTTTACATGGACCTGCCTGAAACTTTTTGTCTATTAACCCTTTACCACACGGCAAAATTTTAGATCTGTCCAAATTGAAAGCATTTGCAGACAACATTTTCATATTGGCTCAAGTGACACAATATTTCTTTGATAGGGTAGAAAACTTTGTGGGAAAAGGAGAAAATGTTGGTTACCAGCATTTTCTCCTTTTCCCACAAAGTTTTCAAAAGGCCTCTTCCTCATGGTCGTTAAAAGTCGTCATTGTGTGGTAAAGGGTTAAAGGGTTAAAGGATTAAAATTGCAATTCCTTGGTCTTGTTTTACTAACAAATTATTTGGCCCTTCAGGGTGAAATTGCTATCTGCAAAGTCACATGAGAGCCCAGCTGAACTAAGATAAGGGTTTTCAATATCCCATCACTTGAACATGGTGTAAGATAACTGGCCTCTATTGTGTGAGAAAATATCGAAACTGATTTGAACAGTTGGTCACGCTAGCAAAGAAAAAAGAGTAGTATGGTTTTCACTACAGGAAACAAAATGAGGCAAGGCAGGTTATTAATTGAACCCTGTCTAGTCCAAATGAAGCTTTTGTAAGGCAATTATAACTTTCTGGCACAAGATTCTGAAAGAACAGATGGTGGTCTGAAGTCAATCTAGGATTCTAATTTTAACCGTGAAGTAGTAAATAAGTGAAGTGGACTTTCTCTATAAAGATAAACAGACAAAAACATTGCAAATTCAAGGTTGTTCCTTACCAAATAATTTTAAAACTAAGCTGACATTGAAGATCCAAAATCAAATAACATGTTCTGTGCAGATTAATCTTGATCCACACTGTCAGCAAAAAGCATTCTGATCTTGATCTATATTGTGCACAAAAACATCTAAAGTTGTGCCTAGTGCCTGATGAGTTAAGTATTAGACAGCAAAATAAAAGGATTAATGAATAAAATTCTAAATTTCAAAAAGGGGCTTTAATTTGCTACTTTTAAGATTTAAGAGGTAAGGTTATCATTTTAATGATATAACCTAATTGATAAGGACAATGTAGATCACTAAGGTAAAATTGCTTGTTATAAACAATATTCTTTAGCAACAACATTATCAAAAGACTTTCTATAGCCTGCCACAGAACAAACAAAATTGTCTGCAGGGTGTTGGAAGTTTATTTTTTTTTGTATGGTCTGAAATTGAATCACTGGAATTCTTCAATTGCCTAAGAGTAAGATAAACTAGAATTGTCTCAAGCCAGTGAATACCCCTAACAGTTACCTTGTCACTGGTTCCACAAAAAGTTTCAAAGGGTCTTAACTTCTGTAACAGTCAACTACTGTAAAGCAGGAAATGTTCGCGTCATGGAAATCTTCACGATTTTCACAAATGGATAAAAATTGTGAAGAGATCAGCCTGCATAAATTTAAGCTACATCAAGGTATATTTTACATAGACACTGGGTCATGCAGGAGTGAGTGACTGGGACCCATGTCGACATCAACGAGTGCCCTTTTTCAATCAACCAAAATACCAGTGTAGTGGTGGTTGATACTGCCAATTAACCCTTTACCACACGACAAAAATGTATACCAAATTGAAAGCATTTGCAGACAACAATTTCAATGTGGTTCAAATGATGTGATTTTTGTTTGATAGGGTACAAAACATTGTGGGAAAAGGAGAAAATGCTGGTTACCAGCATTTTCTCCTTTTCCCACAATGTTTTCAAAAGGCTTCTTTCTCAAAGGTGTTAAAAGTCGGGATTGTGTGGTAAAGAGTTAAGCATGTTTCATCTAAGTAAAAATGGAGATTTATTTAATTGAATGATAAGTTAATCACATGCAAGATTGTCTGTTGCAGTTGTGGAAATTAAAATAAGCATAAGGTCAGTATTTGGTAATTTGCGAAATTTTAGACCAGCAAGTATATCCACTTTTACAGTAATCATAATGCAATTTGAACATGGGCAAGTCCCAGTGATAGGAAGGTTTCCATTTGTATATTTCAAGTAAATTGCATCTGAGGATAAACAGGCAGACTGACAATCAGATTCCAGTATACCCCCACCCCGCCCCCCCTTTTATTTTGGGGGTATGAAAACATGAGGAGCAAGCTAAGCCACAGAGGTACATTGCGGCTTAGTTTCAAGATGTTTACTGAAAAAACTGGGCGGAATAACCACTCAAGAAATTCCTTATTTCTGAAGTTTGATATTCTGTACACTTAAGCCTGGAATCACTGACAGTCTAGATTATTAACTCTTTACCGCACAATCCCGAGTTTAACGATCCTTAGAAAGAAGCCGTTTGAAAACATTGTGGGAACAGGAGAAAATGCTGGTAACCAGCATTTTCTCCTTTTCCCACAATGTTTTCTACCCTTCCCAAAACAAGTTTTAATTTTTCATTCGAATTTATTTTGTCGTCTGCAAATGCTTTCAATCTGGACCAGTCTAAAATTTTGTCATGTGGTAAAGAGTTAAAAGATAAACACAGTTCTGCTCAAAATATCTCACAAGTAGCAAAAAATGTAGACTACAGACAAAACTGCAACTTCCAGGCCTCATGTTCTAGATCTTAACTACATGTACCTGCAAAGAAACTAAAGGTGGCTAAGCACTGTACTTTAACCCTTTACCAAACAATCCCAAGTTTTCAAGACCCTGATGAGAAAGACTTTTGAAAACATTGTGGGAAGAGGAGAAGGTGCTGGTAACCAGTATTTTCTTTAATTCTTACAATTTTTCCGCTCTTCCGAAATCAAATTTAGTATTTACAAATTCAAGTTTTTGGATCACATTTATTCTGTGATCATGCTTTCAATTTGAAAAAGTATAAAATTTTGTCATTTGGTAAGGAGTAAAGAGTTAACTCTTTTCTTCATAGGCATTAGTTCTGAATCCTAATATTGACACAAATTATCAAGGAAAAACAATATGAATAATGAAAAAAATGCTGGTACCTCATTCTAACCAATTTCTCTATTTGCTACATTTTTTTTTTCTTCTTCCTCCTCTTCTTTGTCTTTATCTGTGAAAAGAACCATGAGCATGTTGAGATCAAAGAGTCATAGTTACTTTTTTTTTTTCAAATCAGGTTTTGTATTTGCATTTTTGAACATCACATACAATAGGCGTGTTAGCATGAGGCATGTTTATGAATATCTCAGATTTCTTCTTTGGAATCCATCTTCGCCCTTAGGAATTCCACAGGACAACTATGGGTGTTGCTGGTCAATGTCAATCAAGATTAGACTGCACCATACCTGCAGCCTAATCTTGATTGTATTATAAGTATGATCAAAATAACAATTAGTAGTGTAATCATTTCTTTTTTTTATAACAAACCAATATGTTTCTTTCAACAATATAGCATCCAAATGCTGAGCAAAGCATTAGTTGTTTTGCATGCAGTGTGGTTCAAGATCAGATTGCACAGGATATGTATTCTGATTTATGACCTATACAGTGTGGCAGTTTCTGATATTTGTTGCCAATCCGACCTTGGAATAAGGATATCTTGGTCTGTTTTCCTGACTGAATATACATATTTCATTTATCGCAAAAAGTCTGTACTGCTTGTATTGACTTTTTACAAAATGACCAAACTTAAAGGCTCATTCATATATTGAAAAAAATGAATTTTGCAATCAAAAAATCAAATACCCCCGTATGGCCCATACAATGGGACTTGTCTTTGACATGATAGAAAACAGTGAGAGAAAAATAGGAATGCTGGTTAAAAGCATTTTCTCCTTTTTCCACAATGTTTCAAAAGCCCCCTTCCTCTGGGTCAAAACAGCACAGGATTGTATGATAAAGGGTTACTTCTGTAACTATTGTTATCCCTGGCTTTGTTCTGTCAATCATACAGGGCAAAAATCTCAACCCAGCTCATCCATAAATCTTTAACTCTTTACCAAACAACAAAATTTTAGACTATTTCAAATTGAAAGCTGTTGCAGGCAACAAATTAAATGTGACTCAAAAATTGATATTTGGGGCAGAAATCATTGTTACCAGCATTTTCTTCTTTCCCCACAAAGTTTTCAAAAGCTGTCTATCTCGGGGTCATTAAAAGTTGGGTTGGTGTGGTAAAGGGTTAAAGCAACATTTTTCAAGGCCAATCATTCTGATAAGATGATTTTCCCAATAAACAACCTCTATGTACCTGATCTCATACCTTTGAACATCGCTTCCATTGTGTTCAAACAGATTTTAACAACGAAAATAATTCCATAAGGAATTTAATAATAAATATCATGCATGAATTAAATCAGCCTTTTTTCAAATTTGGACTTACCACCTCAACTCTTTCATCACCAATGGCGACTGAAGCAGCTTTTGCAGATGGTGTGGATTGAGATAAGACTGCACAGAACATGCAGTCACAGTGAGTCTGTTCTTGGATCTACACTGTCCACCATGTGATACTTATAATCTATCACAACAGTGCTCTTCAAAAGCAGTGGAAATCTACATTTACAACAGAGGAAAAAAAAAAAAATTCTAAAGAGTAAAAGAGAGAACTTTCATATCTAAAATGTAGTTTATGCTAACCCTTTACCAAACAATCCAGAGTTAATCGACCCTGTGAAAGCTTTAGAAAACATTTTGGGAAAAGGTACCCAGCATTTTCTTCTTTTCCCATATCACTTTCTAGCCTGTCAGAAAACTTTAGCACATTTCGAATTAGGTATATGCAGCTGTTTTGAATTCGTCATGTGGGAAAGGGTTAAATGCACACATTTCAAAATATCAAAACAAAAATGCAGCAAAATAAATCATGTAGCAATTTTCCATCTGGTCCCTATTTTTTCAGCTATCCAGTGTTATGAAATTCTATCAGCTGAAGATGTCTCAAAGGATGGATTCATGCTGCAGAGAAAGTATTTCCAAACAACATACTGGCATAATTTTTTGATCAAGGGAAATAACTTTTACAATATAATATATTCAATGCTGAAAGAGTTATACCAAATGTCTACTTCCCCTATCATGCTGTTTGAGCCCATATAATGCTGCTTGAGTTCATTATAATGCTGAAAATATTTTTTGGTTTGTTTTGAAGCAGACCACTTTGAAAACATTCTGGCAAAAGAACAACCTGCTCATAACAAGTGATTTCTGATGCTACAAAAAAATTCACAGATGTGGTTGTTCTTACATTCTACTAGCAGTACTATAGAAGATAAACCTCTTCTTTACTAAAGTCCATATTAAGTCACGAAAAGTTTGGCACTATTGGCCTCTGAAATTTACTGTAAATGTGCTGATGTAAGACATTACATAAGAAAACTGATGCTGTTTGTGTAAAAGTGAGGGCAATGGCTATGCAGTTATCTCTATTTGCAAATGTGTGGATATCTTTTGAGTAATTGATTGCATTGGAGTTCAATGCCATTTTAACAGCTTAGGTCAGTTAACAGTGTCAAAGCACCTATGCCTGTGTTTCCTGGCTTTCTCACACCAATACTGACGCAACTTTCTTTCCAAGTCAGTGACTACTTTTCTCACATGCATCAGAGATGAGAGGCAAAAAAATCGAGGGAAAGAAAGTTTTCCTCAACCCGATATGGAACTCACAACCACCAGGTCACGAGTCAGATAGACTAAGTACCGAGCTATCCAGCCAGGCATCTTTTGAGTAAATGCATTTAGACACAAATTTATGATTTTTCAGATCTGAAGTCCTTCCAGATGTTGATGCACACAAACATTTGTATGGAGACTCAAAGCCACCAATATTTTGTTCATTGATTTAGTGACATGCAATGTCACATTATGACAGGGTGGTATAATAAATAAGAGACATTTGAGCAAGTGACTTAAAATGCATTACATGATAAAAGGAATGTTTCAATGCTTTAAATTCATACAGTGCAATATTACATAACATGTCTACTAGGAAAAGTTTACTACTACTGTAAGACAGGGTGAAAGCAATGTAAATTATTGATCCAGGTAAACTTTGTAAAACGCCTGCCCTTGAGCTTCAAGTTGGAAAGACACTGCTTCAATTCATTCTACAAAGTGACATGAATGTACCTGGGTTCAGCCAGTGACAGTACACAGCATTTCTATTTAAAATACTAACAGGATGAGAGAGGGGTAAGGGAGAGGGAAGATACTCTTTTCACTTTAGAAACCACCTCAGGAGTGATGCTACAAGAACTTGAAAACAACTTGTCAATGATTAATGCCAAAGACATACAACAGTTTCACAAGTTGAATCAATTGATGTACAAATACATGTAGATACCACCATGATTTTGGCCCAGATCTGAGAGGAATTGATGTTTGCCGAGGACATAAAACTGACTGGATTTCAAGCTTCAAATGGTTAGCAAGATGCTTTTCTGCTACAGAACAATTATAAGATTTTCAAAATGCAGTCTGATGACAGGGCTGTGTTTTTATAAGCTGCTATATTACATAATCATATCACCATGTCTACTTGAAAATGCTCACCATGGATGACTAAACCAGGTAAAAGTTGTAGAAGGATGTTGGAAAAACACCCTTCCAATTCATTCTAGACAAAGACAGGAATGTTACCAGACATACCCAGTGTGAGTTTCAGTATCTCAAGACAGACACTGGAAGAATGTGAACACAACTCAAACTCCTCAAAGACATGCCAAAAAAATACAACAGGGTCTATTATAAAGAGACATACAAACTACAGCACAAATTCATTACAGATGAAACCACACTCTTCTATAGAGAAAGGGTGAAATCTTGAAAGAATGACATGTGTTGGTCATAATAAACCAAAGAACATGCCACCTGAGCTTGTCTGCCAATGGTGAGCTTCTGAAGTGTCTTCTCAAAAACATCTTACTTCTACAGTACCCAAACTCTAGTTAAACTGCCAACAAGAAAGCCTGGATGACAAACTAGCATCATGTCATGGCAGACTGGCTATAATGGTTTGACCTTAGTCCTAGCATGAAACAACAGATGTGACAGTTTCTACTTTTTCTGGACAATGCCCCATCTCACCCAGATATCAACCTTAATAGCATAAATTCTTACCAGCTAACACAACTTTCTTGTGTCACTTCATAAGCCTTGGAATACAAACCCAAAAGCTGAGGTATTGACAGCAAGAGGCTCAACATGAAAGGAAAACAGGAGGGCCATTAGCCCTAGAGCACTCACCTGAGTAAGGTCATCTAGGATTGATAAGGCTGAAAAGATCCTGGTCTTGATGACGTAAAACACATGAGTGTAAGTGATCTACTTTTTGACTGCATTAATTTAGCCTATTTTTTAATTTCTACTCGGCTCAAAATGTGGCCTCTAGAGTCGCACAAGGTTTTTCTGAGATTTGGCCCTGTGACTAACCTTTTGACCTGACGTGACTTGATGTCATTCTTTTCCGAGATTTCATCCAGACAAACATTCTGACCAAGTTTCATGAGTATCAGGATGAAAATGTAGCCTTTAGAGTGCACACAAGGTTTTTCTAAGATTTGGCCCAGTAATCTACTTTTTTATCCAATGTCACCCAATTTCAAACTTGACCCGGTGACCTACTTTTTAACCTCAACATAACCCAATTTTCTATGTGTCCAAGACTTTATCACATTAAACATTCTAATAAAGTTTTATGCATATCAGGCTGAAAATGTGGCCTCTAGAGTATACAAAGTTTTTTCTAAGATTTGGCCTAGTGACCTACTTTTTGACCCAAAGTCACCCAATTTCAAATCTGTCCAAGATTTTATCCAGACAATCATTTTGACCAAGTTTCATGAGTATCAGGTTGAAAATGTGGCCACACAAACTTTTTTCTACGATTTGGCCCAGTGACCTACTTTTTGACCCCACGTGACCCAATATCAAACTAGTCCGAGATTTTATCTAGACAAATATTCTGACCAAGTTTCATGAGTATCAGGCTGGAAATGGCCTCAAGAGTGCACACAAGCTTTTTCAAATGATGGGCTCGTGACCTACTTTTTGACCCAACATGACCCAATTTCAAACCTGTCCGAGATTTTATCCAGACAAACATTCTGACCAAGTGTCATGCATATCAGGCTAAAAATGTAGCCTCTAGAGTGCACATAAGGTTTTTCTAAGATCTTGCCCTGTGACCTACTTTTTGACCCCACATGACCCAATTTCAAACTTGTCTGAGATTTCAACCAGACAAACACTCTGACCAAGTTTCATGAGTATCAGGCTGAAAATGTGGCCTCTAGAGTGCACACAAGCTTTTTCTGAGATTTGGCCCCTTGACCTACTTTTTGACCCTACATGACCCAATTTCAAACTTGTCTGACGTTTTATCCAATATCCAGACAAACATTCTGACAAAGTTTCATACATACCAGGCTGAAAATGTGGCCTCTAAAGTGCACACAAGCTTTTTCTAAGATTTGGCCCAGTGACCTACTTTTTGACCCTATGTGTCGGACAGTCCCAATTCCAAACTTGTCCGAGACTTTATCAAGACAAACATTCTGACCAAGTTTCATGAGTATCAGGCTGAAAATGTAGCCTCTAGAGTACATACAAGTTTTTTCTAAGATCTTGCCCTGTGACCTACTTTTTGACCCCATGTGACACAATTTCAAAGCTGTCCAAGATTTTATCTAGACAAACATTCTGACCAAGTTTCATGAGGATCTGGCTGAAAATGTGGCCTCTAGAGTGCACACAAGGTAAATGTTGACAACCGCATAACGGACACAGCACGATCGCAAAAGCTCACCTTGAGCACTTTGTGCTCAGGTGAGCCAAAAAAGCTACAATTGGAACCCAGATTTCAAGAGACATCACATTTCTTCAGGCTGTTTTCAGGACTTGTACATGTTGGTACCAGTTTGAGGTGCTTCGTGAAAGGTGACATTTTGTGTGATCCTGTTAATAATGGATAGTTTGAGTCATAGAAAAATGTAACAAATTTAAAAAATTTAAAATAAGTTGCTATTAAGTACGTTATTTAACTCATTACCACTCAGAGAGGTAGAGATAATACAGCAGTGTACTGAAATCTGATAAAGAAAAATGAATAATCTGTACCAGTTACAGGGAATGCCCTTTTATGGTCTTGTTTGAACAGGGAATATTGGATTTTATCAATTTGTATTGTAAATTTTACACCTGTCCTAAAAAAGTGATAAAAAAGCACTGAAATAATAATTTGACACATTTTTGGTATATATAAAGTTTTAAGAGAATTGAAAGCTCTTTCTTATGGTATAATTATTTTGCAGAAATTAATAATCGTTTGAGAAAAAAATGGGTGTAAAAGTAAGTCTTTTTATTCTTCATGTTCACAAATACTCTTTTCTTGTAACAATTTCCATTTTTCCTGCTTTATTTTCAATTTTTAGTAAACAGCAAGATTCAAACCTCACAAAATTGGAATATCCAAAAGAAAAGAAAAAAAATAAATGGTTCATAATGTGTGATTTGTCTTTGAAAGGTACAGAACAAAGTGGGAAAAGGAGGAAGTGCTTACGATCAGCAATTTCTGTTATTCCTGATTGTTTCGAAGGTTTTCTTCAACTTTTATTTTGTTTGGTTAGAGGTCATCAAAATTTAAATCAAAAATGATATTTTTCAATAATTAACTCTTTACAAGATGTCAAAATTATAGACTGGTCAAAATTGAAAGAGGTTGCAGACAACAATACAAAGTTAATATAAATTCTAATACAAGTATCTTGTAGGGTAGAAAACATTTCAAAACATTGTGGGAAAAGAAGACATTGCTTGTAACAAATACTTTCTTCTTTTCCAGCATTGTTTTCCTAAAATAATATCTTAGGATCATGAAAACCAGTCATTGTTTGAAAAAGACCCCTCTTTTTTGGAGTATTCGACGTTGTGAAGAAAATCGTTGTTTTCCCTACAGTTTTTTCACGGAGATTTATTCCGATTTAAAATTTATCTTATTTGTTTTAGTGAGTGTTATAGTTGTAACAAAACAGCACATATACTGTTGATCATTTGTGTAGAAAACATTTCTGGAAGAGGAAAAATCAATTGTCAATGACAACATAAAGATTCGGCGTATTCAGATCGTTTGCTTTGCAAATTGTTGTCCAAGAAAATGCGATTTTTTCAAAAGTAACATTCGCCCAAATATATTTTGAGTTTACATGATATGGCGCACGTTGTTTTCGATCAATGTGTTTTCCTATAAGAAATTATATCCAATCCCGTAATAGAAAATCATTTATGAAAAATGATGATTTTTATTTTTTATAAAATGCGTTGTTTGCTTCAAAAAATACAGTGAAAAAATATTTTTTGATGGGCTTCCAAAACATCGTAACTACGCCTTGGATAATCAAAGTTACGATGTTCTGGTAGCCCAGCCATTATTTTTAGTTTTTCCGAAACTGAATTTGAGTAAATATGCGAAATTAGAAAATTAAAACACACCATCGGTGGTGTAAGCTCGTCCTGCCATTGAAGATCGGGAGCATCCTCGACCTCGGAGACGGAAGAATCGGAGTCAGACGCAGAAAATCCCGAAAATTCTGATATGTCTGTGTCGAAATCAAACTCGAACACAGAGTTATCAGAGTCAGAGTCAGACATTTCGTAATTTAGCTTTTGCAATTAGATAGAAGTAAATGCTTCGAAGCGAGTGTTTTCAAACGAACTGAAAAAAAAAATAAATAAATTACGGGATTAGCATTAAGTTGTTGTTTTCTTTGATTGGTCAATTAATTTTTGTCAACTGAACAATTTCATTTTAATTGGACTATAAATTGAGACCAATCGCGTGCGTTATGGCACGTGTTCTTTGCAAACACCACACTGTCGGCCGATATGCCTATATATTATGATCTATAATTACGTAATCACACCAAGGAGCCTGGTCATTTAAATTTCAGAAACAAAGGGATCACACGCTTCTGAAAATCATCAAACAATAAGGGCAATAAAATCTTATCAAAACAACGACATAACAACTGGACTACATTCATGCAGAATCCCTTTACTTTTGTTATGTAGGGTGTGCGTCGTATATTACCATGCGCTATGGCACGTGTTCTTTGCAGCACCATTTGTCGGCCGATATGCCTTTAATTATAATCTATAATTACGTAATCACACACCAGGGAGCTTGGATTTAAATTTGGGAGAAAAGGGATCGCAAGCTTCTGAAAATCATCAAACAATGAGGGCAATAAAATCTTATCAAAACAACAACATATTGATTGGACTACGTTCATGCAGAATCCCTTTATTTTTGTATCAAAAAGAAGAAAATTACGCAGCGTCCAACAATATAATCACGGCAAAGTCCGCTTGCTCTCTGTTTCCTTGGCCTTGAATTGCTTACAAAATTTTAGACCGATCCAAATCGAAAGGGATAATTCCACGAAGTTGGTGACAATCGTGGGTAGGTCTATTTAGAATAAAATGCTGAAGTTAATGAATGCTTTAGCTCATACAGATGTACTGTTATATTTTCTAAATAAATTGAAGAGATAATAAAAGATAACTTTTTGCTATTCGCAGTTTGGATTAATTTGATTTTTTAAATTTTGTATGAAAAATGACGGTATTTTGACACCTAAAAATGGGACATGCGAAGGGTGTACCTTTTTCATGCCTTCAGAATTATTACCTGATCATCTTTAGTGGAATTGACCAGTGTGTTGTCAAACTACATATACTGATGTTTGAAACTGACCTGTTTTTTGTTGATATTTTATTTATTTATTTGAGAAAAATAGCTTTGAAATCGGAGAAGTTGCTCGTTACAGTCGTGTCCGTCACTTCGGGAAATTTCAATATCCTATATCTTATAGAAACTTGTCACTAACACATTTTATTTGTATTTAATTGAAAACAGTATTATTTGTCTACAAGAATTGTGGATTTTACCGATCAAAACCAACCAATAATTTCACCAGACGATTTTTTAACATAGAGGTATCTTTCGCGTCCAGTTTGTAACGATCGTTATCGTCGCAATAAAATCGTGTCGTTGTCGTCTAGACAAGTTTTAGTCTGTGCCCTAATGATGTTTTTTGTGCCCCTAAGATGATGACGTAGAACACAATTTTCTGTACCAAAAGACATGTCGGCCAGGCGGGTTAGTTTGTTCGTGTCCGGAAAAGTAACGATCGTGGTATGTAACGCTAAAGTGCAGTTAAAAGTTCCTATTATCCGTATAACGGGTATAATGTTAACCAAACTCCACAGGCTTTTACTATTAATCACTTGTCCCCTCCTGAATAAAAAAATACGCGTTTATGTTTACAGTAAACAATCATATTTTTCACCCATTCGTCTTTCCGGACACAAATTTGAATACGAAGGTTTCAAAAGGAAACAAATTCTTTCGGAAAGTAACAATCGTTCAAACGTGTTTTGTATTACGATATGTAGCAGCTCATTTCAATCATGGTTTCGTGTGTAAGTATTTGTCTGTGGTTACATAAAACAGTATAGTTCGTAAATTAACACACATAAATTGGCATGAAGATTGATTTTATCAATTTCACTCACGAAGGTTACAACAAGACTACAAAAATGTTGACAAGGTAACATTCGTAATGTAAATTGATGGAAAAGAACATTTTCCTCATCAAGTTGTCATCTGATGTTGATAATGTGGCATCATCAATGACATACAGTAATGACATCAGTGATTTAGTCATAATCTTAGGAAAAACTGAGTACTTATGACAAATTTGAAACAATGGTTACAAGGGATGCCAATTTTTGTCTTTTTTCTAAATACAAATGTTACAAATGGACACCAGAAAGCTCTAAAAGTAACCTGTGTGACAGCAAATGAATGAAACAGCATTCTAACTGATAATAAATTTATTTTGTTTTAATCGATTTACCATCCGAATTGGAATAGAGGGAAATAAATACACATTCACTAAACAGTGCCGAATGCTCTTGTATTTTATCAATTAATTGAAACAGGTGTTACATAGGACAGCAAAGACACGGTCACTTGTAAAATGAATGTTACTGTTGGACCCAAAGAAATCTGAAATTGTAACATGCATCAGACTAAGTGGTTTAATACATCCTTAGAAAACAAATTTTGAATTTTGTTTAAAATAATTTTTGACTTGAGTGTATTTACATTGAAATTTGAATATCAACACACCTTTTTTATAAACCTATGTATGTTTAGTAAATTGTCCCCAAACAGATGTTACATTGTATGTCAGTCTTTCTGTCAAAAAGTTAATATGGGGATTTAACATATTCCTATTCAAAACTATTTAAGTTACGATACTCGTATTTGGTAGAAAGTACCTCTTATCAATACACATCTGCTAATGACAAGGTCATTGTCATCTTACAATATGGGTCCGACGAATCACCGAAATGCCACCGAAACACCGAAATACCCCAGATTTTTTTTTTTTTTTTTTATTTTTTGATTTCAAACAACTGAAGTTGTGGTGTTTGACACAAATTGTAATCATACTGATGATGGAGGGTTAGTTTAAAACCTAATGACAAAATAACAACATGCCATTGAAGCCCGACGTGAAGAATGTTCACCAGAATATCCCACCGGTACTGTAAATGTTCACCGAAATACCCGCACGATGTAGTAAAATTTGTCGATTCAAGGATTCTACATCCGCAATCTAACTACAGTAGCTCTGCTTGTGCACAAGGTTGATGTGTCTGATTTTTATCCATAACTATGCTGGCAAAAATAGTTTTCACTTTTATGTTGGATATAGATGAAATTAAAAATCACCATATCGGAAAACCGGCAGCCATTTTAAATCTGTGGTTAACACGTTACCAGGCGTAAATTGATAAGACAATTATAATTCCACCGATAAGATTATTAATAATAACCATGCCATTTTAAAAATCACAAGGACAAACTTACACAAAATAAGTTTGATCATATCAGCCGAACGCCTTCAATTACGATTGCATCACTTTAACAGAACAGAACAGAACCGAACTTTTGTGCGTTTCGATGGATCAGAGACCTACATTCTGATTTGGGTCTACTTCGTCCGCAAATGATTTTGTATGCGTGTTTATCATTCAAAGAAATAATAAATTCATGTGATCATATGTTACTAATAATTCTTCGGGTCTAGCTTGGCGTAATCAAGATCGGGTATTTCGCTGTGTAACAGACCAGACACGCGAGTGTTTCGGTGATTGCTCTCCATGTAAAAAAATGATGAATATATATTAACAACATCATTCTTCTCATTAATGATTGATACTTTCATTGAGCGCATTTTCAGTTAAAGAAAAAAGAAGGAAAGAAAAATACTGCAAACTAATATCAGTTATCTGAACTTAATATTGAAAAAAAATAGGGGTATTTCGGTGTTTCGGTGGCATTTCGGTATTTCAGTGATTCGTCGGACCATACAGTATCAAGTTCCAACTATTTTACTTCTTAAAATATGCTTTTATGTGGCATTATACCAGGTAACTAAAGATTACTTTTTATCATTAATCTAAAATTTATTAAAGCCCTTATATGTAATCATAAATCAATTTTCATAAAATCATATGCAAGAATATTTTGTGACCTTTTAAGAAGTACTGATCTCAGTGAACATACAGAAGTTATTGCTAAATCCTTAGATGAAGAAGTAGGAGAATTCCTTGGTAGTTCGAAGTCTGAAATAGCAAAGACCAGGTAAAAAGCTGAGTCATCAATATTTCTTAAAAAGATTAATCCTTTACCACACAATCCCGACTTTTAACGACCCTGAAAAAGAAGTTTTTAAAAACATTGTGGGAAAAGGAGAAAATGCTGACAACCAGCATTTTCTCTGTTGCCCACACTGTTTTCTACTCTTCCCACATCAAGGTTTAATTTGTATGCCACATTTATTTTGTCATCTGCAAAGTCTTTCAAATTGGACTGGTCTAAAATTTTGTCATTTGGTAAAGAGTTAAGATGTATCAGCATCATCAGATTCTTAACAATTGACTCAAATGAACATAAAATTATAGTAACATATTTAATTATATAAACAGCCTATTACTGTAAATTACTTGAACCGTTTTAGAAAATGATGTTATGGCCTCTTTTATTCAAGACTAGACTTTTTCTTAAATGTACTTAAAATAAATTGTATGGCTGTAGGTATCAGAAAGGAGAGTATCTTATGGTAGAACATGAAAAGTCTTTGATACCAGCTGTTGTAAGCGTGGAAAAGTTATAAACAGTTGAAATATTTCTTTGTGTTTAAATTGACTCTTCATAAAGTTTATTTTTGTTTTAATTGTATTTGATTTTGAATGTTTACACAACTTCTTTTTTTGCAAACATTACTCTTTGACTTGTCAATTTTATCTCCTTTGTTAAGTAAATTGTTTAATTGGCAGAGCATTTCCTGGCCATTTGGCCATTAAAAGAGTGCTGAATTATCTCTTAGCTCTGTGTTTTTTAAAGATGGATTTCTTCTGCTGATAAACATCTAAATTTATCAATTCTTGTTAGGATTGTTATAGAGTTGTGTTAATTACTGTTTAATTTGTATCATTATGTTTATATGTTGCTTTGCAGCCACTTAGCAGAAGACTTTTTACAAAAGTTGATTGCTGAATAAAAATGAGTTTTCCTTAATGTGCAATATGTAGCAATGTTTGGCTCCCAAGTTTTTCATGACAAATCCTAAGCTTTACTTACAATGACTGACAGAAGTTAAAAAATCCTGATTGATTTATCTGAGGAAGATGTCAATACAAAACACTTTACTAACTGGCCTTTTAAATTTGTTCAATAATATAATGCTGTAAATTTCAGTTGGCATTAGATATACCAAGTTCTTTAATTTCAATAAGTGAGCCCAATGCTATTCTTCATGAATGTACACACACTAAGAATGGTATTGCTCTTTCCTACAAAAGTCTGCTGTATATTTCAGTTATGTCATACCATAGGCCACTGAAACTCCATTGGTCTATTACCGGAGAACGGAATTTTCCTTATCGGACACCGTTACTATAAATAGCACATTGGCAACTGCCTCTATATTCAAGTTCAAAGTTAGACAGCACTGTGAAATCAAATGATTATTGTATTGTGAATCGGCATACATCTTTTACATGTGTTTTATAAGTGACTGCATTTAACTTTGTTCTATGTTTGTTGAGTTCGGATTTTTAGTTTCATGAATCTTGCTAATAGCTTAAAGAAAATATCAAGTTATTGAAGAAATGTTCAAAACTGGTTGAACTCTGTAAATCTTGCAAGTTATCAACTTGTAGTTAAGAACTCTAACCAACAAATCCTTACAAACTTTGCATAAAGTATTGTTTTAGTCAAGAATAATGAATCATTCTTGATGAAAGTCATAACTGAAACAACACTTTTTGCTTAGGTCATAAAGTTAGTCTTGTGAATGTTTGTTGGTTCAAAATATAATTTTTTTTTTTTTTTTTTCATTTTGATAAACTCAAAAATAATCAATACAGCATTTAATAGGAAGAGTTTTATCAATTCATGGTTTTTAATGGTTCGAGCAATTTTAGTTCTCTGATCTATACCACAAATTGTAACCAAATTTTAAACTGCAATCTACACCTGAGCATGTGACAAAATACTAGCATAATAGGAAAACATTTTGGAAAAGGATAAATTGCTTTTTAAGAAAGCAATTTATCAATTTCCCGCAATGTCTTCTATCCTTTTATCGTCATAAATGTATTTTATACTTAATGATACTATCGTCAGCAATGCCTTTCAATTGGACCAGTTTAATCTTTTGTTAACAAATAACAGTTAAAATTTCCATAGGAGATGTAAAATTCATATTTGCAGCATAAATTTTAGAGAACATATCCTTTATACTGCACCCCAGAGTCTAATCTCTTGTTCTCTCTTGCTATTACTTAACGCTTTTATATGATTATTTTGATAGATACCATATATGGGCTGTTCACAGTCTTTCCAGCAAATATATGTATAAAAATGACCAAATATAGGCACTGCTGTACATTTGAGCCCAACAAACAACTCTTTCGATCATTGTTGTTTAATATGGAACAGATACTTCTTTCAGTATGACTTGTTAATGGGCAACATTTACGATATGGCTGATAGATAAATCTACTTACAAATGGATGCAAATAAAAGAGTTCAATTCTGAGTTATAAAAGTTTATTTTTCATTTCATCCAGGCTACACAAAAGACACAAAGAAATATTTAACAGAATTAATTACTAAAATAGTAAAGTGTAGTGTAACAAAGGCTACATGGTGTCCAAAATCTAAGTATATAAACTGGTCAAAACATTCACTGTATGATTTGTTTTGGTAAATAATAAATTAGACCTGTCATAATTTTGAAATGTTAAGTATTCATAAAATGGAGATAATCGTGGAACGAGTTTATTAGTAAGAAAATTAAGACAACATGTAACATGAGTTACAACAATGTCTCTTTGATATGTGTAACATGTGTCACATACGTTGTTAATTTTAGAGGTCTTAAAAGTTCTTTACTCTTAAGATAATTATCACTTAAATAGATTATATTGGACTATTTGAGATTATTTAATTTTTATTGTGGTCATTCACACTACAACAATATTAGAAGAACTTTAAAATAAGTCAAAAGATGATAAATTATCTCAAACTTTGTTAAGCTCATAATTTACTTTCTAAAAGAAACATTAAAAGTAAAATGAACTGTTTTCAAACATATGTGCATATTTTGTGAAAAACCATGATTATCAACTACAAGTCAAGTATTTTTATGTGGGTTTTAGGTATAAAATGGACACAATGTAACATATGTTACAAAATACACAAGGTGTTTTTAAATACAAAATAGACATTCAAAAAGACTTTTTATTATCTTCGCTCATATTGTACATTAAGAAGCAGTAAATGAAATGTCAGAAAAATGCATTTTGGGTCCAATCAGGTATGGTTTTTTCCCAAGGTCCAATGTCCCACTTTTTGTCACCAACTTCATGGAATTGCCCAAAGACCTTACAGGTGACATTTCAAAGTGAGCGTTAATTGAAAGATAAGTATCTCAAACGGTAGAATACATTATGGAAAAACGAGAAATTGCTTGTAACAAGCAAGTTCTCTCTTTCCCACGATGTTTTCATTTTCGTCGCAAAAACAAGTGATTGTGTGGGAAAGGGTAAAATTAGTTCTGATTTAAAAAGGTCGTGAGAGCAAGAGATGTTCTAAGTGAAATACGCAGTCTGATCACGGTCGATTAATTTCTCTCGGTTGGCTAAAAGACTTCGGTTATGTAGTAGTCAAAGTACTTTGATTCGTGTTTTTGCTGCCATGATGGCTGCTGACACAATTTTATTCGACTGCATTCTGCTAGCATATCGAGTCGAAGATGGATTAAATTACTAACAGTTAATGAGAAATATTACTGGTGAAAAACAAAGGAACGATTTCATTTGAAAGCAATGCTTGATTTTTGAAAAAATCTTGTGGATTCAGGTGAAAATCTTAACCAAGCGTCCACGGTAAGCGTGTGTTTACAATTTCAACCCCTGCTCACTTCTTTCGTAAATTACTATTTTTTTTCAAGAATAAAGTGTATTTTTTTTTTTTTTTTTTTTTAATTCCTTTTAAAGACAATAAATTAAACTTACTGTTCATGACTTCGATGAAATTCTTGCCTTTCAAACAACCGAGTATTTTGCTATTGAACACCAGAGGCGTCAAAAGGCGGTCTTGTTCAGATACGATAAGGGCGTCAAAAAGCGTTATTGTTCAGATAAGGTAGGGGCGTCAATAGGCGGCATTGTTCAAATGAGATAGGGGCGTCAAAAGGCGTTATTGAACGGGAATGGGTTAAATGGTGCTCTTGGTGTTTTAACTCTTTACCAAACAACAAAATTTTAGACTAGTCCAAATTGAAAGCATTTGTAGACGGCAAATCAAATTTGGTTGAAAAATTGAATTTGTTTTGGGAAGGGTAGAAAACATTGTGGGAAATGGAGAAAATGCCGGTAAACAGCATTTTTTCCTTTTCCCACAATGTTTTCAAAGGGCTTCTTTCTCAGTGTGGTAAAGGGTTCAGATGCTTGAGACTGAAACTTCAAAAAAATTATACATACTATGTCACAGTTGCTAGCTTTTTGGGCATGACTGTAGGATAAGCGAAGTGAAATCTTGCAAGCGAAAATTGGATTTCTCTGATGAGCCCTTGGAACCCTCAGAGCTTATGAGAAGAAAACGTAATTAAGAAACCGCAATAATTAAATGCGCAAAAAGTAGTTGTACCGTTTTTGGCCCCAAACCACAAAAATTTGCACCCGCAAAAATAACCACTTATACGGTAGTTATCTTGATAAAAGGGATATAAAAAAAAGTAAGCTAAAAAATTGAATGAAAGTCATATGAAAGGGATAGCTCACTTATTCATTCATGTGTGTCCTGACTCTACTAGTGCCAGGACATGAAGCAACTTGCCCAACGACACTCATGCCAAAAACCGATACCATAAGAGGGGTATTACACCAGAGCCTCATATTTGCAAATCTTACACCTTAACCCTTTACCAAACGACAAAATTTTAGACTGGTCCAAGTTGAAAGTATCTGCAGATGACAAAATAAATGTTACCAAAAAATTAAATTTGTTTTGGGAAGGACAGAAAACATTGTGGGAAAAGGAGAAAAAGCTGGTTATCACCATTTTCTCCTTTTCCAAAAATGTTTCCAAGGGCTTCTTTCTCACGGTCGTTAAAAGTTGGGATTGTGTGGTAAAGAGTTAACAGTTTCTGAGCATTAAATTAAAGCTACTTGGTAGGCAACTCTCTTCCAAAAGCAACTTATGTGGTAGTAAGTTTAATTTTCAAACTTAAGTAACCCTTTACCGAACAATCCTGTGTTTTAACAACCCTGGGGAAAGGGGCATTTGTAAACATTGTGGGAAAAGCAGAAAATGCTGGTAAGAAGCATTTCCTCCTTTTCCCACAATGTTTTCTACCCTTTCGAAGACAAATCCAGTCATTTGAGCGACATTCAATTTGGGGCTTGTAAATACTTTCAATATCAATAAGGATGAGATTCCATCACTTGGTAAAGGGTCAAAAGCACTACCTAGCTGAAATGGACATTTTCAGACTCAATGACAGAACCTTGCAAACATGTAGTAATTTCAGTGCTCTTTTACGCAAAAAAATCTCATATTCTGTGCAGTCTAATCCTAATTTACACGTCCACCAATGTGACAAAAGTAATTTTCACTATAAAAGGGTTGAAATTATACACATTTACATACATTTTGCTTACAGTAATATATGTCAAGCAGCTGGGGCAGGTGCTACATACTTTATTACACTTTGCCTGCTGAATGAAATTAGGACACAATCCTATGTTTTAACAACCCGAAAGAGAAAGACTTTGAAAACATTGTGGGAAGGGGAGAAAATGCTGGTAACCAGCATTTTCTCCTTTTCTCATTATGTTTTCTACCCTTTAAACCCTTTACCACATAAGTTTTAACAACGCTGAGAAAGCAGTCTTTTGAAAACATTGTGGAAAAAGGAGAAGAAACTGGTTACCAGCATTTTCTCCTTCTCCCACAATGTTTTCCACCCATTCAAGAACAAATACTATAATACTAAAAACATTTGAGCCATGCTCTGAAAAGGGGGCCTCATGCATCTGCAAAAAGTATCGACGCAGGCCAGCCTCTGCATTGCGCACAGGCTGGCCTTAGCCTAATCATTTTGCTATTGGTCCGTTTTCTGCAAGTCAAGGCACTAGTCTACCTCATGATCTAGTCAGTTATTAGACAAAATAGTCTGTACAGATCCATAATTATGTGATTAATTTCTTAGTATCATGCATCACAGAGATGCACTAAGCTGCCTTTGGCCAGAGCATGGCTCATTTGAATTGTTGTCTGTATATTCCCTCAATACAGATGATTCTAAATTTTTGACTTATGGTAAAGGGTGAAACAGAAATTCTCCTCTGCAAATGCTTTCAGTATGGACCAGACCATAATTGAGTCACCTGGTTGCATAGCAACCAGGCTCTCATTGTTATCATCCTGATTCATAGGGTGACATAAGCATGTCTCCGGCCTTGTACTGCTTCCTGTCCAGACTTTCGGTTTGCGAGACATTGCATAGTTCAACTGTAATGTTGTATTATCCCCATTGCTTCCATCATACATAATTTTCAGTTGCTAAACTTTCTGATATATATCGAAGACGTCCCTTACAGTTCAAGTATTCTAATTTGTAAATATTTGTGTTCTGCTCTAGGATACGCAAACACTGAACTTTCACATCGACATCGAGAATAATCGGTCCATGAAAAAAACGAATTTCACTTCCAACCAGATTTCACCGAATTTCGCCCCTTGATGACATTATTTCACCCAAAAATGACAAATTTTATTGCTGTAGTGGTAATTGCCAAATGTTATTTATCTAAGCTTTATAGTGCTGAATAAATGAATTGGGTGCTTTTTGTCAGAGAAAAAGAACCAATGCTTTACCAAATGACAAAATTGGGTGTGTGACATTTAGTCGAAAACCATGTTTGTTGAAAACCCTTACCCTAACCCTGATGAATTGTGGCTCAAATCTTCCTCCCAGACAGAGCTTTTCGTGAAATAAATCTTGGAATTAAGCAATCAGTATTTTAAAACATACATGGATTTTGACAAAACACCTTTTAGATGAAAGGTCATGCACCAGACATAATTGTAGACCCTTCCAAATTTTGGATGAAGTTGTAGATTTGACTCAAATCACAGAACTTGCCTTTGAAAAAATGAACAAAATTGTGAAAAAGAAGGGAAAATGATGGAAGCCAGCAGAGGTTCCTTTTCCCACCATGTTTTCAAAAGCATGCATCCTCAAGGTCATAGAAACTCAGACCTGTGTGGGGTAAAGGGTTCAGGAGGGATGTAACATGTCCTGAAAAATCCATGAAACTATCTGAGAGAACAGGCGCTTTTTGCAGTCCTAAATTTTACGAATTTCAAATTGAAGGGTTTTAAGTCTTCATGCGCATGGCTGTTTTCTAAATCAGTGATACATATACTATACCCATTGATTTTAGGCAAATGATAACTTGAAGCTTTGTTTCATTAGACTTAGTAAAAATGTTAAAACCTTGCTCTGCCCTCGGTTAGACACTTACACAGCATCAGCCTAGCACAGTGAAACCAAGGAAATAAATGAATATTCAATAAGTGAGCTGTGGCCTTGATCTAGCTGAAATAATGTTGAAAGCAGCATTAAAAATTCTTCAACCATCAAACCCTGAACACTAATTGGGTCTTAACCAACTGTAATGATAAGTTTTAACAACTCTGAGGCTACAGGTATTTGAAAATGCGGATAAAGGAGAAAATGCTGGTTACTAGACTTTCATTCCTTTCCCACAACGTTTTATCTGGTAACCACTTAACCACCATTTTTCATAACCAGTGTTTCTGTCCTTTCATTCTTGTTTCTATTCAGATTCCTCTCCTTCATTCAGTTTTTAATCTTAATTTGCTTCAGCTTTTGCCAGATTTAAAAGTAATTTGACAGTACTTAACGGGTTATCATAGGAAAAATTCAACATGAACAAAGAGGGGAAAATAATGTGAGAGTAGCCAGCTATCGCATAAATTTGTGCACATTTTTTGACAGATCTATCTACCGTATAAACCACATTCACTGACGCGTGAATATATCACATGCTTTCCTTTGTTTACCTCCAAGTCTAACAGTAAGATAAATATGTAAGTCGCACGAGCAAATTGAAATTCCTACCTCGACTGTCTATGAGTTCCTCTGACTTGGAAGATTTACCTTAAAACATTACTTGTTTGTCATAAAGGGCAATCTGTGTTCACCGTTACTTTTACAGAACATAAACAAGTCGGCCATATCAAAATCCGCGCGTCTATGACGATTGGATAGAGCGCCATCTATCGGGAGTCTTAGAAAGCACCTGTCTTTAACCGTGGTAACCGAGACATGAAAAAAGATCCATGCAGGCCTCCCCCCCCCCTTCATGTAAATGAGTCTTGCTCGAGGCTGCGCAGTCCGCGTCGGCTGACCTGGACCGAAATTTTTTGCTTTAGGTCAGTTTTCTGCATGTCAACGGACCATTCTACGTCCAGATACAGTCGATTGTTAGATCAAATGGATTTTATGGATCCATGATTATTGGCATTATGCATCATTGAGGTGCATTAACTCCCCTTTTGCCTGAGCATGGCTCTAATTATTATGGATGAACTCTTTACCAGCGACAGAAATTTAAATAAGTCCAAATTCAAAGCTGTTGCTGACAACAATTTAAATGTGGCTCAAATGATGAAACCTGACTCTAAGAGGGCAGAAAACATTGTGAGAAAATTTATTAAGAAGGCTTCTTCTCCAGTGTCGTTAAAACTTAGGATTGTGTGATAAGGATGAATCCTTTACTGCACAATGCACATTGTTGTCTGCAAATGCTTTCCATTTGTAAATTTCGACGATGGTTACGTGGGAAAGCAGCCAGTGGCTTGGAGAGAATATTGTGCACAGTACTGGTAAAAGAAACTCCAGGAAAGCATGGATAGGTGCATTGGCCGCCGCGATATAACTGAAATAATGTTGAAAACGGCGTTAAACACCATACAATCAATCAATCCATTTGTAAAGTCTAAAATTTCATCATATGGTAAAGATCTAACCATTTGAGTGCCAATCACAGCATGGGTTGCTTCGCAGCCAACCGGTGGAGATCAAGATGAGCTACACAGAGAGTCTAGTCTGATCTTTGATCTACAATGTCCATTGTGCTGTCAGATAGACAACAGCAACCTTGACATTACAATTGGATAAAAAAAATTCTATAGACTGAAAATGCACCTGTAGATGTTCAGGTTTGTTTGGTGCTATAAGTGTTAAAGATATGCATATACTTGTTTTCAGCCAGTATTTAACCCTTTACCACACAATCCCAACTTTTAACAACCCTGAGAAAGAAGCCTTTTGAAAACATTGTGAGAAAAGGAGAAAATGCTAGTTACCAGCATTTTCTCCTTTTCCCACAATGTTTTCTACCCTTCCCATAGCAAATTTCAAACTTTCAGTCACATTTATTTTGTCTTCTGCAAATGCTTTCACTTTGGACTAGTCTAAAATTTTGTCATTTGGTAAAGGGTTAAACAGTTTCATCTTTATTTTATCAAACTGCAATCATTCTTGTATCTTCATGCCAAATGTTGCCGTTGACTGTTGTAAGGTCGAATAGATTACAATGGATAGAAAATGCATTTCATTTTCTGGGGGCCTTCAAAGAGATCACTGTTGTGATGTTTCAGGTTTTAAATGGAAGATTTCCGATACATGTACAGTATTTATCCTTTACAACACCATATTTATCACTAATTTTTCAATGTTTACACAGCTGACTAATTCTGAACCATTCTACAGTCTATCAAATGTTATAAGCATTTTTTTTCTTTCTGGCTGTAAGGATGTATCTTTACGAGTATCGCCTTTTCATTGTAACTCATTACCAAACGACAAAGAATTAGACTTTACCGAACAGAAATCATTTCCAGACAGCATTTCAGTGTGGCTGAATTTTTAAAATACGGGTAGTAGAAAACATGGAAAAAGAGGAAGATGCTTGTCACAAGTATTTTTCTTAGTATTGTTTTACATGTCTATCCATGCTTTGAAGTTGCATGGTCGCATGATCATGTATGTAGTTGTCGGTTAAATGTCAGTGTTCGCTTATACTTGTTTTACTACGTTTTGAAGTTGCTTTATCTCATGTGTGTAATTTGTTTGTTAATGTTAGTTGGTTTTTGCTTATTGCTTACTGTTCATGTATTTGTCTATCCGGGTGTGCCACATCTCGTTGAAAACCACATTCACCCAGCTTGGCCAATTTCTTTTCGAGGATTACAACAGGATTCATTCCTCTCTCACCACTGACCATTGTTTTGATGATGGTTATATGGGAAAAGAAGCCAGTGGCTTGGAAAGTATATTGTGTGGAGTACTGGTAAAAGAAACTCCAGGAAAGCATGGACAGGTGCACTGTCCACTGCTATATAACTAAAATTAATGAAAAAAATAAAAAGTGTTAAACACCATAAAATCAATCAATCAATACAATCATTGAATTACAGAAAGGTTTGTCTGTTACTGCCTGGGGTCGGTTAACATTTCCTTTGATGATAACGTCAACCCACAACAGTGACATGGTTTTTGACGTCTATATCTTACATTGTCATTAATATACGGATCGTTTTCTTCCACGTTACTGAACCCTTAGCAAATAAGTTAGTGTGATTATCGTTTCTTTGTCTCTGGGGGCAAGCTTTTCATATAATCGCTCATAGTTTAACGATTTTGTGTACACTTTCAATAATCTGCCACTGTTTTATTTTGTCTTTTTGCCCTACACGAGTGTGCATGCACAGTTTTCCGGTCTCATTACCAGGAAGTGGTCAGAGACTAAAAGGGTCTATAGGGTCATTTATTGTATGAAAGATTTATAAGGAAAAGTCAAGGATCCTGTACACTATTCTCCTTCTGCTTTGTGCAAGAGCTGTCATTTGAAACAAAAAAAAAGGTTAACCCTTTCCCAAACAAGCCCTGGTTTTCACGTGTCTGCAGTACAAGTCTTTTGAAAACACTGTGGGAAAAGGAGAAATTGCTTGTAACGAGCAATTTCTCCTTTTCCCACAGTGTTTTCTACTCTTTTTGATAACTTTCTGCCATTTTCATCAAATTTCAAATTGTCGTCTGCAAACTCTTTCAAATTGGACCAGTCCAAAATTTGTCGTTTCGGAAAGAGTTAATCCTATCAGCGTTATAGGGAAAAACAGGGGCTTTCACAAACAGCAAAGATTCAAGATCAGACTGCTCAGAATACTCAGTCTAATCAATGATCTTGTATACCATCTACCTGATAAGCCAAGTCTGTTTTTAAGATTAAAATGTACAGTTCTAATTTTCAGTGAATTGAAGTTTTACGTATCAAGAATTTTCCCATTTGGTGCCAAAAGAGCGAATCTAAGAGTTTTTAAAAAGTTCAATGTCAATAATTTAGCACTCTCAAGATTATACGCTTGGACTGACCACACAATAACAGACTGTCATCTTCACAATACTTTTGAATGGTTTAATTTAAATCTAAACGTATTTTAACACCTACATTGTTTTTGGGCCACTATTGGGCCTTTAATATAAAGTAATATTGTGTCAAAAAAAACAGATCCTATTGGCTTAGCTGATTTTCTCTTCTTAATAAGGTTTACTGACACGTTTTTTTCTTCACACATTGTAGACTACCAGTATATCCTGTCATATCATAACTCGCTGCAACATTGTTTGTATTGTATACATTTGTTTTCTTGGTAGAAAATGTTCAATTTTCAGTCATATTGGCTTCTTGTAAACTTTAAGTTATTCTCAGATAGATTTAACCCTTTACCACTTACACCAACTTTTAATGACCTTGAGGAAAAAAGCTTTTCAAAAGATTGTGGGAAAAGAAGAAAATGCTGTAAACCAGCGATTTCTTATTTTCCCACAATGTATTTCTTCCCTTTCTAACACAAGTTCAACCATTTTAGCCAAATCTAATGATGCTGCATATGCTTTGGATTTGGATAAGTCCAAAATTTTGTCAATTTGTCAATATAATCACAAAGCAATGTTAATATTCTGTTTTCTTGATCCGAAAGTTTAACATTCAACGAAAAGAAAAAAACGTTTTTCAGCTACAAAATCTTTGGATATTCTTGTCAAAAAACTGAACTGTTTGTCAGAGTTCATTGACATCTGGTGTAAATGATCTTTGAGAAGGCCCTCTGCCTATTCATTGTCATCATCTTGGCTTCGTGTAAAAGAATATAAATTTAACAGGCTTGGCTTATTTTCCCTATGAAATATCATTACATTACATACTTCCTATCGATTGATGTCATCATCTTGGCTTGTGGAAAAAAAAAAACACACACAAATTTTATGGACTTGGCTTATTTTCCATATAAGATTTTATTGCAGGATACGTGACACTTTGTCGAAAACCATGTTCGTCAAAAACGATCCCTAGCCCTGACCCTAACCCTAACCCAAATAAGTTGTGGCTTAAATCTTCCTCACAGGCAAGCTTTTCATATAAGATGGATTTCGACGAAACACTCTATTGACGAAATGTCATGCACCGATCATTGCATTATATACTTCTGACGGATTGATGTAAATGCCCATACCAATTATATCTTATCTATCACCAGGGCAGTAGATAATGCTGGACTATCACTTCTAAGTGATACCAGAAATTTATGACATTTTTCTAGTCCCAAGTTTTAACGACTCCAGGAAGGAAAGCCTTAAAATGCATTGTAGAAACTATGCATTTCAATCTAAATCATACAGTTTAAAAGCATGTAAATTATTATGAAGATGACAATCTGTTATTGTACTGTCGGTCCAAGTGTTAGTCTGGGGCAGAGTATGAACTCTGACAAATCAGGTAAAAAGTAAACAAAAGTAGAGTGACTTGGCAATTTTTTACCTAATTCTAGAATTAATTTTTCTGTCAATCACTAACTCTTTGACAGATCATACAGAATTTCACAGTAATTTCTATACTTTTAAATAGTAAGACTTGAATTTAAATGTATTTTAACACCCACATTGTTTACTTTTGAACCCCACTGGGGCTTTAATTTTCTCATTGAGCAACAATTGAAATTAAGCGTACCATATTTCAGTGTTTCAGTGGTATTAGGGTATTTCCATGATTCATCAGACTGCGATTGTTACTGATCTTAACCCTTTACCGCACAATGGCACCTTTTGACGCCCCTGGAAAAGAAGCCTTTTGAAAACATTGTGGGAAAAGGAGAAAATGCTCGTAACCAGCATTTTCTCCTTTTTCCACAATGTTTTCTACCCTATCAAAGAAAAATTGCACCATCTGAGCCACACTGAAATTGTCATCTGCAAATACTTCACTTTGGACAAGGCTAAAATTTTGTCATCTGGTAAAGGGTTTATGGATTTGTTTTGCTTTTTTCATATTTCTGTTTCAAGTATTTTCCTGTTAATGAATGCTATTGTCACACATGTTACATTCTATTTTGACATTTCGCTTTGTCCTGTTGAAAGAAAAATAGTGAATCACTTGTGTTTGTTGTATATTAATTCTAGGGCTTTTCTCTTTACTAATTCACCAAGCTGCCCAGTTGACCCTCTACCAAACAATCCTGACTTGTAACGACCCTGAGGAAGATGGCTTTTGAAAACATTGTGGGAAAAGAAGAAAACAAAAGTAAGTAGCATTTTCTTCTTTTGCCACACTGTGTTCTACCACTTCAATGACAAGTGGCATCATTTGAGCAACAGTTAAGTTGTTGTCCTAAAATAATTCCAGTTTAGAGGCGTCTAAATATTTGTGGTCTGGTAAAGATTGACATTTCCTTTAGGCACTTTCAATTTTGGGCAAGGTACCAGCCTTGTTCTGATGAAGCCCAGGGTCAGTATTTCATTCTAAGTCCAACTCAAGATTTAGAGAGTAACCCAAATCCTGATTGGCTGAACCATTTGGTTTAACCAGTTATAAATTGTGTTACTTTCAAATTTAGAACATTTTTGAGAATAGGACTAAGAGCTTGTGTAAGAACGGTTGGTGAATACAGACCCAGGACAAGACACAAATAAAAGAGCTGTAGTTTTGATATGACCGAAATACTGTTGGAAGCCTAAAAACACTAGGCCTAGAACCCATTGCCTCACATATGAGCAATGCTTAGGAAAAAGAGGGCTTAATGCATCTTCATGATGCATTGTACCAAGCAAGTCATCACAGAATTATGAGTCAATAATAGCCACCTTTTTTAACAACTGACTGAATCATGAGGTAGAATGGTCCTTGAACATACAGAAAACTGACTGACAGTGAAAAGGTTCGGCCCAGGTCAGCCTACACGGACTTGCATAAAGCCCCCTTTTCACAGAGCATGGCTCATATCATTGTAGACCTATAGAAAACTGATAAAAATACATTTAGCATTTTACCATTTGTCCAAACTGAAAGCATATCCAGCTCAAGGACAAAGTAAACAGAACCCCAAAACTGAAATTTGTCATTTAAAGGGAGTTTGTTTGCTTGTATGGTGTTTAACACTGTCTTCAACACTATTTCATTTATGTTGCTGCAGCAAGTGCACCTATCCATGCTTTCCTGTATTTCCTTCTACCACTATTTTGCATAATATTCTTTCCAAGCAACTGGTTGCTTTCCTAAAAAACCATTGTCAGAACAATAATCAGTGGTGAGAGAGGAATGAATTCTGTCGCGATGACAAGATCATCAGTCCTCGGAAAGAAATTGGTCAAGCTAGGGATTTAAACCAGCAACCTCCTGGTTTTAAGTGCCATGAGCAACCATTTGCGCTACTGGACTCATCCATATCGTTACGAGCAATTTCTCCTTTTCCCACAGTGTTTTCAAAAGACTTGTACTGCAGACACGTGAAAACCAGGGCTTGTTTGGGAAAGGGTTAATAGACAAAAACCATTTCTTTATGCACATTTTATTTGTCGTCTGCCAATGCTTTCAATTTGGACAAGTCCAAAATTTTGTCATCTGGTACAGAATTAAGAAAAGGAATATACACTGTATTTGATTCAGGTTTTTTTGGCAAATATAGCAGGAAAAGGAGCAAGTCATTGTAAAAAGAAATTGTTACTTTTCCTGTGATATTTTTATACAGCTCTCAACTGCAGGGAGATAAATAGTGAGTAGACTTTTTTCTAAAATGAACTATGTCTGAAAACAATTTTCATATTTTAATTCTTTTATATTATACAAAGGCGTAGCATCCATGATGCACAATCTACATGTGCATAATGTTGAAAAAAAAATGGGAACAGATAAAACATTCTTTTATCCCATTAGAACAACTCCATCTTCATAATTAAGCCTAAAACTGAGCAATAAAAAATGAAAATGTCCAACCAAGAGTAAAATGCCAATTATTGTGATTTCATCTTATATTTTCTTCAGTGGAAAATCTCACCATACGAGACAGTGTAGATCAGACTGCATGTTCTGTGCAGTCTTATCTTGACTTACACCATCTGTAAATGCATATTGCATCATACTTAGCATCCTAAAGGGGAAATGGCACTCTCGATTCGGAGTGCATAATGATTCTAAACTTGTGGTTATGCCCATTTTACCATTTCTTTAACTCTTTACCACATGACAAAATTTTAGCCTGGTCCAAATTGAAAGCATTTGCAGATGACAATTTCAATCAGGCTGAAATGCTGCAATTATTGTTTGATAGGGTAGAAAACATTGTGGGAAAAGGAGAAAATGCTGATTACCAGCATTTTCTCCTTTTCCCACAATGTTTTCAAAAAGGCTTCTTTCCCAGGGTCATTAAAAGTCGGCTTTGTGTGGTTAAGGGTTAACAGTCTTTGATGTAGTTCAGATGATGTCCTTCTAACTTTTAATTTTTCATAATATTGCAATTAATAGAGAAATTGCTTAAATTAAATCAATACTCTATTTGTAACATTTTTTTTAACTCTTTACCAGACAACAAAATATTATATATCTAAACTGAAAGCATATGCAGATGTAAAATTAAAGATTATTCAATTGATGGACCTCTTTGGTAGGATAGAAAACATTGTGGGAAAAGGAGACAATGCTGATAACCTGCATTATCTCCGTTTCACCACATCGTGTTAGATAGTTTTCCTGTTCGGGTTGTTAAAACTAGGGATTGTGTGGTAAGGGGGCTAATAGTTGTCTTCTCATGAGTACTGCAGATTCTGCCTTCTTGTACCTCTCTGTACTTTGATGCACAATACAGTAACTGTTGTGCTGAGCCTTGCGTGGCCATAAGAAGCTAATTCTCTCTTTCTTTTCTTTGCTTTCCTCTCTAACATTTATTTCAAACCTTGAACTGCTAAACCTGGATGCAGTTGCTTATGCAGACAGACCAAAATCAGAGTGCACAGAACATAGTCTGATCTTGGACCTATACTGTCCACTTCTTTAGCAATAGCAAATATTCTGTGTATGAACAGTGAACTATTCAATCATTGTTGCAAATATCAAAAACGTTAACACATTTTCATCATACATAAACATACCAGAAAGTACATAAAAACAAACACAATTAAGGTGAAAAAATTGTAATTGATGTGGGTTTGAATAACTGCAAGCAAAGCATGCTTTGGTGCAAGCATGAAATGGCAATTGCACAATATTCATAATATTAAAAAATGGGACACTAAGAATTGTCAAGTAAGGGAAATATTTTGCTTGTGAAAAAATGCACATCTGTTTTTAAATGCCAAGACACAAGGTTTCGTTGCCATCTCTATAAAACCTGTTACTTTAAACAGGAACAGGGGTTATAGAGATGGCAACGAAACAGTGCTTCACAGACTTAGCATGTCAGTTGTAGAAAATTAATATTGATGAATGCAATCCAAAGCACAGCAGTCAGGTGCGTGTGCTGAATTGTGGTTTTGGTTGTTTTTTTTTGGTTGTTTTCTTGACTAAGTTTACAATCAGATGTGTCTATATTAATGCCCAAATAGACAATAAGTACTGGTTCCCAATATAGGTTCTATGTTTACTAGTACATTTTCCTATCAAGCAGAAAATTCATGAGGAAATGTTATGTCAAGCATGTTAAGTACAGTTTAAAACCAGATGGGAATACCTTTCTTGCAGAAACATATGTAGATCTTGCTAAATATTTTAGAAGTTTGAATGTTCAGGTAAGTTTTGTCAAGTTCTACATGTCCCACTTTCTGTATTCAATGGTTAGGTACATGAAAAATTATTGTACTGTGAAAACGGTAAGTCGTAAAATGACCCCATTAATGTTTTCTATTTGAGTTGAGGTTAGTGAATGTTAAATTAAAAATATAGCAATGTGACTTTCATTTTCAATCATTTTCTTGTGTGAACATGCTTCTTTAACTGACTTTGAATGTATAGTAAAGTATACCAGCCCTCTGGAAATAAGACCTAGAAAACTGTTATTTTGGAGTATTTTGCGAGAATATTTCTTTAAATTGCCATCTGATCTTGATCAATACTGTTAGCAAAAGGCAGCCTAGTCCTGATCAACACTACCTGCAAGAACAGCTTAACCCTTTACCAGATGATAAAATTTAGCCTTTGCCAAATTGAAAGCATTTGCAGACAAACTTCAATGTGGCTCAAATGGTGCAATTTTCTCTTGATAGAGTAGAAAACATCGTGGGAAAAAGAGAAAATGCTGGTTACCAAAAGGCTTCTTTCCCAGGATCATTAAAAGGTAGTATTGTGCAGTTAAGGGATAACTTGTGCTTAGTGCCGAGGGTTAAGCTCAAAACATCTGAACAACTTGGCAACAGATTATCAGTTTATGCAGAAGGGACTGCTAACCATTAACCTGTAAACTGTGTCCAAGACGATAGTAAAAACCCAAATACTGAAATTTCATTTTCTTTGAAAAGAAAGGTGTCCCCATATTGAAAGATCAGTTTGATCTCGCATCATTACTGTCCGCTATTTAAAGAGCATTGATTTGCACATAGCAGCCCAAGGGTTAATGGAACTGGCAAAGATATTCTGTTTATTTAACTCTTTACCAAATGACAAAAATTTAGAATAGTCCTAATTCAAATCATTTGCAGGTGACAAGATAAATGTGGTTCAAAAATTGAAATTTGTTTTGAGAAGGGCAAAAAACATTGTGGGAAAAGGAGAAAATGCTGATAACCAGCATTTTCTCCTTTTCCCACAATGTTTTCATAAGCCTTCCTCCGTAAGGTCGTTAAAACTCGGGATTGTGTGATAAAGGTTGAATCCCGAAATTGAATATGAAAACTTCTGCTTTTTTTTCGACAATGTGATCAAAAACGTTCCTGATGGCCATAAATAGCACAATTGGTGAAGGATTGAGAAATTCCAGTTTTGTACGGGAGATAAACATGTTTGTCTTGTTGTATACTTGTTAATGGTTGTTTCCCTTCGTATGGTAACCAAATTCCCACAATGCCTTCGTAAGAAAGCTTCAAAATGGCGATTATCGTGGACTTAGCGTGTATGGGTTTGTTTATTTTCTAATTTGTCATTGCTTATCATTGACTTATTTCAGATGTTAGTATTTGGTAAATGTTGTCTAAATCCACACGATGTTTTTATGCTGTATGCATATCCAAATACTTTCGATAATGGAATTGGTAGTAAAATGCATTTTGGCAAGTTGTTGCTATTCAATTTCCCGCCGAGTGCATAAAAATATTTCTGAAAGTTTGCAGCTTTTGACCATTTTACCACTGGCAGAAAAATTGAATCAATATTTTTGAAAGACAGCATTCATTTTTATCCAAGTTTAACGAACTTGGAAAGGGAGATGCTGCTCAAATTGTATCCAATACTTGTGTTGTACATGCAGTTAAATATCAATTTAGTTTTCTGAATTCGCTTGAATACGCAGAAAAATAAAATTTTTTTTGCCTATGCTTTGACTTTCTGATAAATTAGCATTATGTTTGGTGACATGATTGCTATTCATTAATTGACATGTTGTTTTTTGATCGTTTGACAAATTGCCAGTCAGTGTTTCCTCTGCTTTAATTCATGTTTCAACTTGCTGCCTTATGATCCCTGCATACTTCAATATAAGCTATGTCAGTAGATATATATATAGATCAATAGTAGATAGTAATGTTAGAGTATTCCTTCCCTACATGTAATTGGTAAGATATCTGCAAAGATTTTTCGAAAACATTGTCACAAATGAAGAATTTGCTCAGAATGAGTAATTTCTTAACGTGTTACAATCTTTCATGAATTTACTATACATGCAGTGTTCCCACTCACATCTTTTTCTGGGAGTGCATGCATGCACTTCCTGGAGTACAAGTTCAGGAGTGCAAGAAAAATTCTAGGAGTGCACTTAATGACAATTTTAGAGCATCTTTGGAGAAACTTAAAGGTCTGTTGTATTGAAAATTTATTTTGACGAGCCTTACTCTTAAAAACAATATGGGTAATTTAAAAAAGAAGATGCTTACCATGTTTCCATACTCACAGGACCAGTTTCAGAGGGACAACTTACAACTAGATGGCCAGTAGAATTTTTCATTTCACTGTCAATTTCAGACACTAATTAGCTTTCACTTATTGTTTTAAAGAGATATTTATGTAAATTTACTGTTTAAAGTCATTGATAAAGCTGAATAGACAGTTTAAATGCCTATGATCGGACAATGTCAAACCGATTTTTGTTGCGTTTTGGGTTTTCACGTTTTTTTTTTTTTTTTTTAGTGATCTTTTTTTCATGCCAGTTAACCCTTTACCACACAATCCCAACTTTTAACGACCCTGAGGAAGTAGCCTTTTGAAAACATTGTGGAAAAAGGAGAAAATGCTGGTAACCAGCATTTTCTCCTTTTTCCACAATGTTTCCTACCCTATCCAGACCAAATTTTGTCATTTGGGCCATGTTTGATTTGTAGTCTGCAAATGTTTTCAATTTGGACTAGTCTGAAATTTTGTCGTTTGGTAAAGAGTTAAGTTTTGGAGTAGTATTTCCACTTGATTTAACAAAGATTTGTCAATTAGGTTAGCATGTAACTTCAAAACCTGTAATTTTACTCTAGAAAAGCAAATTGATACCATTAATACTTTTAAATAAATGGCAACACTTTGATTAGCGATGTTAAACAGTGACTTTCACACTTGATACCTATTGTATATGTCAGAGTTTAGATCTCTCAAGTATCATGTAAAGACATTACTTGTTGCCAGTAGATTCGCGAGTGCTTATGTTTTGGAGACATGTTTTTCTAACTTTCCCAATTGGCGCCACTGGTGATCGACAGCAGGAGCCCTGAAACCTGTGCGTGCATGCATGTTTCACTTCATATTCTTGTGTGTGATTTTTCAATGAAGTGCGTGAATCATGCACATGTGTGCATGAATGGGAACACTGACATCCAAGTTTGATTTGTTTTCAGTATAAATTTTTTGTTCAAGAAGTCTTTGAATCATTAAATCCAAAGTTGAATATAGGATTTTACAGGGTTAATGAGTTTTTGTTACTGATGTGGAAGTCATGTCCATGTATATGTTAAGTAAAAAAAATAAAATGAAAGAATGTGTAATATTTCAGCAAATAGATTAAATGCTTCATACCATCTGTATTTCATAAACATATATCTTAGTATGACAAGTGCTTATGAAATGAAATACCTATAACATTCAGTACAAAATGTGTATACATGTCTTACTGTTTTAATGTTCAGGAAAGTAGGAATTCATGTCTTACAACTTCTTGTACATTGGAATTTACTTTAACACTTTATCAAATGACAAAATTTTAGCCTGGTCCAAATTGAAAGCATTTGCAGACAAGAAATTAAATGCAGCTAAAATATAAATGTGTCTTTCAAAGGGTGAAAAAACATTGGAGGAAAATGAGAAAGTGCTGATTACCAGCATTTTATTTTTTCCCACAATGTTTTCAAAAGTCTTCCTCACTGTCAGGGTAGTTAAAATTCTGTATTCTGTGGTAAAGGGTTAAGAAATCTCCAGTCTGCTTCTAGTGGCAATGAAGGGATATTGCATTTTCTGCTCTTATGGTATAAAACTGCCTTTGAAAGTGATTGTTTTCTGAGCTTGATGCTGTAAAGATAGTTTGAGGAGTCCCTGATGGATGATGGTGAAATGACACTATATCTAATTACAAGTGTCACTTGTTTCCACGTCTTCCTGTCAGTCTATCTACAGAAAGCAGCTGATCATAATTTTAACTTATTTAATTGGTCTACTGTATAGTTTAAACTCTGGCCATAGTTTCCCTTTGTTTTCACTCATCCCACAGGACAACTGATTTGCAATTAGTTCTTGGCCCAAAGAAAGAGTTCACACATGATGAGCACAGAGGGGGGATATTTTCAAGGCCCGAGTATGCATTTTAGCTTATAGAAATAGTTGATCTCCAGCCAGTTTCTCTCTGAGAATTGATGATAGTCGTTGCATGGTTGAAGCAGGATTTATTCAGGACTCTTACCACTGATAACTCTTACCACTGATAATTTTTCTGACAATGGTTACATTGGAAAGCAGCCAGTAGCTTAGAAAGAACATTGGGCAGAGTACTGGTAAAGGAAATTCCAGGGAAGCATGGATTGTTGCATTGAAAGCCACAATATTCATGAAATAATGTATAAAATTAGGGTAAACACTATACCAACAAGTAAACAAATAGAGAAATAAACAAACAAACAAATAAATCAACAAACAAATTAATCAAAGCATTGAAAGCACTGGTGTGGCATTTGTCAAGGGAGCCATTGTGTGGAATTAATAATTGGAAAAACAAACGGTAGAAATAGTTTCCAAATATTCACTTGAAAGACAACCTAATAAAGTCATGCAGAATCCAATAGAGTAGTGTGCAACCATGTGAGACAAACAAGCCTGGGCGAACAAGCCCACTAATGAACTGGTTTTGGGATGAACAAGAATGGAGACAAAGATTATGTGTATTATTGCGTCAACAGAAGGCCATAGTGGGCAAAGCTGTTTTCAATAAAAAAAGAACTTTTTCCACAGTCAGTGGCATAATCCAATTTATTCTAATACGGCATTATCAATTTTATATCTGAGTGCAATCGAAACACTTATTTGTCTTAAAAGAATTGATTTTAATTGGGTTTATTTTCTTCGGTTTTGCACAAACTAAGATACATGATTTTCAAAATGCCGTATTGAACTTGTAGTGGCATTGTCTTTGACAAATGCCACAAAAAACAAAACAATGTTGGAAGTTGCAATCTCCCCCTGTCCAACTGATTTTGAAAATGTTGCATATTTTATCAGACCTAAGGGACAATAATTGTCCCCTCTAAGAATAATCCTAAGCAGAACTCTGCCTCATTGATTCAGAAAAAAAAGAGTGGTTTTCTCTCATATTTATGGGCCTACAATATATTTTACAGGGGACTTCTAAGATGGCCCTTGTGACGGGGAAATAATGTTCAGGGGTCGAAAGGTCACCGACCCTGTAGTCCAGGGATCAGCATCTGGAGGTTTGGAACCGAAGTCATCAGGTAAGTGGAAAAATACTCCCTTTATCCCATGTTTACACATTAACCTTAATTTTTCCCAAACAATCTTGTTTTAACAACACTAAGTAAGAAGGCCTTTGAAAACATTGTGGGAAAAGGAGAGAATGCTGGCAACCAGCATTTCTCCTTTTCTCAGAATGTTTTTTACCCTTTTAAAAGATGAGTCACATCATTGAGTCAAATTTGTTGTCTGTACATGCTTTCAATTTGAACAAGCTAGATGGCAAAATATCCAAAATGAAAGCTTCTGCAAGCTACAAATTAAATATGGCTGAGATAATAGAATCTGTGAGGGGGTAGAAAAAATAGCTGGAAAAAGAGAGGATGGTGGTCACCAGTTTATTCTTCTTATTCTACTAGGATTTCAAAAGCCTACACCCTCAGCCTTCCCTGAAATCAAGGAAACACGAGGAAGTGTGCTGATAATGACTGAAAAAAGCTTGAAAGAAGCATAAAATACCATTTAATTGTTTGTTTTAGGACATACTAGCCAACTAGTGGTTTTTGTGATACAAAAGTCACTATTGGAAAGGAAGAAATCCGGCTATTCAGTGATTTATAAAACATTTTTTGGGATAAAAGAACAATCGCTTGCCACAAGCATTTGCTCATTTCTCTAGTATTTTTCAAAAGCTCTCTTCTGCAGTTACATAAAAAGTCATATTTATACAACAATGAATACAGAAAGCTTGTGTGCTGGCTTTTCCTCTGACACAGCGGAGTCAGTTGATTATTGTGAGGTCTTCTGGCCAGCTTATCATGGGTAACCTAGCTAAATCCAACAGTTCAATACAAAAACTGGACTATAGCCAAGCTTCTGTGCAACTCTGAAATGTATCAAATGATCAGTATTTGATCAGAATCATATAGGTGAGTTACGTTTCAGCAAGCAGCATTGAATTTAAATTCCAAGTTTAATTTATGTAACTTATCTTAAACTCTTTACCAGATGATATAATTTTAGACGTCCAAATTGGAAGCATTTGAGAAGGATGGGATTTGTCTTTAACTCTTTACCACACAATCCCAAGTTTTAACGACCCTTAGAAAAGAGGCCTTTTGAAAACACTGTGGGAAAAGGAGAAAATGCTGGTAACCAGCATTCTCTCCTTTTCCCACAATGTTTTCTACCCTATCAAAGACAAATCACATCATTTAAGTCACACTGAAATTGTCATCTGCAAATGCTTTCGATTTGGTCCAGTCTAAAATTTTGTCATTTGGTAAAGGGTTAATAGGGTAGAAAACATGGGAAAAGGAAAAAGAGGGATATCAAGATTTATTTTTCTTCAGATCTTTTAACTCCTTAATCCTTTATCACACAATTCCAACTTTAAATGATGCTGAAAGAGAGGGCTCTTGAAAACATTGTGGAAAAAGGAGAAAATGCTGGTAACCAGCATTTTCTCATTTTCCCACAATGTTTTCTACCTTACCAAAGACAGAAATCATCATTTTAGCAATATTTCATTTGTCGTCTGCAAATGCTATGAATTTGGTCCAGTCCAGAAATTGTCATTTGGTAAAGAGTTAATAGAAATAAAAATTTTGCACTTGTCCATATTTCAATGCATTTGCAGATATCAGCTCTTTACCAAATGACAATATTTTAGACCAGTCAAAATTGAAAGCATTTGCAGACAACATATTAAATACGGCTCAAGTGATGGTGTTTGTGTATGAGAGAGAAGAAAACATTGTGAAGAAAGGAGAAAATGCTGGACACTAGCATTTTCTCCTTTTCCCATAGTTTTTTCAAAAGTTTTTTTTTTCAGTGTCGTTAAAATAAGGGATTGTGTGGTAAAGGGTTAAATCAAATATGATTCAGATGATGAAATTTGTTTTTGAAAGGATCAAGAATATTGAGGCAAAAGAAGAAAATGCTCGTAACTAGCATTTTCTTTTTTTCCACGCTTTGTTTTCAAAAGCTTTATTCAGGGTTCCCATTCACGCACATATGTGCGTGATTCATGCACTGAGTTGAATAATCACGCACAAAGATATGAAGTGAAACGTGCATGCATGCACCGGTTTCACGGCTCCCGTTGTCGATCACCAGTGGCGCCAGTTGGGACAAGTTATCAAGTTTGAAAGTCACTGTCTATCACCGCTAATCAAACTTGGTATCAATCCGCTTTTCTAGTGTAAAATTAAATGTTTTGAAATTACATGCTATTCTTATTGACAAATCTATGTCAAATCATGCCGAAATACTATTCCAAAACTTAACAGGCATGAAAAAGAAGATTGCTGTAAGAAACGCGAAAACCCATGACACAACAAAAATTGGTTCGACATCGTCCGATCATAGGCATTTCAAACTGTCTATTCAGCTTTACCAATTACTTTAAACAGTAAATTTACATAAATATCTCTATAAAACAATAAGTGAAAGCTAATTAGTGTCTGAAATTGACAGTGAAATGGAAAATTCTACTGGCCGTCAGGCTGTAAGTTGTCCTGATGAACTTGTCCCATGAGTAAGGAAATTATAACAAACATCTTCTTTTTTTAAATTACTCATATTGTTTTCAAGAGCAGCTGACTGCAGAGTTAGACTCATCAAAACAAATTTTCAATACAACAGACCCTTACACTCCTCCATAGATACTCAATAATTCTCAATATTAAGTGCACTCATAGAATTTCTCTTGCACTCCCAAACTTGTATTCCAGGAAGCGCATGCACTTTCAAAAAGAGATGTGAGTGGGAACACTGATATTTTTCAGGGTATTTGAAACACAGGATTGTGAGCAAAAGAGTTAATCCAATATTCTGGTTTGTGTTTATTCCATACCATGTTAAAAACCACTTGATATATGAGAATCACTTGCTAACTTCTTGAAGTACATGTACATATAATTAAACATTTTCAGAATTATATGGAATGTTTGATTAATTACCAGACGGCAAAGTTTTAGATCTGTCAAAAATGGACAAATTTGCAGGCATCAAAATAAATAATTATGACTCGCAAAATGGAAATTGAATTGGGCAAAAAAAGGTGGAAAACACTGAGGGAAATGCTGGTTATTAACATTTTCTCCTTTTCCCCCTTAAAAACAGAATTCACACAGTTTGGTAAAAGATAAAGAGGAATAGGTTTTTTTTTTTAAAAAGCAGTTTGAATGTGCCCTTGTTCGTAGATACAATATCAATAACATGATGGTGATAGACAATTGTATGGAATGTTTAACTATAACCCTTTACCATATGACAAAATTTTAGACAAGTCCAAATTGAAAGTATTTGCAGAAGACAAAATAAATGTGACTGAAAAATAGAAATTTATCTTGGGAAGGATAGAAAACTTTGTGGGAAAAGGAGAAAATGCTGGTTACCAGCATTTTCTCCTTTTCCAACAATTTTTTCAAAAGGCTTCTTTCTCAGGGTCGTTAAAAGTCAGGATTGTGTGGTAAAGGGTTAACAGATGGCAAAGTTTTAGATTTGTCCAAAATGAAAGAATTTGAAGACAAAATTAAATATTAGACAGAAAATTGGAAATTGATTTTGGGAAAAAAGATAGAAAATGTTGAGGGAAAAAAAGGAGGAAATGCTGGTAACCAGCATTTTCTCCTTTACCCACAGTATATCTTACCCTATCCAATGTTAATCACCAAATGGTGGTGTTAATCACTATTTTATGCTACATTGAAGTTTTTGCCAGCTAATGCCTTTAATTTGGTCCAGTTCAAAATTTTGTCATTTGGTAAAGAGTTAACAGTTCGGTTTGCTTGGTAAAGAGTAATGGAACCGTGTAGCCTTTTCATATTTTCCAACCAAAGTCAATCCATAGAATGTTTGTAACTACATGATTTTAATACAGATTTGAACCTTCAAATGCTGAACCTGGCTTTCTTTCACAGCTAGTATAGATCAAAATTAGACTGCATGGAATGTGCACTACATTGCTACACATTTTGGCCATATCAGCCCTAAAATAAGCAATATGTCAGCTGGTTTTTACTGTTGAAAAGGTTCATTGCATTCATTTAGTGCATTATAACTTAACCCTTAAAGCCCCTTGTACAACCATAGGTTTTTTTGTGGCCAGTGTATATTAAGATCAGACTCCACATGACATGCAGCCCAATGTTTGATATATACTATCTGCTATGCTGAACAATACTGGCCAAAAGTAGCCATAGAAATGCATTTTTTTTGAGCATTTTTTTTCCAGACTGGGAGTTCATATTTTGCTTATCCCTTTCCCAAACAAGCCCTGGTTTTCACGTGTCTGCAGTACAAGTCTTTTGAAAATGCTGTTGGAAAAGGAGAAATTGCTCGTAACGAGCAATTTCTCCTTCTCCCACAGTGTTTTCTACCCTTTTTGAGACCTTTCTGCCATTTTCATCAAATTTAAAATTGTCGTCTGCAAACTCTTTCAATTTGGACCAGTCCAAAATTTGTCGTTTGGGAAAGGGTTATTCGATGCTTTAAGGATCAAGAAATTATAAGAAAATTCTTTTCTGTGGTTCTACAGCTCATACAGGAAATATATTTTGACGAAAAATCTGGACATCCTCCAGTTTGAGACTCAAGAATATGTATGGGGGAATAGTATAGCATGATTTCTAAAACCTATTGAATTTTTTGAAAGTGGCTATTTATTTACAAACATACAGCTGTATATTACAAGATTAAATATACTTTAAATAGAATTTGCTTTCATTGAAAATAAATAGACTCTCAAAACCTGAGGTGAATATCTGTAAATATCTATAAATCAGAATTGAGATTAATGTTTAAAGATGAAAAAAAAACAACTAAATATAACCATTCCTTTTTTTCCTTCATGAGAGTTATTTCAAAAAATTAACTTGTCATAATGCCTTTAGCTTAATTCATTTTTTTTAAAACAAATTTTAAGCACATAACTTTAGCAGATTTTTGTTGCACGCGTTTCCTCTGTTTCCACGAATGTTTTCAAAAGCTGTCTTAGGGTCATTAAAGCATGGGATTATTTGATAAGTTACTGAACAAAGATCAGCCAAAATAGGTGCAAATGACAAAATTTTAGACTGGTCCAAAGTGAAAGCATAAGCAGATGGCATATTTAGTCTAGCTGAAATGATATTAATTGTCTGTGAAAGTATGGAAAATCTTATGCAAAAAGAAGAAAATGCTGGTTACCAGCATTTTCTCCTTTTCCCACAAGGTTTTCAAAAGGCTATTTTGTCAGGGTCATCAAGACTTGAGATTGTGTGGTACAGGATTGCACATGGTGCATGCTGCAATCTTAACCAACACTGTCAGGAAAAGTACTGAGTTTGCCAGTGGCATACCTTGTCCTAGGATTAACTGTTTGATCGCAGAATAAACCCAACATATATTTTCAGTGTAGAAAAAAGACACAAACAGATGCAATTTCAAAGTTGGTTTTGTCCAGAGTGTCTAAGCAAGCTGACAGTGCAAACCAAAGATCAGACTGCATATTTTGTGCAGTCTGATCTTGATCCACACTGACCACAATGGAAACTGTAGTAATGAAAGGTGCTTTAAGGGTTATTCCTTTATCAAACAAACCTAAGTTTTAAGTACCCTAAAGAAAAGGATTTTTTAAAACAATCTGGAAAAAAGAAAATTCTGGTATCCAGCATTCCTTCTTTTTTCTTTCAAAGACAATGCTATAGTTTGAGCTACAGTTGTGGCATGCATAATTTTTATGCCTTTTTATATGGGCAAATCCAACAGTTTGTCATTTTATTTACAGTAAATTTTTCTTTCATGTGGACCAGTCTAGAACTTTGTCTTCTACTAAAGGGTTAACCCTTTACCACAGAATTCAGAGTTTTAACAACCATTAGAAAGACGATTTTTGAAAGAATTGGGGAAAAAAAGGGAACAATGCTGGCAACAAGCATTTTCTCATTTTCTCACAATGATTTCTATCCTTTCAGAGACAAGTTTCATTATTGGAGCCACTTTTGATATGTCGTCTGCAAGCACTTTCAGTTTGGATGTGTCCAAAATTTTGTTATTTGGTGAAGAATTAAATAGCATATTCATCAATGGATTTTGATCAACATCCTAAATCATGTATTTTTAGTCATAGAAAAGTATTGAATTTTACATAATAACATATTGAAATACAGCCAAAGAACCTTATCTTTAAATAGACTTGCTGTTTATCCTCAATTACATTCATATTTTCTGTATGAAGTAAGAATCATTTAAGAATAAATATCTACCCCATGCAAACTCATCTAGAATCTGTCCCAGTTAACCCTTTACCAGATGACTTTTAGCCTTGTCCAAATTGAAAGCATTTGCAGACGACAGATTTTATGTGGCTTAAATGATGCAATTTTCTCTTAACAGGGTAGAAAATATTGTGGAAAAAGGAGAAAATGCAGGTTACCAGCATTTTCTCCTTTTCTCACAATGTTTTCAGAAGGCTTCTTTTCCAGGGTCATCAAAAGGTGGCATCGTGCGGTAAAGGGTTAAATACAGCTGTATTATTGTGCAGTTTGTGTGTACCCTTTGCCAGATGAAAAGCTTTTAGACTTGTCCATTTTGAGAGCATTTGCAGAGGACAAGTTTTAAAGTGATTTAACTCTTTACCAAAGGACAATATTTTGGACAGGTCCAAATTTAAAGCATTTGCAGATGATAAATTAAATGTGGCTAAAATGATTGCATTTGTTTCAGAAAGGTTAGAAAACATTGTAGGAAAAGGAGAAAATACTGGTTACCAGCATTTTCTCCTTTTCCTACAATGTTTTCAAAAGGCTTCTTTCTCAGGGTCATTAAATGTCGGGATTGTTTGGTAAAGAGTTAAATGATCCGATTTTGTCTTTGAAATGTTGAAATATATTGAGAAAGGAAAAATTTTTGGTTATGGTCATTTTCTCCTTTTCTCTGTGGGCTCATAGGTTCAGGCATTGGATTTGTAATTGGGAAATCCAGAGATTTACTTTATATCCTACTAGCAGTGATGTCCATTTTAGAGTATCCATTGGCAAGGCACTGCAAGGCCACAGATTTGTGAAAGCCCCCAAAAATATGAATCAGTGATCTATCACAGAGATACGACTGAAATATCGTTGAAGAGGTAGAAAACCCCTATTAAAAAACTTTGCCATTGTTTTCTGAAAAACTTTGTCATTAGCTGTATTCGACTGGTATTTACATTTTTTCTTGTTTCCCATTTTATATTCGACTGGTAAATTTCACGGTTTTATAAACTTTCGCAAAGCACAAACCTTATGCTATCAAATTGCCATGACAGTTGTGCAGCACTTTCCAGGTGGCCTGGTCATTTTTGTGCTTCACAAAAACTGACCTGTCGAATACGGTTATTGTTTTCAACCCTTTCAATGACAATTCCCATTATTTTAGCCACATAAACTCTTTACAACACAGTTCCAAGTTTTAACTACCCTGAGAAAGAAGCCTTTTGAAATCATTGTAGGTAAAGGAGAAAATGCTGGTAACCAGCATTTTCACCTTTTTCCTCAATGTTTTCTAGCCTATAAGACAAATTCTATCATTTGAGCCACATTCAAATTGTTGTCTGCAAAATTTAATGCTTTGAATTTGGACAATTCTACATTTTTGTCATGTGGTAGAGAGTTATCTTCTGCAAAAGCTTTCAATATAGACAAACTTGATTAATTTTTTTCTGACATAGAATTGAGGCAAATATAGGGTATCAGTTTTTGTAGAACTTTTTTGACAACTCACAAGATCAAACTCTGGTTTTGTTCCACTTTATACAGGTTGATCATTTTCAGCAGGTTTCAAATGTAAAGCGCCATTTCCTCGACAATTATTCTATACCAAGCCTCGAGATATTCTCAATGCTTGTATTTAACTCTTTACCACACAATCCTGACTTTTAACGACCCTCAGACAGAAGCCTTTTGAAAACATTGTAACCAGCATTTTCTCCTTTCCCCACAATGTTTTCTACCCTTCCCAAAACAAATTTCAATTTTTCAGTCACATTTGTTTTGTCATCTGCAAATGCTTTCATGTTTGGCTAGTCTAAAATTTTGTCGTTTGGTTAAGAGTTAAGGTATAATACTGAAAATGTTCTCCCATCAACCCTATGCTTGAAAGTTTCATATACATTGTCTCTGAGGTAATTCATATGAGTGCCCACATCATAAGTTTGCGAGAAGCACTATATCAGATGATGATACTCAGTTTTATACAACTGTGTAGTTAATCTTGTCTTTTTTTTGCATCTTTTCAGGTTTGAACAAGGCTTGGGACACTGTTGGTAGAGCTAAAGCAGATGTAAGTTAAATAGTTAAGAATTGTTTAAAACACTAGTGTATCTAGTGAGTTCAGCCTTTTCCAAAAAATGCTGTGATTTTACAGCCCTGAGGAAGAAGTGTCTTAAAAACATTGTGGGAAAATGAGAAAATGCTGGTTACCAGCACTTTCTCCATTTCCCTCAATCTTTCTTACTAATTTTAAAACAAATGCTATCATATAAGTTACAATACATGATTCATCCGCAAATGCTTTCAATGTGGACTTGTCTAAAATTTTGTTTATATGGCAAAGAGTTAAGAGAAGTGAATGCGGGTAACACTGTTCTTGAAAAAATCCTAAACTTTGGCTCCATTTATCGCAATTTTCTTCATCTTTTCTACACCAAGATAGTTTCCATCCATGTGTTGTTCAGGTTAAGTTCTGAAATTGCTTTAGTATTGATCATTATTGAACAGCTGTGTATAGATACACAGATGGAGCAAACTTTAACTTTTTACGGAAGGACAAGATTTTGGACTTGTCCAAATTGCAAGCGTTTGCAGACGACAAATGTGGTTCAAATGAGATTTGTCTGAGGAAGGCCAGAAAACACGATGGGAAAATGGTAAATGCTGTTTACCAGCATTTTCTCCTTTTCCCTCATTGTTTTTGATAGCCTTTGTTAAAACTCAAGAGTGTGTGGTAAAAGATTCATGTAATCTGAAGGCAATTGGTTGTTTGACTCTATAAGATGACAAAATATTTAGACTTGAAAGCAGTTGCTGACTAGAATTTGAATGTTGCCTAAATGATGTGATTTTTCTCTGAACGGGTAGAGATTGTTGTTGGAAGAGGAGAAAATGTTGCATAAAATCCAGCAATTTCTTTTGTTCCTCCATGTTTTCATGAGCCCGATTTTTTGGTAAGGGGCTATGGGATATTACAGATTTGTATGGAACAACAAAAATTAATGTGTATTTACTCTTCCCAAAATGACAAAAATGTTCAACTGCTCCAGATTGGAAGCATTAAAATTTTGCAAATGACAAATTAAATGTGGTAAAAATAATGAGATTTGTGTCGGAAAGAGTACAAAAGATTGCGGAAAAGATGATAATGCTGGTTACCAGCATTTTCTTCTTTTCTCACAAAGTTTTCAAATGGCTTTCCCCTCAAGGTTGTTAAAAGTCGGGTCGGTGTGGTAAAGGGTCAAGTAGGGAATGGAACAGACAACATGGCACCTTAGAACAATTGCCTGCTTAATCGAAGGACTGTTATATTCAAAACACAGATTTGGTAACTTTAGCATTATGATACCTTAATACTGATGGCTGACGGATACAACTGACCACAGGTTTAATGTATATTTCTGCTGATTGTAGTTACGGAAGATAGAGCAGCGATTGGAACAAGCAGAGCGCCATCCACCGCCAGGCCATTTAAACCAGACAGGAGAGACAAGTATCATAGACTATGGTGGCCTCACATGGAATAAGGATCAGAATGAAACATATGAACTTCAGGATGAATATGCATCTGGGGTAAGTTTCTATGTTATCATTTTACATGGTATCAGACATGAGGTTTGTTTTTTAACTGTATCATCTTTAACTTTTTACCTGATCATGAGTTTTAATGGCCCCAAGGAAAAGGACTCTTGAAAACATGGGAAAAGGAGAAAATGTTGGTAACCAGCATTTTCTCCCTTTCCCACAATGTTTTCTACCGTTCCAAAAATAACTTTCAATTTTTGAGTAATATTTACTTTGTTGTCTGCAAATCCTTTTAATTTGGACATGTCTGAAATTTTGTCATTTGGTAAAGAGCTAATACAACCATGCATGCTTAATGACTCATTCATTTGTTTGTTCGTTCTTTCTTTCATTTGTTTGTTCATTCTAGATATTGTTGTAACTTTTAATTAAAAGACTAGGTGTCTTATGGGCTCAATTCAAAGACTAGGTGACTGATTGATAGTCCCAGATGAATCTAGATGAATTTTGTTGTCTGGCAAAGAGCTAATCTTGTGCCTTAGAATAGACTGGATGGTCTTTGAAAACAATGTGAATGATGGATAAACACGCAGAAAGAACAAAGAGCTTAATGTGGTTGTACCATGTAGTAAAAACAATACAGCCTGTGAAGTCCTTAAGATTTTAAATCTTTTCCAGACAACAAAATACATTTTTAGAGCACTTTGCAGACAAGATCGAACACATAGCTTGATTGATGAGATTGTCTTTGAAAGTATAGAAAATATTTTAGATAAAGGAGAAAATGCTGGTAACCTATATTTTGTTCTCTGCCCATATAATTTTCAAAAGCTTTATACCTCAGGGTTGTGAACATGATCTGTATGATAGTGCCATGTTTCTTTGCATATGGCTACTTTTTGCATGAGGATTACAATTTCATTTGCATAGAGCAAAACTTGTACCCTCTGAATTCCTAATCAAACAAAATTGTATTTTAAACGGTCTGACAAATCAACGAAATACCACTGAAATACACCTAATTTTTCATTATTGAGTTCAGATAATGACAAAATAACAATATGCCATTGAGGCACACCATGAAGAATGTACACCAGAATTCATGAACCGGTAAATGTCCACCGAAATACCCATGCCACTTGGTAAGATTTGTCGATTCAAGGATTCAGCCTCTGCACTCTCACTACAGTAGCCTTTGTATGAGGTTGATGTGTCTGATCTATATCCATTAGCATGCCAGGAATCATTTCTATTTTTATATTAGAATATGAAATTAAAAATTACGATATTACAAAACTGGCAGCCATTTGGAATCTGTGTTTAACATGCGTAAATTTTAGACTAAATGTACGAATTTAAGACATCTGCAGGAGAAAAATATCTATACAGACACATGTAACGTAATATAATTGGATTTGACTCAATAGGACAGTAAAAGTTACACATCAAATAGGGTGGATGATGTCAGCCAACCACCTTTATTTATTGCTTCGCTTTGATGTACCATGCAACTTGTGCGTTACAATGGATCAGAGACCTACATGATGCCATGTCTGATTTGGATCTACTTCGTTCACAAATGAAGTGAATAAGTTTTGTGTGTGTTTATCATTAAAAAAATGATAATTATAAGTGACAATGTCATACTTATAATTCTTTAGTCTAGATTGGCATAATCAAGATCGGTTACTAGTATTTCTGTGTGTAACAGAAGAGACATTTGAGTATTATGGTGTTTGTTCTCCATGTAAATCCACAGTAATAAATATATATTAAATTTTTTCTATCAATATTGATTTACATATTAATTATGCTACAAATTTGGTACAGAACATAAAGAGTAAATTATTGTATCAATGCCTTGACTGATAACCCTTTCAGTGCCATAGCTGAAAGCAAAGGCTTTTGCGGACAGCATTGATAGAGATCTAACAGCACAGAACCTGCAGCCTGATCATGGATATATACTGTCAGCTTGTATAGTCAAGCCTGTAACTTAGTATAAGATAAAATTGCTCTTAGTTTTGGTGGATTGTGTTCTTTGCCAAAACTTTCAATCAAATAAGGTTGAATTTATAATTAGACCAGCAAATGCCAGTCTATTGCCATGGAGAGTGACCCATATTCAAATGTAAATAAAAAAACCCTGGTTGCCAAATACTTCCCCTCAGAAAATAGTTCTTTCTATTAGAAATCATAATTCTGTTAAATATGACAATGTTGATATGAACCTCAAAATCTCCACCAATCCAATTTGAATGATGTGTACTTACACAGAGTTCAATTCAGAGTGTGCCATTGCGCCCTAGGCCTGCTAAAGTCCCAGATGGCACAATTCTAAATCAACCTTGGGCCCCTCGGGCGCACTCAGTCATAAGGGAACCATTCTGCGAATTACAGTCCTTTTCGTCCCTTTCTGCTTTTTCTGCTCAGTAAACATAATACTGAGCTTGCCAGTGAGAATTTATTGATAACCTGATGGATGCTGTGGTTAACATTAAACTGGTAGCCTGTTATCGATCTTCGTGTCGGAATTTTACGGGATATACAACGGGTTCCAGAAGTTAGGATTCTTATGATTCCTTGAGCTTCCACTGATCATGTAAGATCTCAATGAAGTGATTTTCTGGGTATTTCGGTAGTATCACTGGGGCGAAAAAGGCAAAACCTGTTGAAAGTATTACTTCAGAAAGCACAATCAGGCCAGTCCCTACCCCTAGTTCAAGCGACGAAAATAAAACCCTACAGTAACGCGAGTTTCAACCAAAATGGCTCCCAGATCAAAGATGGTTAGTTTTTGACAAGAAAATAAACCAGTTTGAGTGATCGACGTGAAAGTTAAATCCCTTTGTTATTGGATGTCAGAATTTCGAAAGTCTACAATTGACAGACATATTTAGTCATTTTCAGGTTTAAATTAGTGGCGGAAATAAGGTTGCGTCATCTAACCGTAATGATTTCTGCAGTGTTGCAGTTTTATTAGCATAGTATTCATAGATCTATATATGAATGGGAATAAACATATGAAATAAAAAGGCAACACTTGTTAAGTAAAAAGGTTAACATTTCAGTAATAAAACATTTTTCGTGTGTGACCCCAAGGTTTCCAACATGACTCGCTATTTCAATGTCTGTGGGCCCAATGGGCTCCCTTACAAGCAAAGCTAGATTGAACACTGCTTACAAAGTCATTCTATGAATAGGATGTCATTCATAAGATACAAGATGCAGTGTTTCATGTACCTGCACGTGCTGCGATAATCTCGCGTTAAATTTGCCGAGGACGCATAATTTTGATAGATGTGTATCCCCTGGACGCATACATTTTTCCGGCACTGCATCCTGTTATCAAAAATCTCATGTTGTGTGATCTATCCAGCTAAAGTAGTACCCGTTCTATTTCCCGTAACCGTGCGATAGACATTGATACAATTTCAGTAACGGGCTGCCAGTTTATTATCCATCAGACGTACAACGGCGATTGTTTACTACAACACTGGCTGACTACTGAGAAGTAGTGCGGTGATATTGAATACTGGGCACCAGGTCGTCAGAAGTCAAATCTACTTTTTATTTGTCCTTTAAGGCATTTTCAACCAATCAGCGTTGGTGGTCTACACAGCAGTAGCTCTCCGGTTAGTGAAAAACGAAAGTAGAAATGATGAAGTTGTACACCCGTTAAGTCGTCTAGTGAAAGTTTTACAGGTTGTCAAAAGATAAAAGTTCAACAACTAGAATTAGTTGTTTAATTCATGTTGTCACATATATTATCAAGTCCCTAATTCAAATTTTCGAACCGACCATAATAGTATGGTTCAATAAAGCCATAGGACTCATAAATGTTTCAGAGGGCTCATAAAATTTATGGTTGGTGTGTCCTAGGACTCACAGTTAGAAATTTGTAACAAAATCACAGAAGATGTCTGCTTAGATGTAAATTAAGTCAATGACCTATATCCAAATCAGGCTCATGTTTACTTATTATCTCAACGCAACCTTTTTCATCTTGTTTTTCACAGATTTTGTAGGTCGCGTCTAGCATCAAGTCTGTTCAACTGATAAGAAGGTGAAATAGCATGAAAGTTCACCCAAAAGTCAACTCCATAAAGTATTCAAATGCCAAATCATCAAATTTGTTTTTCTCCATTTTTGTTTTTCAAGTAAAGATCAACAGTCCAAATATTTTCATGACATTTCTGTTGTGACAAGTAAATGGCTATGAGCTGACTGGCAAAGTTACTAGAGCAAACTGGATCCAATTTAATAACTGGATTAGACTTGGCCGAACAGGATCAGACTTAACTTGATTGAACCGAATCAGGACTTGGTAACCAGATTGGACCATTTTGCTTCAATCTCATATAGACAAACCAAGTTTTATCTTTGCCAAGGCCGCTTATTCTACATTTGCTTGCCTGTCAGTACTTTCAGTACTTTGCTATTATATTTGGGGTTGAAAGAGTAAAATGAAGGAAACAGACATATTCATTCAATAGAAAGAATCAGAATAGTGTAACTTCAAATCTGTTTTGGTTAGGTTTAATAAAAAATATCATGCAGCATAGAACAAAGATCAGGTAGTATTTTGGTGCAGCCTGATCTTGTTCTTTGTTGTCTGCCAATTAACTTAATGTTGCTTCAAAAATATAAGCATTAGAAATGATTTGTAAATATGGTTTAATCATTTAATATATAGGAAGAAGTCTGTATCGAGTAGTTTGAATTCACAATATTATTTTGTTATTTTCATCATTCTTCAATACTCGTAATGTCTATATCCAAACAATAGGCGTGCTCGTCCAGCTATTCAATATCGTCACCGAAGTCAGCCAATTATTGTGAATCATTATCTGGGAAGATCTTTCTGCCCCAGGTGCATTAATCCAGATTTTTTTTTCCTAACCCTTGTTGTGCTGAAATGGATGTAATTGCATCTGCATGCAGTGTAGATCAAGATCAGATTGCACAGAACATGCACTCTTATCTTGGACCCACACTGTCTGCTTCCTTGCTAGATATTTTGACATGAGCAGCTTTGAAATTTGAATACCTTTATGTAGTACTGATTTGGAATGTTCTTTTCATTTATTAGATACGACGAGGGTAAATTTAGCACATTTTTTTTATATGTATACTGAGTTTGAGTTCAGTTCGTATAATTCTGGAGTAATACTAGTTATTGGAATAAACTGTAAGTGGAGTATCAGAAGAACATAAAAAATTGTGTAAGTGCACTTTCCTCAAGATGTTGTAAAAAATTACTTGAATTTTTATATGGCTTTGATTTTCTGATCGAAACTTGAAAAAACTTCAAGTATAGTTTTTTTTTTTACTCTTTACCAAATGACAATATATTAGACCAGTTCAAATTGAAAGCATTTGCAGACGACAAAATAAATGCGACTGAAAAATTGAAAATTGTTTTGGGAAGGGTAGAAAACATTGTGGGAAAAGGAGAAAATGCTGGTTACCAGCATTTTCTCCTTTTCTTACGATGTTTTTAAAAGGCTTTTTTCTCAGGGTCATTAAAAGTCTGGATTGTGTTAAAGGGTTAACTGTTATATTTCTAATGTGGGTATGCAGAATTAGTGCTTCAAGTCTTTAAAGTTGTTTTTTCCAGAATGTGTTAATTCTTTACCAAACAAAAAAATGTTTATACTCATCCAAATTTAAAGCATTTACAGACAACAAATCGAATGTGACTCAGATGATGAGATTTCCATAGGAAGAGGAGAAAATAATGTGGGAAAAGGAGAAAATGGTGGTCACCAGCATTTTCTCCTTTTCCCACATTGTTTTTAGTAGCTCTCTTCTTGTGGGTCGTTAAAAGTTGGGATTGTGTGCTAAAGGGTTAAGAAACCTCTTAATTATACCATAAATTTTAAGTCAAATTTTCCCAAAGGCTTCTGGAAATGTTATGTGATCAATAGCACCTTGATTTTACACGATAATATACAAATAGGTAGGATGGCATGCCTTGCCTCATGAAAATGTACACAGTTTCTGATTGCAAAACCACCATCCGTATCTAAACATCAATATTGCACGTTTTTAATCCATTTCCACTCTATTGCAAGTTTTTATTACCCTGAGAAAGAAAGCTGAAAGCTTTTGAAACATAGTGGGAAAAGGAGAAAATGCTCCTTTTCCCACAATGTTTTCTAACTTTCTAAAAACAAATTTCACTTTTTGAGTCAAATTTATTGTGTTGTCTGCAAATAGTTTGAATAAGGATAAAGTTTTGTTGTTGGAAAAACTTGATGAGTAGAACCATCAAGTTTCCATACCCCTGCAGTCAAACATCTATCTTATAGAATTAATCTTTGAGTATTATACAAGAAAGTTGGATTTGTGGCAAAAAAGTCTAAATATGCCTTTGCATTATAAAAAGTGCCAGAATTCTTTACAAACTAGTGGATTAACCCTTTTCCACTCAATCCTGTGTTAAACAATGCTGTGAAGTAGCATTTATGAAAACACTGTGGGAAAAGGAGGAAATGCTGGTAATCAGCATTTTCTCCTTTTTCCACCGATTCTAACACAGATTCCATTATTTATATTTTGGTCTACAGGTGCTTTCAATTTGGACAGTTCTACATTTTTAGCTCCACTGGCCGAAGGCCAGCGGGCTTATGTCATGGCCTGGTGTCCGTCGTGCGTCCGCGCGTCCGTCCGTCCATGCGTCCGTCCGTCGGTGCATTAACTTTTATTTCAAACATCTTCTTCTTGGAACTACCCATCCAGTTTTCGTGAAACTTCACAGAAATGATCCTGCCATGGTCCTCTTCAGAATTTCTTGAAAGAATTTGATTCCTTCAAAAACTCTGGTTGCTATGGCAACAAAACTGAAAAATATTGGAAATCTTTAAAAATCTTCTTGTCTGAAACCATAAGGCATAGGGCTACCAAATTTGGCATGTAGCTTTATGTGGTAGACCTCTATCAAGTTTCTTCAAATTATAGCCCTGGGGTCAAAATTGGCTCTGCCCCAGGGGTCACAAGTTTTACATAGGCTTATATAGAGAAAACTTTAAAAATCTTTCTGTACCTAGCCATAAGGCCTAGAGCTACCAAATTTTGCATGTAGCTATATCTAGTGGGCCTCTACCAAGCGGGCCAAAATTTTAGCCCTGGGGTCAAAATTGGCCCCGCCGCAGGGGTCACAAGTTTTACATGGGCTTACATAGTGACAACTTAAGAAATCTTCCTGTTTTGATTTTTTTTTTTGAAATTAGCCTTGCATCAGGGATCTTATGTTTTACAGAGGCTTCATATGGACAAAAGTTGAAAATCACCTTATTTATAACCATACAGCATAGACTTGTATTATTTTGGCATGTGGCTTTATCTTGTGGACCTCTACCAGGGTTCAAGTAATTATAGCTCTGGGATCAAAAATGGCTTTGCCCTGCGGGTGTCAACTTTCACATGGGCTTTTACAGAGAAAACTTTGTAAGTCTTCATTTTGAAACCATTTGGGTAAGAATTGAAATGTTTAGTATTTATGGTTTATATTTATAAGCCAGTGGAGCGATACAGGGCCATCATGGCCCTCTTGTTCTTCTGTGGTGAAGATTGAAAGATCAAAAGTTCAGACTGCAAATTATCTGCATTCTCATCTTAATCTTTACTGTAACCAAAGGATATTTAAGCTTAACCCTTTACCAGACCACGAAAATTTAGACTTGTCAAAATTGAGAGCATTAAAGATACATCGTTACAGAGAGAAAAAAAGAAAATGTGAAAATTTGATACACTGTAGAATGGTTCAGAATTTAGTCAGCTGCAATGTAAACATAGATAAATTACAGATATATGTTGTATTATGGATAAATACATTTATCAGAAATCTTTGATTTAAAGTCAGAAACGTCACAACAGTGATTTCTTTGATGGTCTTAAGAAAATGAAGTGCATTTTCTATCAGTCTTGCTAGTCAATGCAACCTTGCAACCATCAGGGGCAACACTTGGCTTGAAGATACAAGAATGATTATAGTTTGATTAAATAAAGATGAAACGGGTTAAAAAACAGGCTGAAAACAAGTATAGATGTATCTTTAAATTTTGCAGATGAAACGTTTACAGTTGCTATAATGATTTGAGTAGGTTTCGAAAGGGTAAATACATGTACATGGTGGAAAAGGAAGCATTTTCTCCTTTCATCACAATGTTTTCAAAAGCCTTCTCCATCAAGGTCTTTAACCCTTTACCGCACAATGCCGCCTTTTAACGCCTCTCAGAAAGAAGCCTTTTGAAAACATTGTGGAAAAAAAGAGAAAATGCTGGTAACCATTCTCCTTTTCCCACAATGTTTTCTACCCTATCAAAGAAAAATTGCGCCATTTAAACCACAATGAAATTGTCGTCTGCAAATGCTTTCAGTTTGGACAAGCTAAAATTTTGTCGTCTGGTAAAGGCTTAAAGTACAGGATTATTTGATAAAGGGTTATACATTACATTATGGCAGTGATAATATTGCAGGAGATGAGGAAATTGCCTGTAATAATCACCCCACAGTGAGGTAAATTAATGAAATGGCCATATTCAACCATCAAAAATCACCAACATTTTGTAGATTTAACTTGTTACCAAAAGACAAAATTTAGATATGTCATAATTAAAAGCATTTGCAGATGACAAACCCATTGTGGTAAAATTGATGGGATTTGTCTTGGGAAAGATAGAAAACTTTGTGGGAAAAGGAGAAATTGCTGGTTACTGGCATTTCTCCTTTTCCCACAATGTTTTCAAAATCCTTCCTACTTCCTACTAATAATATTTACTTAGGGCCATTAAAATACAAAACTTACTGTTTGTACGGCCATCATGAAGTAAGCTTCTATAAACAAAATGGGAAAAAGAGAAAATTGGATAACCAGCATTATCTTCTTTTCCCACAATGCCTTCTGCCCTTTTCATGTACACAGAGAAAACTTGTTATTTGAACCATAGTTTAAATGATTTAAATTTGGACAGGTATAAAATTTGCGGTCTGGTAAAGAGTTTGACTGCTTTCAGATAGAAAACCTATCAGCAAGTACAGGATTTGTATTCACCAACCAATCTTAAGAACATTATTAGTCTTATTCTCCAAGATTTTCTAAATTTGAAGTAACAACTTCCGACTGGCTAAACCAAATGGTTTAGCCAGTGAGAATTTGTGTTACTTTCACATTTAGAAAACTCTGGAGTATAAGACTAAGAACATTCCTACAGATGAACTTAAGATTGGACTTACTCTAATAGTGCTAAAAGCCCACACTTTTCAAACTTGGTAGATATTCACTGACATTTCGTAGATCATAGATCCCTGTTGGTTTTGACATCCAGTAGGTCAAAGGTCAAGGTCTCAGAGGCTTCCTATATTCTAAACCTTGTTCTGACATCTGTAGATTTGACAAGATTCATCACACTTTGAACAGCATAGTCCTGGTGGCTCAGTCAGTAGAGTACAGGACTTGAGAACAGGGAGTGGCTGGTGTGCCAATTTCTTATGAATAAGGATTTATGATAGTCCTTGCAACAGGATTCATTCCTCGCTCACCACTAACCATTATTTCGATGATGGTTACATAGGAAATAATGTTGAAAACGGCATTAAACACCACACCTTAAACAGAAGATAATCACTTGACTTGAGAGGTCAGTGGGACATAGGTCAAGGTCGGGATAGCCTAACAGCTTTAGATATAATGAGCCATGTCCTTGCTGTAGGAAGACATTTGATTTTCGAAATATGCTCCTTTTTCATTAATTTTATCTTATCAAAAAACAAATCCTTTCATTTGCACCTCATTGAATTTGTTACCTGCAAATGCTTCAGATTTTAGTAATCTGTTTAAAAGAAGCAATAAGTGTTTTCAAGGAGGAAAGGGGTCAAGTTGACTGTTTACACTAATGACGGAAAATCTGATCTAATTAAGAAAAAAAGCACTGTCTCTCATTCACTGAATGACATTTGCCTCTGATTGATGTAGGAAGCAATCTTGTTAATGGATGCAATTGTCTGATTGGCAAAAGATGTGTGCCTGAGATTAACCCTTTGATGGCTGAATAACCTTTAACTTTTTACTGAATGACAAAATTTTGGACTTGACCAAATGGCAAGCATTTGCAGACGATACATCAAATGTAGCTGAAGAGATGACTCTTGTCTTTGATAGGGTAGAAAACATTGTTGGAAAAGGAGAAAATGCTGGTTACCAGCATTTTCTCCTTTTCCCACAATGTTTTCAAAAGCCTTCTTCTTCAGAGTTGTTAAAACCTGGCATTGTGTGGTAAAGGGTTACCAGCATTTTCTCCTTTTCCCACAATGTTTTCAAAAGCCTCCTTCTTCAGAGTTGTTAAAACCTGGCATTGTGTGGTAAAGGGTTACTAAACTATTCTGAGTTTCAATGAACCTGAGGAAAAGAGTTTTTGAAAACATTGTGGCGAAAGGAGAAAATGCTGGTACCAAGCAATTTCTCTTTTTTTTTTCCCCACAAAGTTTTCTACCCTGTCAAAGACTGATTCTATGGCTTGAGCCATGATTAGTTTATGGCTTGCTTATGCTTTAAAAATGAACAAGTCTAAATTGTTGGCAGGTGAAGAGTTATACCTTCAGCATGTTAAGAATGTTGCCAAAATGCTGTATTTGACAGTGAAGTTAAAGATCAGATTGCACAGAATGTGTGCTCTAATGATCTATGATCTACTCTGTCAGATAGTCAATATGCCAAAACAATCTTGCCATTGCAATATGTAGTTCTATTTGACAGACTGAAATTGTTCAGTTTGATTCCTTTAGCAGTTTCAGGCTATCAAAACAGATACCATATTTCACCTAATTAACATGCCAGGGCGCCTTGCAAAACACTGACAGGGTGCTCTTATTTCTTAGCCAATTTAAAAGAATTTAAGTGCCATCACATAGAGTAAGTACGGTACTTTGATCCGAGTTTCAGCTAGTGCCGACTGCAAAACAATATCGCCACTTGGAAAGACTTGCTGTATTAATGCAGAATATCGATTTTACCACCTGATCATGATTTATTTGGACATTAAGTATCATTCAAGATTAGTATGGGACACTCGTATTCAGTACTTCACTTTTTTCAAGTTTTTTTCTAAGTTGGTTGACAAATTTTGTGTTACCAGAAGTTTATAATGTTACTGGAAGTTTGTCACTCAGGTTGTTGAATTTAGGGTAACGTTTGGTGTGGCGGGGCGGGTGTCCAAAGGCTTCTGGAGTAAGTAATATAGTGGGTGTGCTACTATTAGGGAGGGAATGTTAATTAGGTGAATTATGGTATCTCTTTTCAGTAAAAAGTAGCCAGCTTGTTGCAGGTTCAACACTTTTGGGCAAGAACTTTTGTACTTTTGTACAACTTAACTGTACAATAATCACTCTAGATGGCCATTGATGGCTTCCTTGAAACTTTAACCAGTAGTCACACTGTATTCTGGGTGGTTCTAAAGGTTGACTCCGCTCACCACAGGATTCAAACCCAGAACCTCCGATATAAAAAGTTGACACTCTTCCCCACCACTGTCTCCACACTTGGCAGGGCTATGCAATGGTCTTTGTTCATGTGACAAAAATAGCCATTTGACTGGAAAAAGAATTAAGTTTTCCCTGGATTTTGTTTTACATGACCACTGCTATAGTGGTATCACAGCCACAATTATTTATTTATTGCTTGTTTATTTGGTGTTTGATGTTGTTTTCAACAATATTTGGGTCAAATAAAGTGACAGTGCTCCTATCCAAGGGCCCCTTGACATTCTTTTACCATTACTTTGTGTATCACTCTTTTCAAGGTAGGTGTTGTTTGGGTTTGGCCTTAATTGAACAGCGCAGATTGAGGTCAGCCTGCAAAGTATTGTGCTGTCTGATTACATGTATTGAAATCTACACTGTGAGCCATTTTGTGAAGCATTCTGGCAAATACACCTTTGAAATAGCAATTTTGTTACCCTGTTTTCTGGATTGAGGAATTTGACCACATTTATGTAACTCTTTACCAAACGACAAAATTTTGGACTCAAACAAATTGAAAGCATTTGCAGACGACAAAATAGATGTAGCTCAAATGTGGTAACCAGCATTTTCTCCTTTTCCCACAATGTTTTCAAAAGTCTTCTCTTTCAGGGCCATTAAAACTCGGGACTTTGTGGTAAAGGGTTAAGGCTATAACCCTATACCACACAATACAAAGTTTTATCATCCCTGATGAAAAAGCCTGCTGGTTATCATCATTTTCTCCTCTTACCCTCCAATGTTTTCAAAAGACTTCTATCTTAGGGTTGTTAATACTTTTGAGTTTTTAGTACATGGTAATAAGATTATTAGGCATGGAATGGTGCACATTTGCTAGCAAAATTGCTGAAATATTTTCAAAAACAGGATCTTTTGATGCATGTTGTTATTTGTGCAATAGGAGGCATTTGAATGCAATAGAAGGCATTTGAGTGCAATAGGAGGCATTTGAGTGCAATGGAAGACATTGGGACACTAGTAGATAGATTGCTCAAAATTAGTAACTTTCTCTGATAAATTTGTACCCTATCATTGTCTCATTCTCATCTCTTAAGGATGCAGTCTTGTCTTAATCTACACTATTTTCAAAAAAGCATCTAGAATTAGCTCTAGCATGCTGAGAATTTTATCAGCAATTGATTTTTTCCCCACAGTGACAGGCATTCACTCTTTACAAAACGAGGCTTTTGAAAACGTTCTCGGAAATGGAGATGATGCTGGTAGCCAGAATTTTCTTTTTTTCCCACAGTGTATTCTACCTGATCAGAGCACTGAAGCAGTCATTTGTACTAGTTTCGAATTTGTAGTGTGCACTTTCTTTCAATTTGGACATGTGTAACAATTTGTTGTTTGGTAAAGGGTTAATTACCTTTGAGCAATGGAGAGAACATGAGATACTACTTTGACATTTTGCTGTGACTACTCATGCTTTTCCACCTTTCATGCTGTTATATCTCTACCCTTAGGGTACCCCATCACAGAAGCAGTTGCTTTTGTGCTCAGTGTAGATCAACAGATCAGCCTGCACAGAACATGCAGTCTGATATAGGATTTACATTGACCATTATGCAGAGATACTCTGCCCAATGGCAGCATTGAAACCATAGTAATATGGCTGTTTATTTTTTTACTAAAATATTCTTCTTGCTTATTTGGTGCACTGAAGGTATGCTGTATCTTCAAGAGGAATCACTTATAAATGAGCCATGCTTTGGCAAAAAGGGGCTTGATGCATCTCCATGATGCATTGTAATGTACAAGTCATCACAGATTTGTGGACCCATACTAGCCCTTTTTTTTTAACAACCGACTTAATGACATGAGGTAGAGTGGCCCTTGAACATACAGAAAATTGACCAATAGCGAAAAGGTGCAGTGGCTGCGCTGGGTTGATGCATTAAGCCCCTTTACACAGGGCATAGCTCAAATAAATTTGTTCATGCAAGTGCCCTTTCTGAAAACATTGTTGCAGAAGAGAGAAATTGCTTGTAATGGCAGCTTTCTTACATGTCCTTTTATCACATAGATTCATGCCTTTAACCCCATATAAACAATCCGAAGTATTAACGACCCGAATTAAGATGGCTATTGAAAACATTGTGGGAAAAGGAGAAAATGTTGGTTCCCACAATGTTTTCTACCATTTCAAAGACATATCCAATAGTTTGACCCACATGTGATTCATCATCTGCCAATACTTTCAATTGGGAAAAGTTTAAAATCTTGTCGTGTGGCAGGGAATTGAGCACAACATAGGGTTTTGCAAGATAGAAGAATAAGATCCAGACTACAGAAAATATGGGCCAACCAGTGATCAAAATTGTACAGAATTTAAAATTTAATTCTTGGCCACGGGTAGAGAAATTTTGTCTTTGAATTGCAGTACATTAAATTACACCCATTACAGTACAGAGATTACTTTATGTCCCTGCAGTTTGCAGCTAATGAAAATTTTTGGGGAAAAAGAGCAACTCGTTGTTAGAAGCAATCACTCCTTTTCTTTAAGTTTTTTTTTTTTATATATTTTCCTTTCCAGTAAATTCTGTCCTGTGTATAATTTGAATTTCTTTCAGGTAATTATTAACCCTTTACTGATTATACCCACACCTAGGAGGTGGGGGGGGTATACTGGTTTCACCACTGTCTGTCTGTCTGCGTGGACGGCATGATAGTTATGTATCCAAAAATAGCCACATAGTTTTCATTCAGGAGTTAAATTCAAAGAAGTTTCTTTTATGTGGCTTAAATAATCCTTGTAAGTGGCTAATTGAAATTTAAAGAATAGAGACTTACAAACCCTCCCATTAGAACGTCTGTCTTGTTTTGGTCAGACTATCCATCAATTTGTCTGTCTGTAGACTTTTTCATTTCCTTGCTCTAACTCAAAAGCCTTTTGACCTAGGACCCTGAAACTTTATACAAGTGTTGCTCCTGACCCAAGGAGATGCCCATATGTTTTTGGGGGTCACATAAGTCAAAGGTCAAGGTCACAGGTGAACTTTGTTTGAAAGTGGTTACCCTGCTGTAACTCAGTAGCTGTGTGACCTAGGACCCTGAAACTTTATACAAATGTTGCTCATGAACCAAGGAGATGCCCTATTGTTTCTAGGTTGCATGGATTAAAGGTCAGGGCCACTGGTGATCTTTGTTTTGAAAATCATTTCTGTTCTCTGATTGTGCTGCTTCAGTGACAAGGTGCTGGTGGGGGGTATTTGTCCGCTTTACGACAGTTCTAGTTTTGCAACTCTGAGAAAGACTGCTTTTGAAAGCATTTTGAGAGGAAGAGAAAATGCTAGTAACCAGCATTTTCTCATTTTCCCACAATGTTTTCTAGACATTCTCATTTCTCTATGTTACTTTCAAAGATAAAATTCCATGATAAAGCTACAATTTAGAGTTAAATTAGCCAGAATAGTAATAAGTTAACCTTTTACCAGACAATCCGTTGATCTTCTGACCCTGTGGTAAAAAGCTTTTTGATGGGAAGAGAAAATGCTACTAACCAGCATTGTTACCCACATTGTTTTACCTAGGTCTACCCTTACTGAAAAAAAGCCCTCACAATTTTAGCCACATTTATTTATCGTCTGCAAGAGCTTTGAATTCAGACAAGTCTAAAAGTGTGTCTTCTTTTTAGCTCCACTGGCCGAAGGCCAGCGGGCTTATGTCATGGCCCGGTGTCCGTCGTGCGTCCGTCCGTCCGTGCGTTAACTTTTATTTCAAACATCATCTTCTCTGAAACTACCCATCCAATTTTCATGAAACTTCACAGAAATGATCCTGCCATGGTCCTCTTCAGAATTTCTTGAAAGAATATGATTCCTTCAAAAACCCTGGTTGCCATGGCAACAAAACTGAAAAATATTGAAAATCTTTAAAAATCTTCTTGTCTGAAACCATGAGGCATAGGGCTACCAAATTTGGCATGTAGCTTTATGTTGTAGACTTCTATCATATTTCTTCAAATTATAGCCCTGGGGTCAAAATTGGCTCCGCCCCAGGGGTCACAAGTTTTACATAGGCTTATATAGAGAAAACTTTAAAAATCTTCCTGTACCTAGCCATAAGGCCTAGAGCTACCAAATTTTGCATGTAGCTATATCTAGTGGGCCTCTACCAAGCAGGCCAAAGTTTTAGCCCTGGGGTCAAAATTGGCCCCGCCGCAGGGGTCACAAGTTTTACATGGGCTTACATAGTGACAACTAAAGAAATCTTCCTGTTTTGATTTTTTTTTTTTGAAATTAGCCTTGCATCAGGGATCTTATGTTTTACAGAGGCTTCATATGGACAAAAGTTGAAAATCACCTTATTTATAACCATACAGCATAGACTTGTATTATTTTGGCATGTGGCTTTATCTTGTGGACCTCTACCAGGGTTCAAGTAATTATAGCTCTGGGATCGAAAATGGCTTTGCCCTGCAGGTGTCAACTTTCACATGGGCTTTTACAGAGAAAACTTTGTAAGTCTTCATTTTGAAACCATTTGGGTAAGAATTGAAATGTTTAGTATTTATGGTTTAAATTTATAAGCCAGTGGAGCGATACAGGGCCATCATGGCCCTCTTGTTTGTTTTAGAGTTGAGTCCTCAAAAACTGTAAATTTGATTACTTGGAAGCTAAAAAGGTATTGTAGGAGAAGGATTTTTATCCCTATCAGAACAGGAAATGGCTAAATTGGACTGGTATGGTCATGTGACATTATTCATATATCTCTTTCATTGATAATCTTGATACTTTGGTTGACAGTATAATATCAGTCAGAGTAGAGCTAATCTTTGCTGTCTCTCAATGTGAATATTTTACCATTGATGGTTGGAAGGCAGCAATTTCTCCTAACGCCACTTTTTTTCAAATATAAAGAGATGTATTAATTCTTTAACTAGCAAATTAGAAATTAAGACTCAACCATTTTGAAAGTATTTGCAGATGACAAATCAGATGTGGCTTTGTCCTTGAAAGGTTAGAAAACACTATGGAATAGGGAGAAAGTGCTGCATTTTCTCCTTTTCCTACAATGTTTTCTTTAGATAGTTTTCTTCTCAGGGTTGTTCAAACTTGGGATTGTGTAGTAAAAGATTAAAAATGAATTGTTGATAATCACAATATTTTCACAAGGATATCTTCAATTTTAGTAAATTTAAAGATTTATTTCAGGAGGTAAAGATTTTTTTGGGTAGCTGAATGTGCTAGATTGCTAAATGAATTAACTCAACAATTGAATATTTTTACCTGGTTTTCTAAAATTTGGCTCAAAGTCAAAATTTTTTTGTCTGGTAATAAGAAATGGATGGTGACTATTGTCTTAGATTAAGCATTTATCTGTCTGCATGCTGTAGACAATTGAGTTGTGTTCTGTGAAAAGAGGGCTCAATGCATCTGCGAAAGGTATTGACCCATGTTGATCTGCGCAGGCTGTCCTGGGTCAAAACATTTTGCTAGTAACTCACAGCTCCAGATAAGAGGGAGTGATGGTATTCTAAATCCATTATTTCTCTTCCAAACCCTATGTTGTCTCATCGAGACGATTCTAATGAGTACTCATTACAAAGGGTTTAGTGGAGAATAACTAATATTTTCATTTTTGAAACCAGAATCACTCCCTCTATCTGGAACTCTGTATACTGTTTAATTTTCTACACGCCAAAATACCACACTAACTCTTGATTTAGTTGGGTTATAGACAGAATGGAACCATGTCATGGTATGATGTGCTGGGTATAATGCATTACATGAACTAAGATACAGTGTTTCCGCTAGAGCGTGTATCTTGCGTTTTTGACGCAGTTACTTCTTTCAGGGCGCAATAGAATTGGTCTTGTGCATTTTTTCTGGCGCAACCAAAATATGAGTTCAACCAAAAGAACAATTTCGTACAAAATATGACTTTTAGCGAAACCAAGGTGTAAAAGAATGTTTCGTAAGCGAAGGTTAAAAATTTCGTCGGCCATGTTTATTTACATTAACAGTTTATGTTACGGCTCCCAGCGTCAATACCAGTCATAACATTAAAAAATGCTTCTGGTTTTCTAATTGGATAGAATACATTGTGGAAAAAGGAGAAATTGCACAATCTGTGCAATTTCTCCGTTTACCACACTGTTTTCTAAACCTTCCACTGTAGAGTTAGTGAAAACATGGGATTGAATGATAATGGGTTATAACAGTGACCCATAATTTTCCTGTATGACACTCAAAAGTTGGGATAGGGGGGTCACAAATGACCCTCAAAAATTTGAAGCTGGCAGACACACTGAAGATACATTTAACCCCATTTTGCCAGAACCCAGCTCAAATGTTTATTTTCCCAAAGGCTGAAAAAACCTACATACAATGGCTAAATTAACAGCTTTTCCACTTGGTGACTGTCACATGCTTGCTAATTTGATTAGCACTTCAGGCAGGAGAAGTCCTGGTAAACATAATAGATTTTGATGCATCAGTTATGGATATTCATCAGTCCTATTTATAGGCTGAGACATACTTTGTTTTTCATTTTGACATTCAATGCTTACATGCAAAAGAATGATAAAGTGTGAATGTCAGATAGATGAAGGTTGAAGGGTAAATAGCCTTGTATCCATAGAATTGTCATACCTAGTGATAGAACAATTTTTTTTTTTTCTTTTTGTGAAAGAATAAGAATCCTGGTACTTATGTTGATGTTGATCTCTGCTTATTGACTTGATGTGAAAAAGGTCATTGTATTTATCATTTAACCTACGATGATACAGACTACAAGGGTGTAGCGTCCATAAAGCACAATATGCACATGTGTTTAAAAAATTCAACGACCAAAGTTGTAAATCACAATATCATAAACATGGACTGATTTTTCTCTACATCTGCACGCCTTTCAAACCAAATACATGGATTAAATTGATGCACTGATGACTAGGTGATTTACAATACTGTAATGTGGTGATGTAACTGATGTTTCAGTTCCCTCTGGCACATTGTGCCTCATTGTGTGTATAAATATTTTAATCCTGGCTATGCCTATGGACTATAAAGGCAAGAATGTTGAAAGCAGTGTATAACACCATTAATTTTAACAACACCCCTGCTATATAGATTCATGTTTAATACATAAAGTGCCGAATAAACCAGATTGGCATTTTCTTTCAAGAATAAGACAAAGATAATTGTAATATCATGGCTGCCTTTTGTCTGTACTGTCTTAGCAAAGTGGACAGTGTAGATCAAGGATCAGACTGCATGTTTTGTGCAGTCAGATCTTGATCTACAATGGCCTCAAAGGCAACTAAAGTAGTGAAATGTGCTTTAAGTGTTAAGACCATTTGAAACTATTTCATTGGTCAAACAAAGGATTGAAAATTGGTTGAAAGGAATGTTTTATTTTTCAACAGTGACAACAATTTTCGGAAAAAGAACAAATGCTTGTAACAAGCAATTGCTATTTTTCCAAAAATGTTTTGAAAGCTGTTAACTGTAATGATGGTAAAAATCATACTGTTACAGTTACGGTTGAAGGAGAAGGCTTGATGAATCTATTATTATTCAATGGAACTTTAGATAAATGTCCTGTTATCATTCATTGAAATTGATTTATGAATTTTTCATTTTCATTTAATGGAACTGTTTAGTAACTTTTGTGATGTTGTTGTTTGTTTGGTGTCTATGATTTTAAACCTTTAACCCCTTGCCGCACAACAAAATTTTGAAATTGTCCAAATTGAAAGCATTTGCAGACAACAAGTAAAATGTGGCTAAAATGATGAAATTTTCTTCTAAAAGGGCAGAAAAAAATGTGGGAAAAGGAGAAAATGCTGGTGACCAGCATTTTCTCCTTTTCCCAGTGTTTTCAAAAGCCTTCTTCCTCAAGGTTGCTTAAAGTTTAGATTGTGTGGTAAAGTGTAAAGGTGCCTTTCACAACAATAGTTGCCATTGTGGCCAGCATAGATTGAGATCAGACAGCACACAATGTGTAGTCAGATCTTTGACATACACTGTCCACTTAACTGAAACATTTTGAATAAGAGCAACCTTGTTGCACTTATTTGGGTCTAATTTATAGACTGAAAGTGTCCTTTTGGTTTTTTTCGGTGCTCTAAGGGTTAACAGCATTCTTGTATCATGGTGGCCAGGGCACCTATCCATGTGCTCCTGGAGTTTCTTTTACTGGCATTTTACACAAAACTCTTTCCAAGCCAAAGGCTTTCGCCCAATGAACATCGCAAAACAAGGTTCAGCAGTGAGAAAAAAAGAAATTACAGAAATGACAGTCTTCAGTCTTAGAAAAGAGATTGGCAGAACTGGGATTATTACCTTACAAGCCCTGGATTGCTAACCATATATGTAATAGACAGACTGAGTTGCGGGGCCTAGCTGATTTTATTTTAGTCCTTGTAGCACTGCTTGCTTATGTGGACAGTGTAGGTCAAGATCAGACTTCACAGAGGGCAGGACTAAAAACAGGAGGTCACTGATTCCCCAGCTTGGCAAATTTCTTTCCAAGGATTGATGGTGGTCATTGCAACAGGATTCATTCCTCTCACCAAAGATAATTGTTTTGACAATTTGGGAATACAGTCAAGGGCTTCGGAAGAATACTGTGTGAAGCACTAGTAATTTCTTGATTTTGTCTGAAAATATAGATAAATTGAATATCCAGAACTTCTTTAATGAGGTAAGACTGATGAAGTATGAATATTTGTGCACAAGATAAACATGTACATAATGTTAACCCTGTACCAAACAGCCCGGTGTTTTTAATGGCCCCAAGGAAGAAGCTCCTTGAAATTATCATGGGAAAAACCTGAATTTTTTCCTTTTCCCAATATCTTTTCACTCATTCAGAGACAACTTCCAGCATTTGATCCTTCTTGAAATGTCTTCTGCTAATGCTTTCAATACAGAAGAGTCTAAAATTTTGTTGTATGATTTAACACTTGCAACAAAATAATTATAATACAGTCGAGCTGCGTTTATCCGGGCTCCATAATTCCGGAAATCTCAGGATCCGGACAAAAACATCAGGGAACGGATATTTTCTATACAATTTTTACTTTTTTTTCCGGAAATCCGCATTCCGGAACCGGAATGAAAAAAATGGGAACGAAGGGTTAAAAATTAGGACAAACTTTCGCTGATAAACCGGTCGTGGCCTGACTGTGTACCACACAATTTAAACTGGTGCCAGTTGTATCTCCCGTAACCGTCCGATAGATACAAAGATCGATAACAGGCTACCAGTTTACACATAATATAGACTTGTTATTTTCCCCGGTACCATAGACTGGTTATCATAAATATCATAAATATAGTCTATTTTGAGCGATTTCGGACTGGTGGGCCGTGAATAAGACGGGTATCAGTCTAACTAGTATCATTTGTTGCAGACGATTTTCACACGTATTGAAAACACACGTGTTAATTAGTATTGTTTTCGAAAACTGTTAAATGATGTTCTCGTGCCATCGATAGTTGTCAATTTAACAGATTATCCATACACATAGTACTGAAGTGACAATTCCACGCTTTTGTTGTTTAATTATTACTGGATCTACTTGATTACAATAACGATCGCTAAAAAAAATAGCTGAAATGTCTGCAAAGATTTTGTGGGCATGTTTAAACTCATCTTTCAAAATTAAAGGCAACACTAAAATATGAACATACTGGCCGCTTACATATTCAATAATCCTTCGTTTCAAAAACAAATATTTTCAATTTGAATGGTAAACAATGAGAAAAAAAAGTTTGATTTATGAGTTACTCGCGATGTTTATGTTCCCCAAAGTACACACAAAATGGCCGCCAAACACGATAAATTTCGCTAGGTTTTTCGAAAAAATTTTACTCCTAACAGACTGTAAAGATGATTGAAAATATGCCTGTCTTTCATATGGAATCAATTGGCAATCATTGTTTTCATTACTCTTTGTCATTTTACCACTTTGAAAGCACGCTTATCAAAAGTCAACAGAATGTCTACAGCACCAGCAAAAGACAACGAGTTGAAGTTTCGACTTCCGTGAAAAAAGACATCTGTCAGTACAATGAAGACATTCCAAAAAACCGCTATCGCGGGAATTCGACAACACGTCGAAAAATACTGTGCATGTTGTGTTTTCTTTTTGTTTCGCCCTTTTCATGGTGTTTTCAAAAGTCATAAATGTGCCGAGCTTTACAAGCGCACCTGTTTGCACAATAGGTATGCATG